>VXAL01002590.1:0-13807 GCA_013399475.1 Chauna torquata
AAGTAAGCTTTAAGCAAAAGCCTACAAATTTATCTACAAAGAACAATAGTAAGAATATATACTTACTGCTGTTTATTTTTTTTAACCTAACAGTATCCTTTTAAAGCTAGAAAAGCTGAAGCTCTTAATATAAAATCCAAGGATTAAACTAGTACAAATTACAGTAAATATAGTCTACTACAGAAATAAAATGGGAAGCTCAATTTGGCTAATGACACTAATTTCATACATTACAGTAGATCTATTAAAACATTATTGAAAACACTGTTTATGCTTTTATACTTATACAGATAAAAATGTATTTCTGTTGGAAATGGAATGGGATTCAAGGATGACTAGGGAAGGATACGATCAGTGCCTTGGAATATCACACAACCTTTCACCAATTCTCCCATGATGCACCCAACTGACCAGATATCAACTGAAAGTAAAAATGAAATGATCAAATTATGAAGTACCATGAACAAAAGTGAGAAAAAAAACAAAAACATCTAGCATCTACAATAAAACACAACAATGTGGAAAACCAAACTGTTAACATGAATTTTCAATCATTTCAACACCAACTAACTTAACTGTTGCTAAATTTTATATTTTATCAAATGCTAAAAACAATCAGTGTTTATGTTTCTGAAACAACCGTGAAGAAGGATACAATCTCTTCCTGGGAACAGGACTTTATGGAGGACCATTTCTGCCATAATGCACCCAACAGACCAGATATCCACTATCATATGTTAGGTGCAACAAGGATAAAAGATTAAAGAGGTTTTTTTTAAATACGATAGTTATTTATTTGTATGTTCACACTGTATATTTATAGTCCTGCAGATAATTTATTTTTTTGTCCCATCCAGAACTGCATCTATTAACATTCTCATTTGCATGAGCACTTGCTGTACTACAAGCTGCCATGAGCATCAATGTAACCTCCTCAGTGGCTCAGCAAGGTGCTGTGAGTCCCTTGTACTAGACAGCCAAAGTTACAAAAAGCATAATATCCCCAAGTCCCAGTGAGAAAGCAAAAAGAGGCACTATGGTAGAATACCAGAGGAGGCAGCATATTACTCCACAGTGAGTAAAAATCAGCAAATAAAACAGTAATAATGGTCAAGGACAATTTCCCTGCCAGCAATTTTGTTGGCTGAATGTTCGATATATTAAAAACTGTACAACTATAGTATAACACCCAGCCTCTTTAGAGAATATAAGACACTGTTTATCCTAGGAATCTGAAATATATTTTAATAAAGTAATCACAGACATAAAGGGAGCAGCCTGTCAAAAGAAGATGCTTTGCGGTAAAAGTCACACTGCTAAAAGGGTTTATTATGTATACAGTGATGGTTGCTTAGTTTAAAACATCATCCAGCATAAATGTCTAAACACTTTTTTGTAGGATAAAGAAAACTGCAATAGGACAACACATGAAAAGATAAAACAATAGCAGGGGAGCAGGAACAGTATACGTTAAATGCAGATAGACACACAGTAGAAAACTATTAAACTCTCCAAAATAATTAGCGTAGTTTGTTATTTCCAGTAACAAGACTAACATACTTTAAAAACAGACATGGTAGAGGGAAACCAGCCCTACCCCAACCTTTTAAAGCTGTTATGTTCTGAGACAGATATGCTTTAGACAGAAGATTTAAAGCATTAATCCAGTAACTTACCATTTTCTTTATATCCCATTCCAAGTATAACCTCTGGTGCTCTGTAATACCGTGTTACTACATATGGAGTCATCATAAAATTAGTACACGCTGTTCTTGCCAGTCCAAAATCAAGGATTTTGAGCGTACAATCTGATTTTACTACTATGTTGCTGGGTTTCAAATCCTAACAAGAAATTATTTCAGTTAAGGAAGGATCAGCACACTGAATACACACCATTTAAAGTCAATATATGGCACCAGTTCACCTCACATTAGCAGCTTTACACTCATGTTCTGATATATCTGCTGGTTTACACATAGACTAGAGACAAGTGAAACACTGTACAGCCAAGTACTCAAAAAAAGTCAGGGAAAAACAGAATCATAATCATCTGCAGATTCTTAATCTAGCTGCGCACTGACAACATAGTTGGTTATGCTACATTCTGTATAGACACACAATGTGTACATTTATCTACTTCCCTTACACATTAAGTAAACCTATTTTGGGTATGAATAGTTGCATAGTAAAGGAGATTGTGTGAATCAGTCAGGTGTCTGTAGGAGAAAGTGTCCCAACACAATGCATTAACAAACATATTTGTTAATGACAGATAAGCCACCTGCATTATATTGATTAGCAAACTCCACAGTTAAAATTATGATGTAATGAAAATACAGAGTTATCCAATGAGCAAGGAGAAAAATAAAATACTTTAAGAGATATGCCTCATGTCATCTCTCTTAAATATTGCACCCAAAGGAATATACAGTGCAGGAAAAACTAGAGTCGTTTTTTTTATTCACAAGTTATCACAAGCAGCTGAATTACAGATGTACATTTAATTCTGCTTGAGTGTTTGACTTAGTATCAACCACATGAACTATGCTTTCAGGCACAGAACTTTCTTTTCTCGAGGGAGACGGGGACATGCAAATAGTTCAACCGTGAACGTTTTAGGAAGGCAAAAAATTTCTGCAAAATGGTATTGAATCAGCTGGCTTGGAGTTTCTAATCTTCCAGTCAGACTTTTCTCTTGAAATAACAGAATAACTACGTACAGTAGTTGACAGTGAATTTTTTTTTTTTTTTTAAATCTCATCTTGCTATAATGCTGGGCCATGTGAAGGATATCAGATTTCAAAATTCGTCTATTAGTAACAGAGGTGGGAGTCACATACATTATTTCAAGCTCTATTTGGTCACAGACTCTTAAGTCATCTCTAGACATATTCCTTTGAGCTACCCCAGTTCTTCTAGTCCCTTTCCTAGCCTGGCTTCTTTTCAGAATCAACTCACTCATCTAATCAAGAGTTTCCACTCAGGGCCTTGACACGTCTTTGTTTTGGTCCCAAACTAACCCAGCACGATGTGGACTACTTTAGCCTCTCTGTTTGTCATGGTTTTGGCTGGGACAGAGTTAATTTTCTTCACAGAGGCTCATACAACATGGTGTTTAGGATTTTTGATGAAAACAGTGATGGTTTTGGTTGTTGTAGAGCAGTGCTTACATAGAGCCGAGGACTTTTTCACTTCTTGTGCTGCCCTGCCAGCGAGGAGGCTGGCAGTGCACAAGGAGCTGGGAGGGGACACAGCCAGGGCAGGTGACCCAGACTGACCAAAGAGATATTCCACACCATACGACATCATGCTCAGCAATAAAAGCTGGGGTACAGAAGGAGGAAGGGGGGACGTTCGGAGTGATGGCGTTTGTCTTCCCAAGAAGTCGTTACGCGTGATGAGCCCTGCTTTCCTTGAAGAGGCTGAACACCTGCCTGCCCATGGGAAGTAGCGAATGAATTCCTTGTTTTCCTGCTTGCGTGCGTGGCTTCTGCTTTACCTGGTAAACTGTCTTTATCTCAACCCATGAGTTCTTGCACTTTTACCTCTCTGATTCTCTCCCCATCCCACCTGGAGAACGAGCAAGAGGCTGTATGCTGGGCTAAACCACAACACCATTTAAATAAACTTCATGCCTTTGCTTAGCTATTCACAGTTTGGCTCCTCCAATTGCCCATTTTCATGTTCAACCAGCATCAGTTCCGTCCAGCGGCTGTTAGCTCCTATGGGTTCAAATTTCTCAGCAAGCATTTTGTCTCCCCTTTAGCTCTAAATCACAGTCAACATGTCAGCTGGAGTTCAGCTGGAGTTCCAGCCCTCCCCTTCAGTCTATTACACATCTGACTCCATAATTTTAGAAAAGCTCAGTACCAAGACTATCTGGATACAGACTTAAGTTAACTACGTATAACTGCCTTGCTAATACCACAGTATTTTCATAGTAGATCTTTTCAGCAAGGTAAGGAAGTAGATTTGTTGCAATTTACACAGCTTCTCAATTACGTTTATGAATTGAACATGAAGAAAAAAGCATATTACACTCAAACTGGACTGAATTTTCAGCCACCAGGCAAAGAGGAAATTTAAAAGGTAAGCATGTACTAGGAGGCAGGGAACGAGAAGAAAAGGAAAGGAACAGAAAACAAGCAAAACCGTCAGGTAGACTTGTCATGGGAAATAAAAAGAGCAGCAGCAGAAAAACAGAAGTAGAGATGCATTAAGTATGCTCAGGACTTCAAAGTTCTGAGCAATCATTCAGTAACATCACTTTTAAAAGTTAAATATTAAATTTGAAAGGCATTCTTTAGTAATCTGAAGGGTACATAGTTCCTCATGTTTTTAATCAGTTCAGCATCAGTTAAATTCACAGAGCTGATCTGTTTTAAGACCTATTTACAACACATTGGTCTCCATCATTGAACTAGAAGTGATCTTCAGATTTCATAATTGTAGCATGAATGAAAGAAATATAAACTTATGAAACAGCAATTCCTTGCCTACTCCCCCAGTTTCATAAGAACATCTGTGTTCATAAAGAGTATTGTTAATGATCTAATACTACCTACTCTGTGGATGATACCAGCTGAGTGGAGATGTTTGATACCACATAGCATCTGGTAAAGAAGATAAGACATTCTTTCATGATCCAATTCCATATGAATAACCTGGCACAAATTGGCATCCATCAGCTCCATAACCAAATATCTATAGCATAAGAAAGAACACATTAAGAAACCTCAAGTCAAAAAGCTTATGATTTTAAAGAGAAATCATGCATAACAATATAATTTTGAAATTGTGGTAATCTATTCAAATAACGAATTAACCTATTAAAAGCAAACAAAGTGTTCAATAGTCCATCACGTTAAATTTTTGCTAGTTTTATAAACGGCAGTACAGAAGAATAATTCTGAGTTTTCTGAGTTGATACAGCATGAAAAATTCAGATTGACTAGAATTGATACAGGAACTGCAAATATTGCAATGTATCAAGACTTGATCCTTCCTTTCACTGTAGTTAACCAAAAAAAAACCAGGAAAATTAAGAAAATCATAGTAAGAACTAATAAGGAATGATTCATTTTCAAGTTAAAATATCATCTGCTTACCCCCTCAAGATACACACACCCTTTTACCCAAGCCCATTCATAAACCACAACAGCATATTCACTGGAATGTATGAATACCCCACCAATTAAATCACCATGAATCCTACCTAGACTGACTGACCTAGACTTCCATCTTTTGTGTGCAGTGAAAACTTTATTTCTGGATTTCTTTCAGAAGCATCCAAAAAGACTAATTAAAGCCTAAATTTAGCCTTTAGCTACCCTCTGCTTTCAAAGCATAAAGTCTATAAGATAATGGAAATACAGCTCTATAGCTTAAGCTACTGTTTGTCAGGAAAATTAAAACAAAAATCTAGTACTTACACATCCTGAAATTCTTCTAGTGACTTCTGTGGTGTAAATACATTTAATAAACTAATTATCTATAAAGCAAAAAACATTAGAAGAAGCTTCAGCTTTAATTCAAGTAAAAATCCAATTACTGCAGAAATTATTCAAAATCAAATGCACACTAATACTACATACAATTTAAATATTACTTTTCTTTCTCAAGTTATATGACACCTATCTCCCTCTCCATTGCCTGAAATATATCCCTCTTCTCCCACATAAACAATAATCTCTCGACTTAAATCACGTGCTGTGTAAGGAATTTTAACCAAGACTGCCCAACAACGTGTACAGAGATGCCCCATGCCAGCCCATTCAACTTAGGTTATTACATACTATTTCTAAAAAACTGCTACAATTACTCTGTTGCCATCCTTAATAACGACCTCGACCTCGCTTCTCCTCCGCTATTTCTGGACTTCACCAAAAGCTTACTTAATAATCAGTCCTAGAAGATTACTCAACCACTGGAAGTTTGCAACCTAAGTGCAAAACTTCAGTGATCAGTGCTGTTTCTAGTTCATGTTAACATCACAACATAACACAGTCATATAATCCTTACATTCTTGTACTTAGACATTCAAGTATTGACATTAAGGCTTGATATTTTAGAAGGTTCAATGACTTTAAAATATGTATGTATTGCATGTATTTCATTTCTGTTTACCAAAAAGTTTTTAAGCTACACCACTGCACCCCCCCAAACCCACCAGTTAAACACCGTATTTAATAAAAATCTTGCCTAGACTCAGAAAATATAACTACAGTGCAGTTACAAGAACCAAACTGACTGCCAAACAGGCTTTGCTTAACAGGACTTAAAAGTGCAAACACACTACAGCAAAGCCATCTTTACAAAGTCTACGCTGATAGTAAACCCATACCAACAACACTGCAACAAAAACCTCCTGTTCTTAGCACTTCATCCTCTTCACACCAAACAGCTCCCCCCAAGAGCTTAACCACACATTGTGAAGAACTGTATTACCCACAGCAAATCTTTCCAGTTTCTCTCATCATTTTTTCCACTACTTTGGTTAAAGATAGCAAGTAAAAGAACAAATCCTGAGCTTCTTAGACAAGTTACACTAAAATGAGAGAGGGAAATACAAAGCCATACTTACATTTTTGTGATTGACACATTTCAAAAGAACAAGCTCTCTGTAAGCTCTTTTTGCATGGGTTTGATTCTGAAAAGGACGACTCAACTTCTTTACAGCAACATTTATTCCAAGGACTGTATCAAACGCAGCACTAGAAGTTTTCAAAGACAAACAACTTAAGTTGAAGTCTGTTTTGGGGAAAGGTGGGGGGAAAAGGGGAGATGGGAGCAAGGAAAGAAATCAAGATTTGAGAAAATTAATTTTCAACTAAGCAGCTTATACTAACTTCACCTAATTTACATTTACAAAACAAACATTAAAAGAGAATCTAAACATTCCTTAAAAAGCAGAAGTTAAACAGAAGCCACTAACACTCTTAGAGAAGTCTTCTGTGTCCCCTCCATAAGACAGAATCCACTGACTCAAGACTTGTGTTCAAAGTTGTGAGATCTAAAAATATGGTAAGCTTATTTTAAATTAATAGGTATTTCAGTTGCCTAATCTGTATACTTTGGAATTTTTTTGGACAGTGTTGCTGACTGATAATCATTTAATATTTGCCATAGAAATTTCTCTTTCCTAAAGGATAGTCATAACACCTGATATGTTCTGCAGGAGTCAATGCACTCCTGTATGTGGATAGGTTACAACTCAAAGCAATTTTACTGCTTAGCAGAAAATTACATTCATTATCTGGTTTCACAAAAAATAAAAATCAATAGAATGGTGAAATACAGAAAACTCACAGATCACAGGGAGCAATACAACAGTTTAAAAATGAGAACGACTGTTAATTTGGTATTCTTTTTCAGTTGTCCTTGCTCATTCCCTCTGCAGTTTGAGGTACAGATGGCAAACTTGCTTTAACAGCTGTAAGAATCTAAGGCTAAGTTACCTGTATGACCAGAACAAGACTAAAGTTGGAAAACTCTTTGTTATTAACGTGCAGACTATTCAGCAAAATATCTGCAAATGCATACCACGAACGACACAAGTGTTCCACTCTTCTACCTCTCTAGTTTTAAATAAGGATTCCCACATTACTTCCATTTAATGATACTTTCATAGGGTAGGAAAGAATTCTCATTCACATATATTTTCCAAGCACATTTCCTTGTGAGCTCCTTCCCTGTCTCATCAAGAGATGTACAACGCCAGACTTAAAAGGACCATCATATTATAGCACTCTTACAAGAGTACAGCTCATCTCTGATAGCAATACTCAAATCACATGAAGTTTACCAACATCAGGCCACTGCCTTCCCTGCTGGAAAAAGCAATACCACCACAAAGCAGGGTTCGGCTAGAAGATGCCCATTTCTTGGAGGCATGGTTCTATGACCCAAATTTGAATCCATGCGCCATTTTCATTAAAGGCTTGCTAGCATTTATTTCAGTTTAGTTCTGTGAAATATGCAAGTCATTGCAGATCAGTGATGTATGATCACATTTAAAGCCTTTATATCTATGTGAAACAAAACACAAAATAGGAGGAAGGCAACTGGCCAGGCAATTATAGAAACTATTTTCCTCCCAAATATGAAAACATTGATGTTTCAGCATTACTCACTTCACCTAGAAGACATTATATGTAAAGTAAAAAGTTTCATGTATATTAATGACTTTAACATCACCCCTGGGAATTAGTACTAAACCAATAATCAACAGGGTCCAGATGAAAAAAGCTGGTCAAGCCAATCATGGGTAGCTAGGCCACTGCAGCAGTGGGGCATACAAGCAATTTTAAGGAAAGTATCCCTTCGCAATCTGACAAGTCAGGTATGTGTCAAGACTCAGTCTCAGCACATACAAAAAAGGTCATCAGTAACTTTCATTTTGTTTATCTACATGAGAGTGACTGACATCGCATCTCAAAAAAGAATCTGAAGCTGTGTCTGCTACCTTCACAATCCAAGAATTAAGAACAGACTGGTAGGAAAAAAAATAGTGAAAATTGAGTGAGCACGAATTCATTTAATTTACCAAAAAAAGACAGCATATAACCTCTTTTACCACCAAAACCATACTTTTAAAAATCACATGATTTTACGTAAACAAAAATCATAGAGGTAATTGGTGTTAAATTTCTTTCCCCATCCTTACTCATTTGAATTTGAGAGAATTATTTATATTGTTTTACTGTGACAACTGTTGCAGGTACAGATTTAAAAAAGCAGATGTGCCAGTGTACCCAGCTATCACCTTGACTACCATCAGAATCTCTCTAAGTTATTCTGACCTTCGGTATCATTGAAGAACCTCTATCCTCCCACACAACAGAGATCCCAATTCAATCACGGTGAAGTGTACTAAGGTCTTCAATGCACTTCACTGCACAAATAGTTTTGCACCTTGAGCAATCATTTAATATTAGGAGTAATGATGCCACGTACATGACGAACAAAACATGACCTAAATTACAGCAAGAAACCCCACTTCAGCTTTGTAGGCAAGGACTTTTGTTTTGAACTGCAATATGCTACTGCTCTGGATTCTTGCTTTGCCAAGTTCCACTTCACTAACTCTTTCCCTACGGTCTAAATACAAGTTTGCAAGCAACAACAAAATTCTCCTGACTGTTTCTTCAAGTGCAACTGTAAGTAAAGTTATCAACAGTCCAAGCTCAAATGAGTTTATGAATAAGATTATGGTTTTGCTGCATTGAAGGACAAAAGAAATGTATTGGGACAGAAAAATCAGATTCACTAGAAAAATGCAGGCAACTAAGGACAAGAAGAAAAAATGATGTCAGGAAGTCTAAGAAAAATTACTTCAAGAAAGTAATTTTGTGCAAGTGGTTACTCAGTTGTAAATAGATTGTAAAGTTTCATATATACTAATACTTAAGAAAAGTGTGGAAAGTCCCGTATAAAAGTGAACTTTGTATACAAAATACAGAAATATCCTCTAGATAACAATCAAGTTCCTTTTTCATTTTTCTAGAACACTCATTTTGTATTTAATTTATCACTGTTCTTCGGTACCCAATTTTAACTACTTATTTTCTACATATTATATTAAAGAGAAAACTAAGCAGAAATAATATCAGTGAAGTTTCCCATTAATATTTTGAGAAAAAAATAGCAAAACTCAGATCTCTCCTAGCTGAAGTGACATACTTGCTTTTAAAAGTTCCTCACAAAAAAAAGAATCTACACACAAAACCCTAGAAATACTTCTTGTAATTTTTGTGTTAAGCTCAGGATGATTAAAAAAACAAAGTATTGCATGCGTGCATCACACGAATGACACTGACATTTTCCCACCCAAAAATGACAGGTTAGAGCTCATCCTATGGTGAGATATCTACATTATATATCCTTACATTTTGCATATTTCCTCTATGTATTTGAAAGACTTTTATGGAGAAATTAAGATTTTGCACCTTCTTCAACTTGGACATAGTTTTCAGATGTCTCACATGAAGATGAAAATTTATGTAATGTTTTACTCTGTTGTTCCAAAAATCAAGTATTCTCTAAACAAGTCAATAAATCAGATCATCCCTTCCTCCACCCAAGATGTTGACCTTAATGCTACCCCAACTTTGTTTTGAAGCAGACGCCTAGTTTAAGTCATATAGTTTAGAAATGCGCTACTTCAACAAAAGAAGCAGTTACAACCACCCTAAGTTCTTGCATGCAATCTAGAACAAGCATAACATTAAGAATATTTATATATTCTACATATTCTATACTAATGCTTACCCAAACACTAATATCAAGATCTAGCATGCCTACCCATTCATCGCTCAACATAACTAAAGAATGAAATATGGTGTTCTCATCTCACCTATTTTTCATCCATTAGCAGGGCAATAAGAGCAAAGTCACTTTGTTTTTTAAATAAAGGCATGTTCTCACAAAAATGCACTCTCTTCCTCTGTGTAACTTTTTTTTTTTTTTTTTTTTTAAGGTTTTGAAAAGGCCAAAAAGACATGGGCAGGTGCTGTATAAGGAGTTGCTCACAATATGAGTCATCACGCTTGTTCTGCAGAATTTATAGATGAACAGAAACTGCAGACTGGATGTAAAGCATGAACAACCCACCACACTTTCTGATCAAGTCTAACACTAGAGAGTTCCTAAGCTTATCTGTTTACTCCCTCGTGTATGGAATTGTAAAACTGCACCAATATACATTTATGTTGTTACCAAGTAAGCTTTGCCCAACAAAATAAGGGCTGGCAGTAAGTGGTGTAGAATGGATTGCTGCACTCTAAAAAACATTTGAAAGTGTTTACCTTTAGCTGGCCCAGAGGTGTGGTGCCATACAAGAGACTAAGGTTCAGGATCAGACTAACGACTCTCACGTCCTGGGCCAGTGGAGGCTGGACACATAGCTGATGACACACCAAGGAAGAGACGGCCAGCCCAACCCCTCACACAGCATCCCTTTCTGGTTAATCCATGGAGTGACAATGACACTGATTTGCCTCGTCCTGCCAGTTAATGGCAAGGCACTGCATTGATGGCTCCTAGAAATGGACAGGAGTGATTGGGAATAAAAGGGGGGGAAGAAAGGGGGCCATGATGAAGAAACGAGTAAAACCCAGAATCTTTCACCATCTCATTGTCATACCTTACACTGTAATATCATAACTACATGGGGAATGTGAGAACTAGAAACAAAAATAAAGTGGTTAATGAGAAGGAAATTTCTGACCCTCTTAATTTTTGTAGTTATCCAAATATACCCTAAAACCAAACAAAAAAGCTAGTTTTGCACACGAACCACCACAGGCAGGTATTTTAGTATCTATTTAGTCCATTTTAACTCTGCAGCAAGAGACAGAGAAATTAGCAACAACATTAGACATCCTGGCATCTCTGTCAGGAATACATTCAAATCACGTTACATATTAGCACCTTTTTATGTTTAAATAAATTATTACTCACCAAACAATGCCCTGTGCCCCTGATCCTATGGGCTTCAATTGCTGATAACGTTTTAGTACAGTGAATGTTGAATCTGCAACTTGAACACTGTAAAACTGACTATCACATTTACTGTCACTCATGGTGTAGTGTCATGTAGTTTTCTCTCTCAAGGACCTGGTTCAGGTTTCAAGATCTTAAAGAAAAAGAAAGAAAACAAATGTTCAATCTCTGACTAACTCAAGGCAGACAAGTTGGAAAATATACTTATTTTAATACATACGAATTTTTCAATAGAGTACTATTAAATAAGCATTCTTTCAACTTCACTTATTACCACTGATGAAAAATCCCTGCAGACAAGACAATAATTATAACCTTCACAGCTTTAAGCAAACACGTTTCTATTCCGATCCCTAAAACAAAAAGCAGCTAAGTAAATAATTGTAAAAACAAGAAGTAATGCCCTAATCCAACAACTCTCTCCACTCCTTGAAGAATACTCCGTAATTTCGAATCACTGCTTTGGAACCCACTCTCCTCTTCCTATCTTAACCACACACTGACATCCCATGCTGTCAGTTAGTTTACTTAAAGTCCTGCTAGAATTAGAGTTCTGCACTCTAGTTTGAGAGACACTTTCATGTTATAATGAATAAGTTACATCCCAAATGCATTACAGTATTTGGGGATAGCTTTTGTTTGTTTGTTAAACATTCCCTTTAAAGAAGGGAAAAGCAAACTATGCAATAAGAAATACCATCCAGGCAGTAACAACTCTGCAGTTGGCCTCTCCCAAGCAGTTCTAATCAGCCTTCCTCTCAAAGCTGCAACTGGACTTTTAGAAAGACAGACTGAAGTCCAGAGGGCACTAAGGAGCGAGACCTAGGGGGAAAAAACATCACACTAACTGGGTTAGTCACCCAGAAAAAGAGGAAAGGAGGAAATGCACAAAAGACCAGAGAAAGGAGGAATGAAACAATGTATTCTCCGTGAACACAAGGGATGTGATGATTAGCAACAAGGTACCAAGATTTTGATTAGACTTTTTAAAAGGGGAGAGAAAGGGAAGAAGAAACAGAATCCATTTTGTAAAGGTAGGAGTAGTGAAGTGCTAGAGAAGATTCTCTAGGGAAGTTATGGACTCTTCGTCACCGGAGGTTTCTGTGCTACGCTAACATCTGTCAAGAATGAATTAGATGTAGGTAATTGCATCCGAGAGAAAGGTAATGGACTAAACCTCTTTAGCTCGAAAGCACTACAGTAACATGAGTATAGATCTCCAGTTTTCCTGGGCATCCATCTCTCCTCCAAACCTTGCAAGACAATTACCTCAGTGATTACTGAGGAGGTCTCTAAGAAATTCTCCAATTTTTAATTTCACATTCAATATGATAGATAGTGTCATTACAGCCCAGGCTAAATTGCATAGTCAAATGTTCCTTGAAACAGGAAATGAAAGCAGATCACCTTTCCTCTAAGCAGCTGTCCCAAGCGCCAGGCGGTACAATGTCTACGTCAGCTAAAGAAAGAGCAGTTAGTTTCTCTCTCTTCACTGGCCTACAGAACATTTGTGAGCCAATGCAAAACAGAAAAGCCTCAAAAGCAACCCAGAACCCCATCCTAGAAGGGCATACAGCCACGCGAATGGCTTTCAGTCACTTCAAGAACTAGCATTTGGGCCTCTCCCTTCCCAGGCACAAGCAGGAGGAGCAGCGTCTTCTCCATGACCTGAGCCAGCAGATGAACACCAGGAAATGTGCAAGGAAAACATGCAGAAGAGCTGCAAATCCTAACAGAGACTGCGGTTAATCCAGTAATAGTTAGTCTTACGGCATTCTCAAGAAATATCTGGAGTCCCCTTTAACTCCTAGTAGCTCAAAATCTAAGTAGCATTTTAAAAAGTAGGTACTCAGTTTGGTCATCTCTGGCAGTTATTTAGACTGTTTACCTGATATGTCCTCTTAGAAGCTTAAGAGGAAAAGCAGGGGAAAGGATCAGCAAGGCAAAACGTGAGCTACCAGCCTTCTCCCTCTGCCACAGCAGCAGCAGGGAACAGGAAGAGAAGTACATATCCTGCACAACACGTTCTGGGCCAGTCAGATGCAGTTCCACCATATCTAAGACCAAAACGCTGCCTTAAGAGGTGCTCTCAACCTTTCATACTACATCCCAGGAACAAACCCACTCTTCCTTCCAGCCTTTTTTATTATTCTAAAGCTATAAACTCTGACGTATCAAATTTTTTGATTAACAGTTCCTGAGTAGCCCTGGTATTTTCAGTAAATCTCCAAACACTGCAAGAAAGACAGCTGGAAAGTCAAGACTAAAAAAAAGATCCTACCTCTGAAAGAGACTTACGGGGGGG
>VXAL01002590.1:17229-28258 GCA_013399475.1 Chauna torquata
GGCCCCGGTCCCCGCTGCCGGGCGGCGCTGCCGCCCCGTCACCGCCGCCCGGGGGTGACATCAGGCACCGGCCGCGTCCCCGCGCTGCTTTCGTCCCCTCTGCCTTGGCCTTAGGCCCGCTGGTTTCTTAAACAGGTGCCGACCAAAAATAAACTCTGTTTGTTTTTCCACCTCTCCCAGGACTACAGCAAGAGCTTTCCTTTCCGTGATTTCTGTTCTCCTGGGTGATTTTAGAAAGAGACACTTTTTTTTTTTTTTTTAATAAATCAGTTTAATATATATTGTAATTGTTCCACTTTTTAGTACAAAGAGGATACTAACTCTGGACAGTAAAAGGGGCCCTTGTGTCACCCCCCACCTTATGCCAGACACTAAGTAATGTATCTGGCACAGCTAAAGCAGGTTATCAGAATGCTTTGTTATGATTTATTTGGGTTCTTTTATGTGGTTATAAAAAGTACTTAGGAGCTACTTGTTGGAAACTGCTCTATTAAAAGCTAGTGTAGTGCTTTCCAGCTGTTAACCTACATAAGCATTCAGACATCTCTGTTCATGATATTCCTTTGCAGGCTGCAAGAAAGAAAACTTCACTAGTCAAAGATTTATTTAATAAAGATGCAGAAATGAAATATTGCAGTTTGACTGTTCCAAAATACACAAACACGTGAAGTTCTTTCACAGTTTGATATCTACCTTGCTTCTTTGAGGTTTATAGATGCTTCTTAGTTCCAGTTAGTTCACAAATAGAAGTATGTGCTAATAAATATATAAAGATCTGAAATCATCAATAAAATACAGCCTTTCATATTCATAAGTATTTTTTCCTTATTCAAGCTAGGATTAATCATATAAATTAGTATTCTCTTATTTACCAGTACAGAGGTTGTGTTGTTGCTGTTGTTGTGTTTGTTTGTTTTTGAATTCTGGTAGCTGTAGCTTGGATACTATATTAGATACAAGTTTAGGGCAATTTTTCTTGGCCTAGGAGGCAACATTATGACCACAAATAACACATGTACAAATACAGACACAGCTTCTGTTTTCAACTGCAGATTTCTTCCCACATTCATCTACCTCAGCGGAAGGTAAAATACAAAGGCTTAATCAGTAGAAGGTGTGAACTACAGTAGGAACTACAGACTGTGCTGCTGTATTACTACAGGACTCGCAAAACACTGACAAGCAGTCACTAAATTCAGTGCTCCTGGACTCAAGTGCTTCATAAAGCTACCTAAACCTGATGGAGTCTTTTGAAATACACCTGCTGGAGAAGGAAAAGTGAGGTGTGCCCACCTTTTGCACAAGTACCTATAGCTAACCAGAGACCTGTGTTACACAGAAAGATGAAAGAACTCTGATACCAGGACTTAGGACTGGAGGAAAATACCACCTCTCCTACTGGTATCAGAGTACTGCAGTGTTGTATGTGTTCAGACCTGAGACACGGAGTCCGCAAGGGGAAGAAAAAAAAAAAAAAAACAAACAAAGAAACAAACTAGAAGAATCTATATAATCTTTTCTTTAATTGCATTGTAATTTCATTGTACATACTTCAAACAGAAGTATCACTTGAAAGACATCCAGTTCCCTTATTTTGTTACACTGTACATGTTAGGCAAGTAAGAGCTGGGGTGGCATACAAAACAAAATGTTGCTCTGGCTTTTCAAACAATTAGTTTAAAGAAGCACGAATTTAAAACACAGCAGGGAATTTACAGCCACAGAAGAGCTTTGCAGAAGACTGGTTAAATACAAAACAGATGCAAGGAGGTGGGGAGCAGAAGCTGAAGAGGGACAACAAATTTCCAGTTTGAGGCTGAAGTAGAAAAAAAAACACTAAAAACTGTACACAAGAAGTGTCAAGATGCTCAGTATTTACATTCTGAGCATTACCAATGCTACAGATAAGCAACATACTAAAAAAAAATAACTTAAAGAAAGCTATACAGTCATACTTATAAATACTTTAAAACTAGTTAAGTAGTGTAGGCTAAAAAAATGTTCACAGTTACTCTGAAGAGAGCTGAATATATATATATATTGCACAGTAGAAAAGTTCATTCACTATACCATGTGTAAACAATGATTTTTATCTTCTCCTTTGGCAATTTCAGGACTTAAAGGAATATTTGCTGTGAGCAAAAGCACTTGGGTAACAAGGCACATTGAAAGCTTTTAAAGCTGCAAGATAAATCCTTCTGACACTTGCCAGTTAGCACTGTCATTCTCTTTTGAAAAATGTGTACCTATCAATTCAGAACAACACATTTCTACAAGTATAACTCGGAGGTCTGGTGACAAAAACATCAGTTGTTGTTGGCTGTTACTCTACAGTAACAGATTTGGCCAAATTTCTTGGAAAATCCACCTAGAATGAAAAGACAGACTTTCAGTATGTGACAGAATAAAACTGGCGTTCTGCACTTGTCAGTTCCTTCAGCATGCTGGTTTGTTTGTTTTGATTTAAAGTTTCCCTAATGAGTTCCGCTTTATTCTAGACACATTAACACACACAGAGACTATAGATCTGCAGATAACAACTCACTGTTGAGTTCATCCTTGCTTCCAAAACCCTCCAAACAAATATATACTGTTTTGCACAGGGCATCTTTCCACAGCAGTCGTCATTATCAAACTGACACACCCAGCCAGGGTCAACAAACTAAGCTGTACAAAGCAATGAACTGTTCTAAGTTAAAGTGCAATACCACATTTTAAGGTTTAGTTTTCTGAAAAAGTATTATTGCACTCTTAACTAATCAAATGATCTTTGTTTTAGAGGGATACCAATTAAAAAAAAAAAAAAAAAGAGGCTGAAGAATTGGCACTGAAATGCCAGTTTCACCCCTACTACCCCAGTCAAACCATCAGTGCCAGTAACTACTATCATAGTTCTTTGTTACAAATGACATCACCACATCTCTCACTTTACATTGGTAGGAGGAAATTTGAAACTGCTCTAACTAGAGTGCTAAACGTAGAATGCACTTACATCATATCCTCTGAGAACAGCCAGGTGGAATGAAAGCAACTGGAGAGGAATAACACTCAAGACTCCTTGAAGGCAGTCAACTGTATGAGGCAGCTCAATGGTTTTGTAGGCAAATTTTGAGCTTTCTGTGTCTTCTTTAGAACACAGAATGATTGGACGACCCTGAAAATAGTTTTACAGTGTTAAGTGAAGAGCTGGCTTAGAACTACTTTGAAATATTAGTTCACAGCATGCCTGTAGTATGCCTGAAAACATTAAAGTAGCTAACAAAGATAATGTCATTCTTGCATAATGGATTTTGTCACTCACTGTTGCATGAGACTTGAATGTTTTCACCTAGAGTTTTAACATTATTCCCTTTGCTTCAAAACCAAGAAGCACCCACATGCAGTCAGTTTTCACTACTGGTGTCAACCTTTAATGACAAGCTGCAATGCAGATATAACACCTTATTTATAACTTTTTAATTAGAAAAAATAAAATCACCAATACATCCTGCTTTTGAGGCACAGGCAGCAGCAATACAGTGTGCACAATTTCTTCCCCTGTGACATTACATTAGTTAAACAGCTTACCTGTCGAGCAGTGACCTGTTGCAGAGCATTCTGGCACTTGGTGAAGCAAGGATCCTTCATTATTACCATGATAACAGGCATTTGTTTATCTATTAGGGCTAGGGGTCCATGTTTCAGCTCACCAGCCAGAATACCTTCAGAGTGCATATAAGTGATTTCTTTTATTTTCTGAAAAAAAAAAAAAATGCTATAAAGTTACAAGTAAATCAGATGAGAAATAAAAGCCGCAAGAAGCAAAACATCAAGACTGTGATTAATTGTAATTAAATACAGACATATAGTATCAAGTCGCTATTTTCAAAAATCAATGGCTAAAACAGACAACGGTGTATGCTGGGATTTCTAGCAGGCTGCTGGTGGACATCGAGTTTGCCCACGCACATGAATTTGCAGTTAAAGAAATGGAGTAACCAAGAGGAACTTTTAAGAGCTTAACACCTAGCACAACTTTGCCTAATGCAGTCTGCCTTTAATATTTCAAACTTCTCTGAGAGATGAATACACATCCATTCCACCACAACATTCATAATATAATTTAGCAGTTTCCTGCGTAAGCATCTTACCTGGACATCAGCACTTCGTGTTTTACGAGACTATTTTCAAACAGGTCAGCATTTTAAGTGGTATTAAGTTTATTGTTTGGTTGGTTTTAAGTACACTCATTAAGCATTGTACTTCTTATGTGAAAGAATCAAGAAATTGATATTGTATCCAGGTTCACCTTATGTATGTGTTCAGTCCAACAGGATTAAAATGTTCTAAGTTATAGATAACAGTTTTACTACAGCAGAATTAAGTTGTAAAGAAATACGAGAAAAGCTATGCTGCAGAAGCCACGAAAGTTCATTTTAAGTAGTATGCAATGATTTTGAGAGGTTCCTACCAGAGCTCCTTCCAGACAAGTGGCATAATTATATCCACGACCCATAACCAGCAGGGATCTTTGTTTGTACAGTTCAAGAGCCAAATCATGTATCTTCTCATCCAAGGACAAGACTTCTTTAATCATCTCTATTGGATCACATAAAAAGGATGTATAAAAATCTCTACCAATTGGAAAAAATAGTATTTCCTAGTTTGCTTGCAGTATGATACTCTAATGATCTATTATAACAAATATGCTTAACATAATTCAACTGTTAACCATGTATCTTTGCAACTTTGACTGCAGTTTAAATAAGCTTTGTCCAGTCTTACTTACAATAACAAATTTAAGGTTTAAGCAGTCTCTAGGCATCCCATTTGTATTTCTAAAGGAAGTTGTGGACATCTGTTCTGCCGTCAGCTTGGATTAATTTTGTTTTATCTATACTGATTTAAAGTGAAAGGCTTTAAAATTTTTAAATTATCAGCTCAGGAAATCAAGGAGTATTTCTCAGACAAAACTAGCCTACTGTAATTCTGATCTTCCTGCCAAGTTTCTTGGCAAGGTATTTGTAAAACTGGCAGTTAGTGTAGAAGCTAATAGTCCAATTTACTTATATCATCTACCTTTCAGGAAGAAGTGGACAGTCAAACTTAAATAAGAAAAACATTTTTTAAAAGGATTTCCAAGTAGTATTTTATACTACCCATTAAAAAACATCCCCTATCCCTCCTCAAACCCAAAGTATCAATATACCTGGCAATGATTTTAGTCCACTAATGATTTCCTGTCTCCTTTTCTGCAAGGAAATTCTGTCTTCAGACATCATCAGGCCAAACATTACAAGAGACACAAATTGGCTGGTATAAGCCTGCAGACAAAACAAAACATTTACCAGCTAGGTCTGCAGAGATTTAGTACAATCTCAATCTGAAGTGCTACAATTAAAATTTTAATTGGATTACAGTGATAAAGCATGGGAGTCAGATGCCAAACAGCAATTACCTTTGTGCTTGCCACACCTATCTCAGGTCCTGCATTGATATGTACACCGCAGTCAGTCTCCCTGGATATTGAGCTTCCAACTGTGTTTGTGATGCCAACTGTTAGAGCACGGCGTTCTTTACAATACCTCAAGGCCATAAGTGTATCTGCAGTTTCACCTGGAAAACATTTACACCTTGCCTTAAGGTTGACAGAGGGCAGTAATGATTCCTGAGAAGCACAAAAGACTACACAAGAAGTTATTCTGTGTTCTAAATAACTGCATCCACACTCACACAATGCAAAATACAGTTGAAAACAAACTATGTTTCAGCACTCATTGTCTATGTATTTGAATCAAGACTGAAAGAAACTTTCATTCAAGACAGATCTGGTCTATGAGCCATCATCCTCCTTTGCAACATACAGAAAGTAATAATTTGTTTGTTTTTCATTTCTCTTTAGTTTGCACTCTGCAGAAGAAAAACAGCAGAAGCAGCTTACCTGACTGGCTTATAAAAAAGCACACGTCATCTCTGAACACAGGTGTGTTTCTATCCAGGAAGTCACTAGCAAGTTCCACCATCACTGGTAATTCAGTTAATTCTTCCAATACTTGTCGAGTCTGTATTCAAGCGGCACACAATATTTGTTAACATCACCACCCATAAAAGTCTGACATCTTAAGAAATAATCTAAATCGATTTGTATTACAAAAATTGATTATTAGAGCTCACCAGAGATTTAAACACCAAGATGAAAAAAGTTAATTTCTAGCATGGTAGGTAACATTGCACTGAAGCATTGGAACTTTATTAAAGAGTGTGGCACAAAGGAAAACAAAACAAACAGGCACAACCCCTCAATGAAAGGCAAAGTTTGTGGTACAGAAGGAAAAGGAGATGACAAGTTGTCATCTAAAAGCCCAGCAACTAGGAGTTACATATGCATTTCAGCTAAGGCTGAACGTACGGCTACTGCAGCATGATAACTGGTCCCACAGCCAATAATGATCAGTCTTCGGCATCTTCGGATTTCTTTCAAATGGTCCTTCAGGCCCCCCAGCAGAACTGTAATCAAACAAAAGGAAGAGCATGTATCAATGGCGTATTTTATTTTCTAGTTAGAACGTTCAAAATTTGCAGGCTTAGCACAGCCTAAATGCCTGTTCTGAGTTACCTGTGCTGCTCTCGAAATTCACCCTGCCTCTCATAGTATTGACAACTGATTCCGGTTGTTCAAAAATTTCCTTTTGCATGAATGCACTGAAGTTACCTATTCAGAAAAACATTACATGGTCATGCTTATGTACATATTTTGCTGTTTGAAGTCTAATACAATTACAAAGAGAACCTGAATACTCATTTACAGTTGTTTCAACCCACCCTTCATGATTTGCTGCAACTCCATCTGCAAGGTTTGGATGGCCCGGGAAGGATCATCACTAGCTGAACGCTCGAGACGGTGAATTGAAAGTTTCCCGTCGGTTACTGCTGCAATGTCATCATCTTCTAAGAAAATTACTCTGTTGGTATGCTCAATGATAGCACTACAGAAAACACAGAAGCAAGACAAATCTGACATTTCAATTAGAGGTGACAGCAGCATTCCTCAAAGAAATTAAAAATGCCATATCACACTTCAAGACCCACTTCTATCTTCCTTTTGGACATAACTACAGATAGAGCCATCTTAAAGGAAATGGCTCCATCTGCTGCTCCTCCTGCACTCTCACAGGAACCTGGAGCAGGAGGCTCGGGAACCACAGCATCTCACGTCAGCAAATTGGTGCTGATCTGATCTTAACTGTCATGATCTCGGACAGATCCCTGAGGTCATGATCATGCTTCTAAGACAAGTGTGTACCCAATGCCCACATTCCTGCTAAGTTTGGAACCACACCACTACTTCCTCCTCTGATATCCCAGATAGCTGGATTAAAATGCCAAACCCAGATTAACCTATAGTCTGTGCAAATACTTGACTGACAGTAGTTATTTGTACCCATCTTACCTTCCTGCACTGGATATATTTTACATAGAAGGCAAAGAGGTTAGTAATTAGCAGATATTGCACCAGATATTGTAAACAACTCAAATGCTGATGTCAAGACTAAATATTTTTCAACTGTCTTAGCCTGTGGGCTTTATGAAGTAACCTGGATAAGAAGCTATCCCATCAGAACAGGGTTGTACAGCAGCAAGACAGCGTAAGATTCCCAGAACCACCTCACTTCTAAACAAAAACAGTGCCTTGAGAAAAGTTCAAGTACTTTATTACCTTGCATCTGAAGCAAAGAAAAATTCTACTGCCTTATCCCCAACAGCATGGAGGCAGGTGGAGCTGTCCAGTCTTTTCATTCGTGAATTGCACATGTTCTTCACATTCTCAATGTTGCCTATTAAAGAAATGAGACACCTTAAATGGAAAACCAGACCTGTTCAAGTTAGAGATTACAGACTATACAGGTTCAAGGTATCACAGTTGCACAGTTATAAAGATACTTCGAGGGAGGTGGGGAGGAGAAGAGATAGGGCACTTTTACATGAACTACGCATTCAGCAGTATAAAAATAGAACACCCTCAGCTAAGAAGCTATTTGGGGCATCAGCTGGTAGTTTTATAGTACAAAGACTAAATTAATCTTGTTTCTAATCAAAAAGTAATGATAATTTTAGCTCTTAAGAATAATGTAATTGGATTTATCAACTTACATGTTCTGTATAAAACAGGAATCTGTTCAGTGGAAAGTTTGTACTTGCTTCTAACCCCGATGAGCAAAGGACTCCCTCTCCTGCAAATGGAAAATATGCAAGTTTATAATGAGAAAGCTCCATACAGACAAGTCAAAGGACATCTGTGAAGCTGAAAAAAAAATGATATCCCATTTAGCTTCCTAAATAGGAAGATCCTCCTCAACTCTGATCCTAAAACCATTATATGACAGGGATTATATAAACTTGGCTCATTTGTGTAAGATTCTCCAAATGTTATTATATGAATAAATGCCATACGTCTACATGATTCTTTCCCAATGATCTACATCCAGGTAGAGGAAAACGTCTATGAACTAGTTGTTTTCCTTCCAGTAATAACAAAACAGCTTAGCACAGGTACCAATTCGAATACCGTTTTTAAACAAAACTCTTTCTGACTCTGACCTGAGGCAGCAATTAGCCCCATCACTCTTAATTATTAAAATACTGTTCCACCCTTTAGTGTTTTAAACTCAGAACTGTCAACCACCACTACTGAATCTCTGAAACTGTAGGGTTTTTTTGGTTTTTTTTTGTTGTTTTTTTTTTATTATATGGGTCATGTGCCACATTAAAGAGCTTATTAGAAAAAATTCTCACAGGAATGAAAGATTAATACATTCCCCCAAAACCTCAGATTACAAATTTAGCTCCTCTTAATCCCCTCTCTCCTGAAAACCCAAACCTAAACCACATATAGAATAGTTCTGTTCAGATGATGTTCTCCAGTTAGAATGATGGTACAGCTGGCTTTTTCACAACTTTAATATAGTCTCATTTTAGACCACAGAAGCAACGGGCTTTTTGGTTGTAGTATAAAACAGTCTTTATTCCCACTGCTACATCCCTTACTACTTCAGTGTCGTTATATTTCCTGAAAGTTTTTTCCAAGTATAAATAAAAGTAGAACTTAAACAGCCAAAGCTCATAAAGGCTATGACAGCTATAGAATGTTATTTGTATAATCTGAACATATTCTCAGTATTTATTTGAAGTGAAGTAAAATTGTACCATACCCTTTCCCTCCCCTTTTTGATAAAGTAGAAGTGTTACCGTACTCTAAATACTACTTTAGAAACAGAAGATATACTGAGCATCTCTACTGACACACTATAACACATAAAAGAACAGACTACAGCAATGAGTTCGTCAGTCGTAAATTCTTCTGAGTGTCACTTGCATGATCTCCGACTGAAAGTGTATTTGCGTGAATCAAGAAAACTTCATCTGATTACTTTTCACTACTGTGTTTGCATTCTCGAAGTGAGGAGTCACATCTAATTTATTAAACAAAAGCAAGTGAAACATGACAGAGAATCAACAAAGGCCTGTGGAAATTCTGTGACCTGCAGTCAGCACAGCTCAAATTACGTTATATTTAATAGTNCTAACCTGGTAGCAACAGCTTCACCTGGGTAATGGATGCTCTTGAAAACCAATGCAAAAGCACCTTCCTGGAAACAACAGAGACAAAAAAAAGTCCTAAACAATTTATCTCGATTAGTTGTGCCTCATAACTGGGGCCCCTCTTCCTGAGTAGGCTCTAAAGGAAAGCTCTTTACTACTATCAGGAAACTCTTCCTGGAGGGCAGACTGCACCTTTAAAAGGAATTGGTCACAAAGCAGAACAAGCTAACATACACATACAGTGCAGTAGTTGAAAGATCAAGAAGAAAGCACTTAGGCAATACACAGTCTCTTTTTGTAAATAAAAACAATACCTTCCAATATAAGGGTTAAGAAAGTCTCAGAGATGTTACTAATAATCAACATGAAGACTGTTACAAGTTTACTTTTAATAAGAATATGCATATAGGTTTGCCTCATCATGTATTTTAAGCTAAAATTTTGGAATTACTACTTCTAGTTTAAGCAGCAAAATCTCACTAATGCATTTACCAGAGCCAAAAAAAAAAAAAAAAGAAAAAACACAAATCCCCAAATACACAAGATCAAAAAAAAAAGAAAAAAGAAAAACAGGACCACACAATCAACAACTCTATAGTATTAATGCAGCTTGTAAAATTGAGAAGTATTCCAAAAGCAGGAACAAAAGCCCTCCTACTTTGCAAACAGAAAAGAGATGGTAATATTCACTCCTCTTACAGAGGCTGTGGTCTGGGACTGCTCTGCACTTGTTCTGCGGACAGATGAAGTCACCCTTCCCCTCAACGAGGTTGCTGCACCACTATTCCCTCTTGACCCACAAAGGCCTTTAGTTCATGTGTATTCCAGCCCTGCTCTAGGGAGAATACTACAGAGCTGCTTTAGAGAGGAGAAAGGAGAGGTGAAAAGAGTCTGCAGGAAGGGGAAGAAAAACATCTGCCTGGAGGTTGGGGGAGGAAACAAAGCAAGCTTTCTCCAAGTTTGCTTAAAAACTTTGACAGATGCATTGCATTCACATACTAAGCACAGTAGATTCCCACTTCACAGTTTGGGAACCAGCTAAGCCATGAATCACTACAGCTTGTTAGATCTATTTCCAAACATAGGAGCCAAGGCATGTTATGAGACAAATTTGAATCACAGCAGTGTTTTAACATCATCAGAATAGCCTTTGAGAGCACACTGCCCTTTATGAGAGATATCAACCCTCA
Organism: Chauna torquata; assembly: GCA_013399475.1. Classification (NCBI taxonomy): domain Eukaryota; kingdom Metazoa; phylum Chordata; class Aves; order Anseriformes; family Anhimidae; genus Chauna; species Chauna torquata. Next base: position 27,999 of record VXAL01002590.1, read on the forward strand.
GAGGCTCCTACAACTTATTTTTTTAAAACTAAGCTACTTCACTCAAAAACTGTGATAACCTCTTTCTTAAAAAACAAATGAACAAAAACCACCCACCAACTTCTAATGCAATTTAAAATTTAGCATTGAAAAGCCTTTGAAGTCTCCAAAATTTTAATCTAACTTCTTGGTCTATTGAGCATTGTTCAGAAGCCAAAAAGCATTATCTGCAGGACATTCTAAGAAATCCTGCAGAGGATTCAAAGGCATAAATGCAGAAT
>VXAL01002590.1:41528-87422 GCA_013399475.1 Chauna torquata
TGATGGTGTTGTTCACAACAATCCCCCCCCCCCCCCCCCCAAATTTCTGGTATCAGGATTATCAGTATTTTTCATAAATGCAGGATTCTCACAGATTGTGTGGGGTTGGAGGGAACAGAGCTAGCTTCTCTCTATAGCTGGGGAAAGCATGCCCATGTAAGAAGTCAACAAACTTAAATCCCAAAGATTAAAAAAGGCATTAAAAGGAATCCTTAATTCTTTCCAGTATGCACCAGTTTATGGTTGAGGGCTTCGCTGAAAGTGTTTGAACAAGGAGCTGATTGTAGAATCAGAAAGGTTCCACAGTCACTCCATTTGGCTCATGCAGCTAAGTCACACCATAGGACAGCACCACCTCTTGCTTCCCTGCGGAAGAAAAGCCTTACACTGCTCGCCCAGCTCCCGCAGAGCCCCCCTGGCAGCAGCCACGCTGCGAGCGTAGCACTTCGGCACTCCCCAACCTGCACTGGCTCACTCGACACCACAGAGCAGGGTGAAGCACAACTTCTGCGCTGCCATGGTTAATTTTTGCTTCTAACCATGTGAACCTGGCTTGCTACTTTGGTAAGAATAATTTCATTCCATTCTTCTCCTGATTTGTTTTCTCAGCTTTAATACTTTAAGGATTTAAACTGGCCTTTGAAAGGAACACCTTTGAAGCTAGAAAATAGTTTTGCTGCTGGCTGCCCTCCGGTTTGCCCTTTAGACAGTTCTCTGGCAAGAAGCTTCTGATTTTGCAAATCAAAACCCGCTGTTCTCCAGAGCACATACCAACACTCCACAAAACAAGGCAAGGGGAGGCTAAACAAAAGTCCAATCTTCTCCACCCCCAACATTGCTTCTGCCACCACTGCCCAGCAAGAAACTGCTGCAGGAGCAACTGGAAGGAGCTGGAAGGGAGCAGGGTGCTGGCAGTATGAGTTGCCTCTGCAAAGCTCCAGATATCAAGGTGCAAGGACTTCTTCCACCTTCCCGAAACATCCTGTACAGATAACAGTCAACAATGGGACAGAGGCTGGAAATCCTTATGTTCCCATTGGATTTCAGCATAAGAAAGTGCTCTTGAGAAGTAAAGGGTTAAATGAGGAAATTTCTTCTGAAACCAAGAGCCTGGGTACATAAAGCTCCATGCCTTCACACAAGCACCAAACCTCTGAATCTTAAACTCAGAGCAACTGTAGCTTTCAAGGCCACGGCAAGGCACACGAACAGCAGATCCTCAGTATTTCCTTACCTGCAGGCCCACTTCATGCTCTTTGACAGTCTCCCCCACATCTGGGGCCAGCAGCCAGCCACACAGAAAACAAGGAGACAGAACTGTCCTGCAGGCATCTCTGCTGCTCTTTTCTAAGGGGGCATGGGGCTGGAGAGTGGATCCATCTTCGCACCCTCTCCACCCAGGGTAAGGGCAGCTCCAACCTCTTCTGAACTCGTACTCCCCAGCTAGCGGTAGAGATCAGAACAAACGTGTCCCATGAGCAGAGATTTGTTTAAATCATTTGATGAGATGTTTGTGAGCTGGACAGAGACTATTAATTCCACTCCTGCCAGTCTTGGAGTCACTGCCATTGCACTGATAGCTACTCTTGCCTCCTCTTCCTGTTTTTCTTTTTTGAGTGCTTGACACAAATCACAGCTGCAGTTTGTGTTTTCACAACAGCTTGTGATCTTGTTCTTTTTGCGCCTTATTCAACAAAGAGAAAAATAGCATGAACTCTGTTTAAACAGAAGCATTCATTTTCTTAAACTGCCAGTTAGTGCCCCCTTTACGTCTCTATTTTTAGAGTTGCAGAGCTTTTAGATCTGCCGTAATCTACCAGTTGTCAAAATCAGGTTTGGGCACATTTGCATTGGTTTGCATTGCACACAGGGGATTTCAAGAGAAACTTTTCTATCACCATCCATATACAAAAACAGTTCAGTTCTTGTGCAGTTCCTCTGTACTAGGGATCAGGAAGCACCAGAAGTAATGCAGGACATCAAGTTGTTCACTACACACATAGCATTGCTACAGGACGTAGTGATAGAGACTGCTGAATAGAAATGACGGGTTGATAAATTAGTAGAAACAGATTGCTGTACAACCTACAACAAGCATGCAGGATGCCAACCTTAAACTGGCACAAAATGGAGGCAAAGTTTTGTAGTGATATAGCAGCTCCCCCATAGCTTCACCTGGAGTGCATGTCCCACACCAAGCTACCACCCCTTGGTCAGGCTCATGCTTATCCATAAATCTGCCCCTTGCCAACTTCTGCAGCAAAGTACACAGCTAAACAACTGTTATGATGAAGCTATGCGTTACGCCATTTTATTGCTAGTAAAAATTCCTTGTATTTTCCCTTAATCCCCTGTAATTTCCTTTATTAAACAACAACAAAAAAAAATTCCCTCCTATTAAGCATAGGATCTTTGTGTTACAGTAAAATTAAAAATTTCCTTTTGGGTTCACTCAGATGGCATTCTGCTACTCCTAATAGCTCCGATTCCTAAATGGATTTACAATCTTGTATATACCATGATAAGCACAAAAGGACAGCCTCCCCCAGGGGATGTTTATGCTGTTGAACGGTAAAGTTGTCTCTGGCAACCAAAGTTGCCTGTGGCATTGTAGTTGGGCTATGACTATTTTGGTGTGAACGTACTAGATGAGGTAAGCTATAGGTTGCCTGAAAGCAGGAAATTCAGTTTTGAAGCTAACTATTGTCCTCAGCTTACCCCCTCATTGTACCTAGGGAAGGAGGAGACAAAGTAATGGTCTGTCCCCCGGCACCCCCCACCTGGAGATTTTTTTTTTTCCCCAGGCACCTTCTTTGATTGTAAAAGAAGTATCGCCACTTTTAACTGTGCTTGACTTCTGTGCTGAAACCAAGCACACATTTTTTAAATGCTTCCTCCTGCTTCTGCAATTCAAAGAAAAAAAATACTAAAACACTACAACCTGGACAAATTTTTGAGAAGAATTTGGGGGGGAGGGGGGCTACAGTTGCCAGAAAATCAAAGAGGAATAGATATTTATGTTACCCATATTTTAGTTACATCTTAAAAGGAAAAGTTTTTATTCTTAAATAAATATTCTCCCCAGTTATGACACTTAATTTCAGGTCAAATCCAAACCCCTTTTTCTAAGCTGCACATTTTGTCAGAAAATGCAGACAGTTTTCAATTCAATTGACCAAAATTGGCTGACCAACTTGAAAACAAAACAGCTAAAGCCTGTATTTGTTCAGCTGCATGCACCAGGCTCTCCTCCACCCTCTGTAAATGCTCGTGCTGCAGAACGTCAGCGCTACGTCAAGGCCATTACCACCGGGTCCTGCAGCAGGCAGATGGTGTGGTCACACGTCTCTTCTGGCTTTATAGGCTACGGAAGTCCTGCCCAAGGAGCGTAGATATTAAGTGAAGCAACAAGCTACAGCACCTTCTCTGTGTTATAGATTAGAGATGAAGGCTGCCAAGGTGCTAGTCCTTAGCTCCAGTCCAACTGGCAAGAGTCATCGTCCTGTCCAGGTAGGGGCACAGCTTCCTTATGACATGACTTCTGCTTCAGCGATGCTATGGCACACAGAATCTGCTCCCCGCATGTCTGCACAGGAGGATAAAACCTAACCCAGCCTGGAAACGCAAGAGGACTGAGAAGCAGGAAGCAGGGTTGTTTTCCCACCCCCCCCTGCTCCCCCCAAGCAACTGTCTCTCCCAATTCCAAAGAAGTTTACCCAACACTTTTAAAGTCCCTGGCAATGCAGCTTTGTTAGCCTTTATTTACATAAGGCTTACAGGATTGCCCGGACTGTAGGTGCCTCTAAAAACACCTCACGGTCATGAGCCATGCAGCTTCCAGAGGCCCATGTTGAAACACCTCCTGCAGCAGAACCAGAGCGTGCTGAAAGATTTCAGTAGGAGAGGTTTCATGTGCACATTTTCTCTCCCCACCTTCCCTTTACTTACTGAAAAGGAGGCTCCTAACAAACATTGTTTGTTACCATTTTGGTTGTCAGAAAGCTGTTGGCTCTGGACCAGAGCCCAGCTTCTCCAGCAGCTTAGGATCATGGGAGTGTAAGAGGATAGGAAAGTGCCTTAGGGAATAGGAATATTTGTTGTCTGAAGAATGCTGGGAAATAACATGGTGAGAGGAAAGGTTGGTCCTGGGGCAGGCTCAGGGCATGGACCTCAAGGAAAACGGCTGCAAAAGTCTAGAAATGGGTTGCCAGGAACTGGGACGATGCTGTTGCCTCCCCAGACAGGGGAACAGGAGCAATGCATCTAGTGTGCTTTGCTCCCGTCTCAGGTCGGGGTGTCACAGGTTAACAGTTGCTGTGCAGTTTTTATTGCTGCGCAGGATTCCTGTGTGGTTTGTGGTAGGAGTAAAAGATCTTTATAGGGAAAGCTACACAGTTCAAACTCTTCAAGGAGTAAATTAACCTCATTTGTCCCGTCTCCTCCCCTTTCCTCTAAGAGGTTAGCACAATTACAGTCTTTACTAGCAAGTGTCTTGTGTTCTCCAAATAAACCTGAATTCCAGAGAGTTAAGAGTTCCTCTTCTCAGTAAAGGTTTTTTTCCTCACAGATAAAGCAGATCGGGAAAAAGAAACTCGTGTTTGATTTTTCTGTCCAGTCACTTTTTCAGTGAAAGAGAGCAAAGAATCTCTTTCATGCTGCTCGCTATGAATTTTCAGCTCTGTTTGCTTTGACTTCTTGTAGCTAAGCCAAGGAATTAAAAAAAAAAAAAAAAAGTGTTTGAAAATTTCCACTAATGAATTCCAGACTTCTGGACTGCAAAGCCATCTGCTTTCTCCCAAGCCATGTTGTCAACAACCAAGCACAGCTGTACGAAGGGCAACAAAATATTACACAGTGATTTGTGTTTCTACACCCCGAAATTTGCAAGTTTATTGAAGTTCCAGTAGGTTCAGTGCAAGGTTTTATAGCTACATTTACCTCCTGAAATCCAGCAACACTACCCTGATCACACTGGGCAGACAGGAAACATATATGGCCCATCTTCATTGTTTTTGCAAAATCTCGTAACAACTTATCTAGTCAGCATATGGCACAGCACGCTACCAGGGCTTTTATCATCTGGCCTGGGAGGCAGGAGTTGGGATGCTGTACATCAACGATGTTGAATAGCTCAGGGTCTCTCCCCTTGGACCTGGGCAGCCCAGCGGCTCTCGGGGGGATGGTGCATGTGTAAGGAAAAAGAGGGTCCACGGGGTCTCTCAAACCAAATCATTGCAGCCAGACTGCAAACAAGCGGATGAATACTTTTGTCCAGCTCTGAGGCCATCAGTGACATCCATCTGCAAGTCTGCTAACCGCAGTGACTGTGCAGCATAGGGGCAATAGCTTGGTTTGCTCACCTGAGCGTGCTGCTGATGCCGTGCAGCACCCTCTGTAAGAGCAGCAGCCACCACCCCCATCACACCCATTCAATGCAAAGAACCTGGTTAGCACACTAGCACCAAACTCTTTCCTCTTTTGAAAAATAGTACAGGATCTTCAGTGCCTTTGAGAGGATCAGGACCTCCATCTTATGCCTTACCTGCAGACACCAGCTCCAGCAGCTCCAGGTTCCTGGTCATACACTGGGTCATTGCTTCAAGGCAAGGGCATCATTGCTGAGACTTGACAGCCAAGGCACCAGCCTGAGCCCCTTTGCTCTCAGTATCACACAGCTGCCGCAAACCACACCAGGCAGCCCATTCTTGTTGAACAGGGCATAGCATTTATCTTCTGTCTCTGCAAGGTGGTTTCTAGGTGAACTTTCTTTGGACACATACAGCTGAAGCTAAAAGAGGGGAGATTTAGATTGGATGTTAGGAGGAAATTCTTCACTCAGAGGGGGGTGAGGAACTGGCACAGGCTGCCCAGAGAAGATGTGGATGCCCCATCCCTGGAGGTGCTCAAGGCCAGGCTGGATGGGGCCCTGAGCAACCTGGTCTAGTGAGTGGCACCCCTGCCCATGGCAGGGGGTTGGAACTGGATGGTCTTTAAGGTCCCTTCCAACTCAAGCCGTTCTATGATTCTTTGAAATGCTTGCTCGTTACATTCAGCCCAGCACACGCAGCTCGTCCTCATTGTCTGTCTGACTGTCCGCAATCCGAGAGACAGCTTCATCCTGATGGAAATGATGTTTTGCTTAAGTTAATTCTTGTATCTTGGAGAACTCTATCCCTAAGTGCAACTTCTTTATGAAATCCTAGATGCATTTACAATTTTTAAAGAAACATAAGCTAAATAGTCACTAGAGGTAATATAGCAATCTCAGTGCACTAATAAGTGGGACAAGGAGAGCTGACACTACAGAAGGCTTCCTACTTGCTCCTCTTGAATTTCAAGTTTCCTCAATTGTTTTCCTCCAGCTTTTCTTTTTATAAGGGGGGAGAGCGGCTTTAAGATAGACATTTAGAAGCTAAAAACACATATTTAACACAGAGCCAGTCAGATGTTTCAAGTTAGAAATATCCAGCAATACATAAATAGCTTGTACTTCAGTTGTTACAGCCTACCTGAATATATTTTTTCCAGGTAGGCTGGGAAAAAGCACAACTCAGAACAGAGCACATCTTTTCTCCTAGGGACAGAGCTCCTATAAGTTTCCATGAACAGTAATAAATACAATTTCATTTATTTTACAGACTAACAAGACCCAAAACTCAATCCTATTCTTCCTCTCCCTACTCCATTAACAGCATAAACCTCAGCTTATTCATTGCCTTAAGCCTGGTAGATCCCTATTTCGCTGCTAATACCAAACCAAGTTAAGCTTCCTCTCAATCCTTTAAATTGATAGACATATATGCACAAAAACCTCTTCTCCTCCACAGGCAAAACCAGCCAGATGCAGTTTGGAGGACATTAAGACTACAACTCTTAAATATAGCTGAGGTTCAACCACTAATAAGAGAAGTTCAGCCACACAGCAGAGCAATTTGCCTCATCCATACCAACTGAGAGCAGCTGAGTTAATTTACAGATGCAGACTAAGCTTCTCAGGGAGGAAAAAACAAAAACAAAAACACACAGCTGCTTTGGGAACCTCAGTTCCATTTTCCATACAGGCGGCTTAAGTAGTTAAGCTGAGATCTGAGCTTTTAGAAGCAACATTTATGAATGTTGCATCAATCAGGCTCTCCTGAAAACTGCACTTTTCTGTAAACTGGCTCCAAACTGAGCAGCTCTCACGGAAGTCCTCAAGGCAAGCAGCGGGCTGTGCTGCACACTGCTGCTACAAGTACCTGGTTTCGCCCAGTGGCTAGTGGGGCCTGGCTCCCAAGGTTCTGCTGCGTATTGTCCCCTGAGGGAAAACAGCCGAGAACAAGGCTGGAGCCCGGTTCTTCCTTCCTTGTTCACACTGGTGGTTTCTTGGGTTTTACTGCTTCTTATCAGCACCTCACCAGGTGGTCACTTACTTTACTCAAGCCTGACCAAGCTGGTACGTATGTGTCTGTTTACACTCGTGTCTGTCCGTTTTCCTTAGACAGGCAGTCGCTTGTGAGGAAAATCATAAGACAGGAAGTCTTTATTGCTAGGCACTTCAAAGCACGGAAGTACGAAGCGGGAGGCAGTACGCACACTGCAGTTTGGGACTAGGGCCGTCTCCTGCAGGCTGTGAGCTCAGATCTGTGCATGTGGTTCTTAACGTGCAGAGATGTATGTAGGAGGGATTATTCACAGCACCTGCAACTCAACATTTGTATTTAGTTTTTAACAAGGCAAGGAATCCGCAGAGGAGATGAATAGAGTATTCTTTTCCTGCTCATGAGTAAAGGACTTGCTGAAGGCCTCAACAAAAGCAATAGCCACTTTGTGATGCTGAGCATGGATGTATCTCTGTGGTATCCCGCAGTATTGCTGTCCCAGCCACAAGCTCATCTCTCACCTCTCAGCCTGCAGCTGAAAACAAAAGGCAATGAAATATTTCACTTTTCCATACAAGAAGTTTCCTAGATGATCCGAACAGGTAGGACCCGCCCTGTATAAATTTAGCTTCTGAGGACTCCAGCTCTTCTTACCTTGCAATTCTTAGTCTATTGTTGCATTACTCGATACTTGAGAAATCATATCCAAGAGGACATTGAATGCTTTTATTGCAGCCAAAAAAATAAAGGCAAAAAATCCAGTACCCCTTTCCTCTTGATTTTTTTCTGACTTGTCCTGTGCTATGCATTGTTAGTGAAACAGTACAAAAATGCAGTAGAAACTTCCCTTTTCTTGTCAAAGAAAGAACTAAAAAGTATCTTGAGTAAGCCATATCCAATTCTCTTTCCTCTTTTATTAAAAGATCACTTCTAATAACAAGCTTTTGTTTCTCGCTTTAGTGACAACTTAGAGGAGGTTCAGTAATGACTGTCTTTTAACAGAGCTGAGCTCAGTTAACTGGGCAGAAAATTAAAAGGCATGTCCACAAAATTAACAGGAAATGCATCGTTTTCTGGCATGCAAAAATACAATTCCTTTCTACTAAATTTGGCTTAGATTTAACAAAACATGTTACACAGATGGAGATTCTTTCAAAAACAAATTAGCCATCCTAAGCTAACCAAGATTTAATGGTGCTGTTAGGACAAAGAGATACAGAATAAACTATCCAGCAATATTAGTTATATTTTTCCTCTTCTGTCAATGTACTGCTTGCCAGTTGGTTGTGTTTTATGTGGACGTAATTGTTGGAGTACTAATACTATGAGGCAAAATTCAGCCTGTGAGTTTTTGAAAACATCCATTTCCACTATTTGCTGTACAATATTTGGGGCAAATGGATTCTATGCAGTGCCTTTTGAACAAATTTCAAAGCGTTAGATGCAGAAACAGTGAATTAGAATACGTTTTTTTCCTATGTGAATTTTGTTATGAAATATTGTGTGTACCACTTTGAGGAGTCATAAACTTCTCCAGAAGTCAATGCTCAGTCATTCTAGTACTCAGCTGAGGAATGGTCTCATGCAAGCTAACAGCAACTGAGTGAATTCATCTTTTCTGTTTGATAAGATTTTGTTGTGTTCATCCAGCTCTAGCCTCATGTGTATGGAAATGGTTAGGTTCCTCTGAGCTTTCCTTATTTTGATTCAGGAAGAGAATGAAGCTGGTCTTTTGATCATGTACTACTCAAAGTGAATCTAAAGCCACAAAATATTTTGCCAGATCTTTTGTGGTAAAGCAGTATCCTCACTGTTTGCAGCAAGAATCTCTGCTTCCTTCCACAAAGTGAGACATCAGAAGAACGCCACCGGGAGAGGAAGCTAACAAAAGGAAGGTATCTTCAGAGAAAATTATTCTTCTCTTCAGAATGTATTTAGATATCCTAAAGGTTTCCAAGAAAATGTTTTAGCACATGCATTATATTCCCCAGCACCCTAGCTGTTAGCAGCTGGATGCAGTGTTTCAGCAGTTACTCTTGAAGGAAATATAACAGCAATTTTCAATAATAGACAGTTAAGTATCCATGGATATAGACTAGGAGCCCAATTTTACAACATAACCCCCCAGACTTGCCTTTGAAGCACAAATCCACAGATGTTACTAGCCAAGATGCTGAAGCTCCCAGCCTGCTGACTGTTCAGAACAGGCTTTGAGCAGCTGACTTCATGACCTCCAGAAAGTGCTATGAAAGCAGAACATCCCTCTTAAGGGACACAGAACACCTATCAAGTCTGCTTTCTACTTAAATGCATCTCCAAGGTGAACCCAAGAACTAAGCTTGTAGCATTTTCCTTTATCTCTAAAGCACCACTTAGACCAGGGGAAGATGGCTCGAGGTTAAATGTGATCATGAGCTTTAGCAGATCCTACTTCAGTCTTGTGTTCCACCGCTGCTTTTTAATGTAAATTTAGGTAAGTCACTTCCAGATCATTAAAAATACCTGAGTACCACTTTGCTTGGTATTGTAATGCCCTATACCTAGGCAGCTTGGGAATTTAAGTCCTGAGCCTCTAGAAGCAGTTCAGCTGCAGGAGAGCACTTAAGGAAAGAAGGATGTCCTTGGGGAATTGCGAAATAAACCCCATTGAATCATCAAAGCTGCCCATGAATGAGCTGATGTGAAAGAGGTTCAGATGATAACGCAGCTGCCTGACACATCTGTCTGGCCTGACAGAAGGAAGAGGCAGCTCCCTCTGCCAGAGTAGCCGTGAACCCTCTCCCAGACGGCTGCATGTGTGTACCGTATCCCATCCCATGCCAGCCAAAACCATCTCATGCTCATGTCCTCCTGTAGTGCCCCCGCATGCCTCCAGCTCTTCCTTGTGTGGATGCTCTGTGTCACCCCTGCTCGATGCAGGAGAATAGCTTCAGCTTTCTGGATTCTGCCAGTGACTGTTTCTCTGACACACTCTGTGTGAGCTGTATGAGTTCAGATAACAAAGATCCGTCAGTATGCAACATGTTGGGCTTTACTCTTTCTAGAAGTTACTCCAGCTCTAAAGCAAGGCTGAATTAAACTGTTCCTCCCAAAATATTAAATTTATATCCCTAAACTCTTCTTGAAATCTCTAACTGAAATCTAGTCTAGAAAACACTTCACGTGGCTATGCCAGTAATGTCTCTAAACATTCTCTCTAGTGAAAGGAGTGACAAAAAAAACACAATTCCTTCCTAAATACTCACTCTGCTGTCTGCCTCTCCCCTTGTGCGCAGAAACAGTCAAGTGATGGGATCATGGGTGTCTTAGTGACAAATACAACTGAGCTAATGCAGGAAGAGGTTGTATCAAGATGGAAATGACCCATTGAAGCTGTAGCATCAGGTCTTGCACCGTCAGGAATTACATCTCATAGTCTTCTATAATGAACAGACGCTCCAGAGTGGAATCAGCTCAGCAGGAGGTATCAAAAAAAAAAAATGCATACAGAAAGCCCAAACCATCTTCTAGCTAATCAGTTTATGTTACAGTTGGCATGTTTGAACTGATGGGTAGGATCTGCCAGTTGGAAAGAGAAGTATGCACCTATCAAAGACCTGTAAAAGAATGACAGAAATAGGCAGTCTCCCACTTGAATTTGTTTGAAAACTACTTGAAGGGGTGCTGCTGAATTGCCTGTAGATCCTCACGGCAGAATCCAGCTGATCACATGGAGAGGATGAACTGCCTGGTGGCGTCTTCCTGACTTCAAGAGGTGATGACTTGACTGTCTTTGTGTTGTCTACAGCAATACTTTGGGGACCCTGTCTCATCTTCTTAGTCCTCCTTTTAGCAGTTATAAACCTGTCTAAACAGACCGACTGTAACTGTAGCTGGGCTAGACTAGCAGCATACATTCAGCATTCAGGTTTGTATTTAGAGGAAGGGCCCGCAAGGAAAAGCATTGTATAGCACAATTTAGAAAAGTGTTAAAGCTGAACGCTATGTTTTGTTCTTGGTGTTCCCAAAGAAGACATATAGTAGAAGGCAGATAAGAGTTTGTATCACCTCAGTGCAGAATGATAAGTTTTAGGATTCTGCAGCAGAAATGGATCCTAGAACACAGCTAGAGAGGTGATTTCAAGTGTCACCATTTTTAGATGCTCAGTCTGAATCGTTATCCAGAGGAAAACACCTCTGTAACGTCTGGTCTTTTTTTATAGCTCCAGCAAAACTCTAAGATCATCACTGTCTTTGCAGAAGAAGGTCTTTAAGATAACAATGAGAATCAATTTTAGATAAGTTGAGCAAGATAGCAGAAACAGCACTAGACCTGAAAAGCTTCTCGTACAGACACCAGGTTTACAGCAGGGTGAGCCACCTTACCAGACACCAACAGCAGCAGACACAATGACTTCTTCAGTGCCCTTATACGCAGAGCTAGACTTTGTGGGTGGGAGAGCTTGTGTTATGACAGCTCAGTGGCCTTCATTTGCAATGCAAAACCTGTCAGAATTGTTTTTTTAATCTGATACTGCAGATTACACAGCAGTTTTGACCCTCATAAAAAGAACTTTCTTCTTGATCTTTTGACTGAGCTGGTCTTAAACTTTCCCAGCAGGGCACACCGATGAAAACAGGATGTGATAGTAAGTTCTGCTTTCTGTACAAATCCAGACTTGAACATTAGCTAAACCATATTTGCTGCAGGGGAAGAACTGTTGATTTTTTTTTTCTTCTTTCCCATCTGTTTTGTCTTTTCTCCAGGGCATCCATTCTAACATCTAATCCTAACACTCTGAGCAACAACACCAGCGCATGCCTGACGCCACCAGAGAGGTAGGGTACTTATCAGGAGCAGCAGCAGCAGCCAGAACTTCAGCCTCTGAGCAAAGTTACTCAGCGGCCATCTGAATGTCTACACTGAATGTTTTCTTTTTCAACTTCCACCAAAGGGTGTTTGTTTTTATCTGCTCCTTTTTTTTCCTCAGTAGCAGCAGAGACGTTTTGAATAAAGCAAGGGGGATAATTCTGATTGTTTGGATTCTGTTCGAGAAGGACAGATTTATATGTTTACCCTGGAAATGACTTATTGAATCATACTTGTGAGCAGAGCCAGGGAGCCCCCTTGCCTCCACTTCCCCCAGCCAGTCCTCAGGGCTCTGCCACAATGTGGTTTTAATTATAAGCAGGAGCTGCTGCAGCATTTTCTCCCTTACTACAGTATTTTTCATTATGCAGGCTGCAGAACAACTAGGAAAATCAACCTCTGTTAAGGAAAGAGTTGATTAGAATTATTGGGGGAAAAAAGCGATTTTCGATTCATGTATGTGGGGTTGTGTTAAAGACATGATGATGGAGGGTGAGCAGAGACTTAGCTGTGTCTACAGCACAGCAACATGATATAATAAGGATTAATTGACAATGGACCTTGAGACTCAGTTTGCATCCTTGGTGTGTTTCTGCCCTAGGTTATCGCCTGCAGTTCAGGTGTATTTATTCGGATTGGCTACTTGGTGGCAATCCGAGCGAGGAATGCTTCTGCCTGCCAGCTCAGCACCTCGGTGCTGCCTCACCCCGGGCTGGCTGAGCATAAGCGAGAAACTGCTTCTAGAGAGGTGAAGACATTGCAGAGATTCCTCTTCAGATTCAGCTTTCCTTGGGCTTTATTTTTTCATGCCTTCAGACAAGAGGGTTAATCAAATCCAAGGTATTTCTCTTGTTTCTGTCATGTCACTATAAAGCACTTGGGAGGAATGCCAGAATGTACATGTTCACTCTGTTGCCTGGGGAGAGGGAAGACGGAGCTCCCGTGGGTGAAGAAATAATTGCCAACTTTTGGTGACAAAAATGCTCCTCCCAGTAACTTGCAGAGTGACTGTGCTTTGGCAAGGCACTTTTTGCCAGCTGTACTCATGTCATATTTGCTCTGCCATGAGGGATTAGAGCCTGACTTCCTCCTCAGCAAACCAGTCTGGCAGTTATATCTCCTGCTAAAAAAGCCGTGCCACCAACAGGGAGCTCGGCCCTGTCGTACCGGCTCTGCTCAGCCAGCTCCCGCCCGTGCGCAGCACAACGGCCTCCAGGCAAAGGAGGCCGCTTGCTGCAGGCCCTGGGGGTCCATGGGTTGCCGTCAGCATTTCTGCACTGACTTTTGCCCCGCAGAATTGTCCTAGTAAATTCCCAAAACTGTTTCACCACTTGGAGGGATTTCTGTCTCCACAGGCCCTCAATGTCTGTCAGTCTGATGGGCTGATATGTACCGAATTACTGGTGTTGGCACCTGGTGGAGGACAGGTTTCACTGGATGAGAGACATCTCCGATTACTCTATTAAGAGGAGAAAATGTGGACTATAGGGCAGACTGCTCACCAGCACGTTAAGCGGCAGCCACAAGGGGTTATCTAAAACACTCGCTGCTGATTTGCATGACCCTGGAGGTGGACGAGTTTCACACAGCAACTTTGCTTTTGCGTTTGCTTGTGCCTTTCTTCAGCTTTCTCCTTTTCTTTTTCATCCCTCCATCCTTCAGTCTGAGTTAATTTAAATGAAGCTTTACTGAGTGATATCCTGTTTTATATTATATTTAACTTTATTAGGATGAGAGAAGAGATGATGAAGCTGAGCAGTGAACTTCTGAGGTTTCCATGGGAATTCTTGGTCCAGGGTTCAGACACCCCTCCCAGAGCAGTCAGTCATAAGATAGTCTTAGATGCGTACGACATGACAGTCACCTTTCCACAAAAAGAGACATTCCTAAATTCATATATTTTCTCCTGTGATATTTTTTTCAGTTGTGGCTTTGTGTGAGACAACCCAAGTCTGATGTTTTTTTAAAGAAAAATAAAAAACTAGCAGATATAATGACTTAGGATATTGAGCAAGGAACCGTTTACCCAACTGGAACCACTTGAATCATTCTCCGGATGTACCTAGAGCATCCCTACCACGTTATGTGGAATTTCCTGGGGCAGAAAAGACCAGCTGGCATGTTTCTCACAGAAACACCATTGCAGAAGCTCTTGTAGAGATATTTTCAGTCTAACAGCAAAGCTTGGAGCAGTGTGACATTTCTTGAGTTGGGTGGGATGAATGATATTTCATTAATCACTGCTTTTGGAGTTACATCACTGTCTATGAAATTGAAAAACAGAGTATGCTGCATAGTTTCAGTAGGTTTTACCATCACATTACACAAGTCAGGGGAGTGGAGTGGTAGGGGAGTGGAACAGGCCATCCTTATGGGCTAGTCCAGTGTGGTTTTTCATGCTACCTAATGTCTTTTTCATCTGAAAGTGGCTGTGCCCAAATCACACTGAAAGTTACACAACTGCAAAATTGTGTCACTGACTTCATCTTTACCAACAGTCTTGTTGAACATGTAGTCTGTCCCAGCAAAATATTTTTATTTTTCACTTTAAAAATCAGACATAGTACTGCTAGAATGAAGCCTGTTAAAATGTCAGAGACATTTTTAATAAATAATTTTTTTTTTTAAACTTGCAGTATTTGTGAGTGGAATATACCTAGCAACACTCTGTAAATTGCCATCATCTTCCTGTGTAACGAGGTAAAACTGGTCATTTTCAAATGTAGCCTTTGGCCACTCTTGGATATGGCACAAATACAGTAAAATTAATATCAAAAGAATGGTTGCATTCGTTGAGGGATCCAAGCTATGCACCACTGGGTACCCGGATCCAGCTGGCTGCACTTTGCAGCAGGGGGTCTTCATACATGTGGGCTATTGTGGAAGGAGCAATTCTGTGCACAAACAAGAAGACAGGATCCTGCAGCAGATGCTGGAAGTTTCTTGCCAACCCTTAGCCTGGAGAGGCCGTCTGAGCACTTGGAGTTTGGGCCAGTTCTTATTCCTGTTGAAGTTAATAGATTTTGGCATCATTCTCAATGGGCAGTGTAATCAATCTTCCAGGGGGGTTTCTCCCACATGTGTGATTAAGTCCGTGTACAAGCTCCTGAGTCGGTATTTCATCGGTCACTTCTTTAATTAAGTTTGTATTTTTCAGACATACAAAATAAACATTGATTTCCTTTGTTAAATGGAGAGCAATAAACTGGGGTTGCATACTTTTATTATTAGGAAATAGTATAATACTTAAAATTTGAGAGCATACAGTTTAGTATGCTGTACATCTAACCCTGGGATGAAAACATCCCATTATTGATATCAGAAAGATTTTGCACAATAGTATTCATTTACATATGTATTTACATGCATACATGAAGCAAGATGTGGCTAACCTATAAAAATGTAGAGAATGATACAGCAAGAGAAACAATATATAAAATTATAATCTTCTCCATCTACAATATTCAGCTACATCTGTGTTGGATCAGAGTTTGGCTGCTGAGGATGAACTTTCAGAATATGTTGTTCCCATTTTTGCTTCTTTGGGGAATTGGGGAGCTTTTTCTCCGAATTTTCATGAGCTCTTCTTTTTATACTGCAAAGAGCTGAGCAATTACAGAGTTATAATGTGGTAGAAATTTAGGCAGGAGAAAACGCCATATGGCATCTTCTTTTTTACATATTTGTAAACTTCATGCACTCGCAAAGACTTGGGCAGAAAGCTCCTCAGTACATAACCAGTAGATGGCTGGGAGGCAGATTCCCTCCCAGCTCCAAAGTGGAAGTCAAGATGTTAGAGCCCAATATGTCATTGCAGTTGCCAAAATCATCATTAGTGAATAGTTCCAAACCTGAGACTCCAATATCCAAACACAGGCAATCTGAGACTTTACTGTCAAACCAGGAACAGAGCTGGGCAGTCCCTGTGGCTTTTAGCAGAATACTGAGAGACAAGGGCTGAAGTAAGGAAAGAAAATATAAAGCCAACAATACAAATAGCTGGCTACATTTTGAGATTTTAAGAACCAAGACTCAGAATGCACCGTCTGTTCTATAATGCTTCATAATGAATGTATATGAAGTCCAGTTCTGATCCCACTTTGAAGAGCTATCATTTAACAGGTACGGTGTCAAAGAGCTCGTTCTCAGGCATGTGTTTTCCATTGACATGACTTCATGGCCAAAAGCTGATTGAGATTTTGAGAGTGAACCTGTAATTGAGAGACAGCCGATTTCTGTGTGCTCAAGGGTCCACTTCCCTTCTAGCCACATATTTGCATGGATGTTCGTGTGACCTAATAAACCCTGTCCCACCTGAGTCTGCAGCAGGCAATGCTCCTAGTGGCCAAAATAAAAGCCATGGGGTTTTCAGTTCCAGACCTAGCTCCTTCTCCTATACCAGAATAATATGGTTGCTTAGGTAGCTGGATTTTAGTGATAGGGATAGTGCACTGAAGACTGTATCTAGGACACCTCACTTTGTATGGTCATCAGCCTACAGGAAGCATGGGTAGCGATGCTGGACTAGTGACAGTGTCAGTGTGGAAGTGGTTGAATCAGTGAAGGTTTTCATCGTCACACTGTGGGATTCCAGATGTGATCATGCAGCCCAGGTAATGCTGTCTAACCTGCCCTTTTGACCCTCTTACTTTTAATTCTCTTGTTGCTGTGGGAGGTCTTGCTGGGATGCTCCTGATTTGGGGACTGAAGCTTTGCATCATTTGCCTTCTAAAAGAGATCTGCTCTCTGTTGTGGTAAGCAGTGAGACATTATAGTAGTTCACATTTGTTTAGGTTTGTGGATTTTTTTTGCTGGTAACTACTTACACATCTCCTTTTGTAGCAGCTGTTTTTCTGTGACTTGCATCTGCGGCATGTTTTTGAGGCCAGGAGATAACAGATTTGTTGCTGAATGTAGACATAATGTATGTTGTCACGATTCATATGCAGTGAAAATCTGTACCCCTTCAAAATGCACCAGGGTTTATTTGTTTTCTCAGTTTAAACATCCCTAACTGATCACTTGCTGGCTGGAGTCTGGCACAAATTCTGTGGCAGAATGAAGGCGATTGATAGCTCAAAAATATTTGAATCACTAAGTCACTGGGGGGCATTTTATTCCTACAACTTGTGCCCTTGGAAGGCAACACAGTAAAAAAATTATAACAGGCTGCTATTCAGTTTCGTATGATGCTTACAATGTTCAGTTTTAGCCAATCTATCCTTGTAAACTGCAGCACAATTTTACCCACAAAAAAACCCAGGGGTTTGGACATACTCATATGGCAAAACCACAGAACAGCCAGCCAGATGCAGAGCTCACTTCAGAACTGCTTTCTCCTGCATCTCTGAAAAAGACTGAAATTCAATCCTGAAACCTGGGCAGTCCTTTCTGTTCGTTAGCTGTTAGGAGACATATGCTCTCATGTGCTCTTGTATACACAAGAGCAGTGCACAAGAGGACACGTCAGCAAACCTTGGCTTGTGTCTACAAAGAAAGAGCTGCCCGGGCTTCCTGCGCCGTTCACCCTCCCCGGGGCTGGCACGCTCTTCCCCAGGGGACTTGCTGCTGCTTTAGAGGACATCCAAAGTGACAGGCACAGAAAGCAGCATGCACGAGAGACAGGAGACAATCCCATGTAACCTATATTATTTGACCCACTATGAGCTTGGATACCCAGGTGAGCAAAACTGTGCTGAGCTCTCGAAGTCCCGCATCGAATCCAACGTGGTGGAGCCGCATCTATCCCATCTCCTTGGCTCAATGAAACCCTGATGAAGGATGGGCACACCAAGTCTGTCCCCACCAAAGGCTAGTCATACAAGGACAGAGCCTCCTGCTTCTTATTTTAGTGTTTTGAAATACGAGCATTCATGTTTTTCATTGCAGAAGTCTCCCTTGCTCTCCACCAGCTGGCACCAAACCCCTCAGCTTGGCAGCTTGTGAGAGAGGGGAAGGAAAGGTGACCAGAAAGTGTGAGAAAGGCACAAATAACAGACTTTAGGGGAGGGTCTCGTTCACTAAATCTAGTTTTACCCTGTCAAGACCCAAAGCCTTCCAAGTGTCTTGCATCAAAAGGAAACCTACAAGGAAAAATACTGATTTTTTTTTCTTTTGCTTGTCCCAAATACAACAGAATGATTTTTTTTTAATTTAACAACCTGAGGCATTTTTGTTTTGCTCCAAACCTAATTTCTTGATGTTTATGTATCTTCTGGAAGATGACCTTTTCTATCTCCATCAAATCTGTCCTTTAACTTTATTCAACATGACACCACTGCATTTCACACATGGAATAATCATTATAGCACCTGGACATGCCTGAAGTTTCATTCTATATTTGGATGTAGAAATCCAGAATAAATCCCTATTGTAAGTTATCAAAGGTAACACCAGTTATGTTAACAAAACCTTTCCTTGATATGTGATTTTCTAAAGAAGAGGAATGTGGTAGATCTCAGCCACCAGGACTTCAATAAAGCTTTTGGTAAGGTATCACCTGGAAAGTCAAATAAATCAGAGGAAATTGGGATTAACAAGGAACCATTGATTCGATAACTTCCCCTGGTGAAAGAGAAAACACAAATTTCGTGTTGAAAAGGGAAATACCAAACCAGCAGCAGGAAAGGGGAACACTGACTGCCTACATCACCTGGAGAGTTCCTCAAAGTCAGGTTTGGAGAACTGACATCTGCAGTCTACACGAGTGACAATGGGCACCAATCGCTTTCTATAAATACATGGGAAATACAACGTCTGTGAGAGAGAAGAGCTATTTAAGAATCGTTTTGGCACAGGAAGTAGGGGTTTTCCAAGCTTCCTAACCATCTGAGCAGCGTGGTTCTGGAATAGCCTCTAACAGGTGAAAAACCCAACTAACTGCACCACACGTTGCGGCACTACCCAGGAGCGGGCTGTGCCATAGGGTATATAATTTATTCCCAGATTTATGCCGCTGGAAACCCTTGCAGCCTGTGCCCTAAACAGAGGCAGACAGTGCAGAGATGCTGTCCATCATGGAGACAATAGAGATGACAGACATGGGGTTCTGGAGGGGCTGTTTGCAGCCTCTGCTCCCACCACGGCTATGTGAGCAATGCAAAGAGGTGAAGTGTGGCTGCACACTTCCCTGGCCGTCTGGGGAAACGGCCACAGCCTGCCTGCGGTGATGCTGTGTTCCTGGGAACGGTGGGTGCTTCTGGAAAGGGCAGGAGGGGGGAGCTTTCCCTGCAAAGCCTGTTATCCGGCTCCCATGCAAGGGTCAAAATTTGACCCTTAAAACTGATGAATGTGACGTCAACTTGTGAAGATTAGAGCTGTTAGATTTGAGGTTTGGGGAGGGTTTGTTTGTTCTGTGCTTTAAAAATCCCACAAGCATGGAGGAAAAAAATGCACTGATGCAGTCTGAAGCTCTTTTGGCTTCCAGCTCAGCTCAGGATGACTGTGGCACAATCGATTCCAGATGCTGAATTTCCGCTGGCGGCTGACACACACACACACACGCACACACACACACACACGCACTTCCTCAGCTCCGCGGGCTCAGACATAATCCTAGACTACTACAGACATCCGAGACTGACACCACGAGAAAGGGAGACATTACCAGCTCCAGAGCTCATTCCCCCATGGGCCTGACTAGCTCACAGACTGGCAAATGTTTCGGGTACTTTTACGAGTGTCCTGGCAGGATGATGTCCCCCACCTATGGCAGCTACAAAGGAGCCCAGCACATTGCGCCAGCAGCAGCAGCTCGCGGAACTTGCATCAACGTCACGTCAGCCCCATGTGAGCGCAGACCTCCGGAGGTGTAGCACAGCGGCAGGAGTGCCTCGTTAACCTGTTGCTTGCTAGCTGTAGGCAGAAAATTAATGACCTGATTCCAATTATAAATATTCCAGAGAGGGCTAATGATGATTAATCTGCTGTTACAGAGTTATTCTTTTATGACTTGTTATTTATTGCTCATATGACTATATTCACTCGTGACACCTGCTCCTCTTGATAACATTTATCACTTATTAAATCTTTGTAAGTGATTTAGTAGGGGAACCATCACGTATAACTAGTACTTGTGTCACGTTTTAATACAATGAATGACTCTGGTGATCAATTGACAATGCACAAATAGAATGTAGATGATCAAAAACCCGAGATACATTTTACATCTTGCATTTTGTAAGGCTGCTGCCCAGTATCCATAATAAGAAACAATTAAACTCTGGCATGTTAAAGGAGATCGTCTCCATTCCTCCCATGCAACACAAAATTAGAGCCTCTGCTGCAGACAGTAGACTCCAGGAATATCCCCAGGCAAAGGCTCAAGCTGGGACTCAGCACAAGGTCAGAGGAAAGCTAATTTTATTGAGAATTTTTCATATAAAGACATAAACTTGCAATAAAAAGTTAGCAACTGCTTTAGGCTGGGATTTTCCAGAAATATAAGGGGCAATAAGTCCCCAAATCCCACTGAACTGGTACCCAGCTCTTACAGGCTCCTCTGAACAGCCCAGCCTTCGCTCTGACTCATTACCTGTTCCACTGCTATTATTTCTTCCTAAGATTTTGTTTAAGTTATTGTGCACTTAATTTCCTGTTTCACAATCCTTTAGTGATGCCGGCAAAATATATTAATGCAGCTTTCTGGATTTGCATTTCAGCATTCAAAGGATTAAAATTAATTACAGCTTCTCAGTGGCTCAAGGCAGTCAAAGGTCCAGTATAGAGGTCTCAGATTAATATTTCTCCAGACTGTCATTTGCCAAAGCCCAAGTAAAAGAAGAACTGGGTCTTTACCAGCCATGTAAACACCAGGGCAAGTCCAAGTGTAGCACAAACAGGTGAAGCTCCATGAATCTCGCTGAAGATATACTAGCTGAATAGTTTTTCAGCTTGCTCCTAGGCAAGGAAGCGTAGCGACAAAACTAAGGCTGTATTCATTGTGGGATTCACTGTGAGTAACGAACACCCGTAGCTCAGGTCTCTGACTAAGGACTGCTTCACCAGCACAGTCATTATTTCATCATATATGAACTTTTTTTCTTTTTTTTTCAGTAAGTAACCATTTCTCCCAATGGATGCATAAAAGCAGATTAAGTGGGCGTAAAACTGGGCATGAGCAAAAGATCTGTCAGCATACATATGAGGTTTGTAGGAAAGGCTTGGAGACACTCCGACATCAGGATTTACTTCTAACTTGATTGTGCCTCCAGAGCCTCTCTTTTGCAAGATTTCTCTATAGAGTGCCCAGGAGTGTGAAAGGGAAATAAATAAATAAATAAATAAACCAAGAGCTGTGAAGCATCTGGACTGCCAGGAAACATGTAATTGCAGAGTAATTCAAGTGTTTCCAGCGAAACACAAAGACCAAAGGTGACCTGCCCGGATCACCCAGTGGGCCCACGGCCAAACTGGAGCAAGGATCCCAGCCACCTAAGCCCCAACCAGCTGACTGTATCTCAAGCTAAAAGACTTCTATGGGCAAGATGGATTTATCTAGAGTTCTTCAAACAGATTTCGCCCGATTTATGCATGGTCCATCCTCATCAGTTTAAGTGACAATGGAATCTGGCCCTTTTATTTCTCATTTCCATTGCAGATTAGCAAACATCTTAGAAGAGAGTCTGGTGTCAAGATGTTTGTTGGGGTTGGTGGTTTGGTCAGATGGGAATAAGAGAAGTTAATTCTCTAGGGGAGGATGTGTGTAGTCCTAATTCTTTCTTCCAACCATGTGTCCGGCCAGACAAATCCACAAACACGCAAGATGGTAACAACTGTAGCCAACAGAATTTTTCTAATTATCTTTCTGTGCACAAAATCCAGTGTTTCTGTACCTCAGATTCCATCCCAAGTGTGTGTAAGTCGATGGAAAGGCTCCCACTGGCTGCGGCAGCTATGGGTCTGAGCCCCGGGACAAGAGGCAGAGCAGTGGCTCCATTTACTTTAGAAATTCCATCCGTGAGCACAACACTTGTTGGAGAAATCCCATTCCCCAACATGAAACAGTTCTCAGTGCTCTGGTCTGTCGTTCCAATCCATGTTCCAGCCAGTGACATTTTGGCACATAAATAATTATCCTTTGGACTCTGGAGGCATCGCTCTCTGTGCCAGCCTTCTCCTACCCACTTCCTTCGTGTCCAGCGCTGGTCTACAGACCTTTTGTGAGCATCAGGTGTGAAAAATAGGCCAGTTCCAAGGGCTGAAATGGAAACTGGAAAATAAACCAAACTAAATAAAATATTCACGCCAGGCATTTGGTGTGTATGTAGCAACATGTGCTGCTATCCAGAAAGACTGAAGTCTCTCCTAGACTCCAGATGATGAACATCTTTGCTGACAATGGGAGTCATTCAGGTCATTCTCTGCTGTTGTACCCACGACTGAAGAATGGGGATCAGGCACAAAAGAACCATTTGTTTTGCAAAACAATCAACATTTATAACCTCTATTTCTTAATAATGTTGCATCTCTTTTTCTCCATTTTAGGAAGTGCCCTGAAAGGTGGTGACTGTTGAGTTCCTGAAGAGGGGAAAGAGTTCTTTTCAGTGGATGCAGTATGAGAAAACCAGTATTGTTGGAAGCTATGTTAAGTCCAAGAAGGACAGTTAACATCTGTCAAGCTTATACCATGCAGCATCCTCTATAGATAGTCCAGGCAGCTCAGGGTAAGTCAGCTGTTGTTCTAGAACCAGTCAGCTGCAGGGGAGAAGGGAGGGAGGGAGGGAGGAAGAAAGGAGGGAGATGTGGGGGACATGATTCTGCCAAGTGATGGGGGAATGCATCCTGCACCAGCTGATGCGATGGCACAGCTTAAAGTCCTCCTGCCCATCCCAGTAAATCAGAGGTTGTGTTACTGCCAAGCTCCAGGCAGCCTAATTTATGCTGCTTAGACACCAAAACGGCTACACCGATCTCTGCACGGTGCAGGTGTAGCCTCAGACCTGAGCCCTGCCTGCATTTCATGTAGCTGCAGCCCAGGCAGGTGCCTGGGAAACTGCTCCAGGTTGTGATTCCTTCAGCAAAGCAATGGGGAAGAAAGCAGACAGTGTGGGTGCAGGCATGGGGAAGCTGCTGAACCTGCGGATGGAGAGGAAGGGGTGGCCTGGCCAGGCTGGTGTGGGTCCAGGTGGCAGCAGGAGACAGGTATCACCCCTGTGCTTGGAGAAAGACACGACAGTTGGAAGCGAACAGAGGGCAAAAGCTGACTCCAGCAAAGTTAACGGCAACACTTCCAGTGACTACACTATATTTCATAAAAATTTCACTGCATTTTATAAAGATTTTGCTTCCATGGCTTACATCCATGGATATTAAAAGCCAGGTGTACTGCTCATTTTGAATAAAATGTGGTGGATATTTACATTGATATAATTTGTTGCATTTATAGTATTAATAAAACTAAAGCCTATAAACAGGAGGCATTTTGGGGAAATAAAATCCTTCTGAAAGTTTAGTTAACACAGGGCAGATGTTTCTTCTCCTACTGACAGTCAGCAGTTCATAATAATGGAATTTGCTCCCTTTTTAATTAAAAAGGCTAGCGTTCCTTGAAAGGTGAATAAGAATAGATGTTTGGCAAAGGACTTTAAGATATATTTTGAAAGAGGTCTGCTTTATTTCCACACTCACAGCTGCTCTTAAGTCTAAATCTCTGAACTGACTGCTGCTTTCGTAACTAAATGCAATATATCCCCTTATCTCCTCGCTGTGGAAATCACTCGGCGCTGAATGCTCCGTTACGCAACTTCACTTGCTCACGGATGGGTGAATATGGGCAATACAGGCTACTTTGGGTTGGATTCATTTCACTTGCTGGAAAGCAACTGGAAACAATTTCCCATCAGAGTGCTACACTTTGTCATTTTATATCAGGCAGAACCAGGCAGCTTTCTCTTTGAAACATCATACAGCAAATGAAACCAGTGAGCCCTGAAGATTAAATACTATGCATGAGCTTACGTAGCATTTCAGTTCCGTATGGGACACATTTTTAAGTCTTTATAAAGGGGACGTTCCAGCAGGCTGTGGGTAAGCACTGCGCATCGCTACAAGGCAATACGGGTAAAACTCAGCATCACCAAGGGGTGAAGAGCCCCGTGATCCAGCCTGGCTCTGGGCACTTTCTCTGCATTTGGCACACCTCACAGCCGATGCTTTCCTGCTTTGGGCAGGTCAGTAAGACTGAGAGAGTCTATTCACTGTACCCAGCCAATCTGCCTCTGAGGGAAGGAGTCGAGGGAGGTGATTTCTCAATGTGTGGTCACATTTCTCACGCACTGGAGCCGGGGGAGCACCTCAGAAGCTTGAAAAAAAGTGGCCGAGCTCAGCTGTTATGGGCGGGGAGCAGACAGCAGCAAGAAGTGCCAGGGGAAATGCAGGAGATCGATCTCCCAAGCCACCATGAAGAGGTTTTGCAGCTAACCAGTCCGAAAATCAAGTAGGAACCAGTCATTGACATATAGGACAGGGGCCAAAGGGCTTGCAGAAGGGACAGGCACTTGGCCGGGGACTGAGTCTGAATTATTGGTTGGATAAAGGGAAGAGATCCAGGGCTGGCGGGCCTCCCATCAAGCTTTCTTGGAGAGGAAAAACCTCTCCAGCAATCCAGCACCAACCTTTCCCTGCGCCCCTGCGCCTGCCCAGAGCCTGGGGCACGCTGGTCTCTCCCCCTGGGCAGAAAAGGTTTTCCTTAGCACCCAAGACGGGATCACATGAGTTTTTGTTTGTTTTTGTAGACTCTGAGTTGGCTAGAAAATGGTATTTTTTTAATTAAAAAAATAAATAAAAATGGAGGTTTCTTTCTGCTTAGGAATGAAATTGAAACCACTCAAGAAAATTAGCTCACCCCCAACCCACCCTAATAAATCTTCCAGCCAACTTGAACTGAGGGGTTTTGCTTGCTTGCTTGTTTTGTTTTGTTTTGTTTTTTAACAAAAAGCATAATCAAGAAATTTCCAGTCTTTTTTCTTTTATGGGGGTAGACGGGAAAAGAAACAGAGTGGGTGTTTTCAAACTCTTTAAACCACCTCTAAAGAATGCAAAGGTCTGGAAGTTACCATATTTCCTCGGTGAGAGTCAGTTTTCAACCCAGCCGGAACCAGCTGTGAGTGTAGTTACAGACAACAGACTGTGATAGAAATGCCAGTGACAGATGGCCCTTATATATAAATGTATTTATACATACCAACCCTTACATTCATCCACCTTCGCAAAATATTTTGTGACCCTCGGATGAATGCTGATGTTTTAAGAGCAAAATATAATTGCTGCTTCTTTGTGCCAGGAAAACAGCTTTCCATCTTGAGAGCTTTATTAGCTAATGCAGAACAAAAATAATTTAACTGCTTACTAGAAACACGGAAATTAATTACATTCAATTTCATCAAATTCCTAGGGAAAAAAATATTTTAGTATGTTAGCAGCTTTTAAATATGACGGAATGCCAACTACAAACAGCTGAGCTCTGGGATGGGGACTTGGCTCACACTGCGAACCAGCCCAAGGCTAATTGCTAACATGGCTTATATTCATCGCCTTTTTCCAGGTACGGCTGGCATCCAGGACAATGATAAACCCCAACACCTTATAATTATCTCAGCAAAAACAACTTGGAACAATGCATCTGAAATTAAAGGGTACTGAAAGACAGAAAGTGTAGTGAATGTACTTTCAGTGCCTCTTTCTATTGTTCTTCAAGGATAAAATTCTCTTCTCTACAATTTGTGAAAGCAAATCTGACAACTCCCCAAACTATCGGACGCCCAGAATGTCAGCAGTTGCTTTGGCTGGGATGCACAGAGCAGACACTGAACCCTGCTTCCCCCAGGCTTATCACTGGAGCTGGGCTAGCTCTCCAAAAAGTGTTTTATTTACACTTCAATCCTCAGCTGCACATCAGAGAGCCCCTCACAAGGTCTGAGGTGTTCCAGCAACTGTAGTCCATCAAAAGCATTTAAGAATGCAAAAAAGAAGATAAGAAACTCTGCGGATGAGCTGCTGGGCTGGGTGGCTGGAGGTGTTGGTAGGGCTCCAGCCGCAGCCACCGGCCCACCAGGCGATGCAGGTGAGCAGTCCCCGCAGCACCACCCGCCCCTTCCGCTCTGTTTCATCTGCTCGGAGCGCGAAGCCTTCGGGAAGCAGCATCTACCAGGCTGCGTGCAGTACGGAGCACTGAGCAGCTATGCTCACGTGGGGTTTTTAGGCACCAGTGAAATATCAACAAGAATAAATTGGCTTAGACAGCAGCACTCCCCTCTTCTCCATTGCCGCTGCCTGTGTAGCAAATGCAACCTAATATCTCCACAGCGCTTTCCCAGCCCCAAAACTCCCCCAGAGCCACCTTGAGCCCCACTAGAGCTGGCTGAGGCAAAAAGGTGCTGCAGCTGTGCCAGGAAGGACAACGCATTCTGATGTTTGTTCAAACAAAGGCTCAAATTCATTTGACTTCTGTGGTCTCTTATAGCTTCCTGAAATTGTGTGGGGTGGGTATGTATATGCGTGTGTATGCATATCTATAAAAACATGTAAGAAAATAGCCATCTAATATGTCTGTGTTGGGCAGAAGTGGTATTTAGTGTTGGTATTCTTCCTCGAAGGGCTGCTATACTGCAGCCTGCGGAGAGCCAGCGAGTGAGGCAGAGGAAGGAGGAATTTCAGAAATACCTCTGTTTCTGAAAGAGGAAAGGAATTAGGATATGAAATGAAAGCTGAGGACAGGATTAAGGTAGATAGAAATAACAAGTTGGCATGCTGAGTCAAGTACCTTATTCCTAAAACCTTCTTCAATATTTTTAAAACAAAATTAATGAGAATCTTTCCAGCCATAATTCTCTTCAGACCTGTATTTGTTTCTCCCATGATTTGTAGTGTTCCCCATGGCAGACCTTATTAGATTTACAAATGTGAAGGCAATGGGATATAAGTGCATTAAAAGCACTAAACCTCAAAACGTTACAGGACTTTTCTTGTAGAGGAACCTCAGAACATCTGTTTATTTTATCATGTCCAATTGCCATGGAGATGTGAACACCCTGTGTTATTCACAGGAAGATGACATAGCTATTCTTCTGCAAAACAGAAATTACTTTTTAAGTATTTCCAATCATAAATCAGGAAAACACCCAAAAATCCAGGTTCCACCCATGGCCCAACATACCACATCCTATTCTGTCAATTTAAAATAAATGCATGTGATAACCTTAAGTGCGAATTCAACTTAGCCCGCACTGAAAACATCACCAGGGCAGCATGTCTTCAGCCCTCCGCTGCTGCCACAGCCTTTCTCTGAGCAACGCACGTATTTGCATGGGCAACCAGGTTGCAGAAGCAATGCTCATCCTGGCAGGAAGCGTTTCACCATCTGAACGTCAGATATCAACTGCTCTCCGTGGATACACCAGAGCAAGCCACCAGACCGTGACTCTTCTTGGACAACCTGTCTGGGAAACGATTAATGCATTTTAAGGAACAGGACAATTATGATTGCTTTCCAAGCAGAAAGCTGCTAATGGAACAAAATACATGTGGCTACGTGCACCGTTCTCTAGGCTCTCCCTTACATTCAATCTTTCAAGTCTGTCACTGACTGATTATTTAGCAATAATGTACTGTTCACAGTCAAAGTGCAGTCAATGAGCAGCCCCAGCACATGCCTGCCCGTGCACTGCAGTCCCGTGGTTTCCCTTTCCTTTTCCATCTACCTACCAGCAAACCCTTTCAGCGTTTTCACCCTGCCCTGCTGGCAAGGACATTAGTTCCTGACACCTGTGTGTCCATCCGACATCAATAAGCCTGAAAACTCTGCTGACAGGCGTGCTCTGACTTCTCCCCTAGACTTCTACTTATAAGAGCAAAACAGGTGAAAGAAGGAGAAATGAGACACCATCAGCAAGCAACAAATAAGCCTTCAGATCGTGAACTATTTGTCCTTTTGGGAATGTAGCTCCTTCAAAATACATGGAAAAATGACTAGTGATTGCAAGCTCCTCTGCAGAAACCTCATTTTTCTGGTTTCCTTTTATAGACTACTCTCCATTATCTCAGCATGAGTTATGTCCTCCTATTTGCATTATGTAAATAAATTGATGTCCCATTTTTATTTAAAAACACCACCACCAAGCACCGCTTAGCATGTCGTTGAGTTCCCACACTACATATACTGAGGTACCACCAATGCTGGCTGCACACACACCAGCATCTCACGAAACACTGGTGTACTGCTCTGAAGTGGCTCTGCGAGGTTTTGTGGGGGATGTACTGCTGCTGGGACCCCTGATCTATTCAGATAATTAGAACTCACCTGCATTGGGAATTAATTCAATGCTTCCAGCACTTGAAACATTACAAGGACAGTTGCCTGGCACAAAGTTTTCCTTCATAAAACATAATTTTAGTCTCATAATCCCAGTTTGATATTTCACCCCCCAGCTATTTCCCACATTTTATGATTAAAGTAGGCTTTCAATTAACTTGTCTTACGGATGAGATGCCACGGGCAGATACAAATACAATCACAAGAAATGGATGGTTGCTCTGAGGCTGGAGAAAAACCCTGCACTTCATCGCTGGTTTAAATCCAGCCAGCCTGATAGAGAATGGAGGCTGTCGCTGATGGCTCTGGAGGAGATGATGTTTAATTTTCTGTGCATCTACCATTTAGCGAATCTTCCATAAGCAGCGGCACTGCTGAATTCTACAGCACTATGGGACACAAAACAGATCATCCCATGGACAAATGACATGTTCAATGGAAGAAGAATGCAAGCACGAATGATTATTCATTCTAAAAGTTATTGTAATAAATAACTTCAAAGCTCTTTCTGCGTTTCAGCTTATCTTTCTGCAGGGTCTTAGCAAGCACTGACCTTCATGTGCTGTGTTCCCTTCTTGCACATGTTGGTGAATGAGAGGTAACTCTCTCCTTCACACCACTGGGAAAGCAATCATTAAAAGCTAAAATGACTGGCTAATAATATTATTAGAATAAAACCACACATTGCAGGAATTCCTACTGATACGAAATGAAGTTGGCCTATCTCTCTGCAATTTCCACTGGGAGAACTGCAGTGAGATACCGTGGGGTTTGCAAAGCATTAGCTCTTCTTCTGGCAGACTTGTCCAGGGGCATTGCCAATTGCTCTCGATAGGGCCCTCAGTTGCAACGTAAGAGAAGAATTGCAAAAGTCTATGAGATAACTTGTTTGTTCTTCTGGGAGGGAGACCAGGAAGGGTTTAGAAGACTTCCAACATGCAAAGTAATGTTTTCTAGTGAAGTTCAATCAGGTCACAAGTCTGTAAGGTTATACAGACTATTGCTAAGTGCTCTAGAAGACATAGTTGTAAATCCCTGTATTCTCTTTTGCAATCTACATATGCAAAATTTATATAAGGGGCTGTATTTCACTAGAAAAATGTTAGGGGATCACTAAGTTAAAAAGGGTTGAAACCCATCCATCTGTGCCTTAACTGCAGGTTACCACTCCAATGTGAAGGAGCACATGGATTTTAACCCCTCTCTGCAGCTATGCCAAGTAACCTGGCATGAACAGAGGTCTGCAGTCAGATGAGAGATCTGTGCGTGTGGATAAGGGAGCATTAAGGTCAATACCCAAGGGGATTCCAAGAAAAGGGAAATACCCTAATTACCCCAGAACTACCTCCACACACAGAGTATGAAGCTTTCTGTAATAACAAGTTCAGCCTTTCTTCTTGTAACTTCATGGCAGAGACCGCAGGAGAACACCAAGTAATTTGCATTTAAGACAAACGCGTGGGAGATTTTGTTGCCTTAGTGTTGCTTTGCAAGGCTCCCAAGAAGTGGCAGAGAAGCCAGGCCCCCAGCCCTTGCCCAGCCCCACACCGCTCCGGCTGGGCTGCTCTCTGCGCAGGAGCCGGCCACGCTGGGACACCTCCAGTGCCACCAGGCGCCTTCACCCACTCGTGTCCCAGCACCAAGCAGGGATCTGCGTGAGGCTTTGCCTCATCCAGACCACAGAGGCTTCTTGGCAGCCTCTAGTGGCACTGCTGGGTCCCTGCAGGGCTCTGCTTGGCTTAGCCCTGGGTTTAACCCAGCAAAATGCGGCTTTTTCAGCTTTCAAGGTTTTGTTCGGACAGGTTTGGTGGTTGCACAATCCCACCCTGCTTTGCCCCAAAATTCGGGGTCTCACACATCTTGGGCAGGGCAGCGGCAGCCACCAGCAACGCTGATTACTCATTTTAGACTCACGTTTACTGCTGTGTGCACAGACACTTTGCTTATAAACAGCACATTCAGGCCCAGCACTCACAGTTAGGATCAAATCAGGATCCCAGAGTGCTAAGGTGGGTGCTTTTCTGGAAAGCTTTAAATTTATAAATGATAAGAGCCAGGAAGATGGATAGCATGCAACATCGTAATGGTTTTAAAGAATTTAACGTTTGTCAGGTTTTTTATTTTTTTCCCCAAAATTAAAAACAATTCTCCTTCTCTGGCTTTTTGCTAGGCAAACATTAACTAGTCAATTAAGTGGCAATGCAGCAAAAGTAAAAATCAAAATGGGATAAGGGTAAGAGGTCCCGGTCCTCTGAGTGAAGTCAGGGCAGGTGATCCAGATACAAAAGTCAGGGCAGAGGCAGGGGAAGGAGCTGCCAAGTCGCGGGAAGGGGTCCCGTATCACATTCAGCGCAGGATGGGTGCAGTGGTAGAACAGGCACAAGAGGATGCCACACAAGAGGGAGGTGCTGCTCTACCTGCTGCCCCATGGGCAGGCATGTGCATGAATCCAAGCACTGCCAAATATTCAGTAAGATCCCAAGGAAAAACTGTTGGTTGAAAAGTAGGTATTTATCAAATTATCTTACTTTTAAATGAGACAAAAGCCAGCAAAGACTTTAGGAGTTAGTACTAAGAAAATGCTTGTAATAGGGTAATAAAAGCCATCCAGTTTCCCTGAAAAGGCAGCAGTGATAACAGAGTTGCTTTTCCTTTCCATTTCTTGTAAGTTACTGAACGAGTGTAGAAAATCAGGTGATCTGTGTAACGCTCCCTTTGGTGGCTGGCACATTCAAGCTGAACTTTTCAAGGAGCATAATGTCATCTGTGGGGAAGCTCTGCAGTGCCCCGCTGCGAGTACAGCCAAACCGCAGTGCACGACAGTCTTCTTCGTGCTGATGATGTGTATTGGAAATGAGGCTCCAGTATCTTCAGGATATCGCATGAAACATCACACTGGGCATTTATCCTGTACCACTCTGCAAAAGTCACATGCAATCCAATTTCTAAAATGCAAGCAGTGCAAATAGCGTTATGCTATTTCTTTCTAACTTGTTTGTTCTCTGCTTCAGCTGCTCAGCTGTCTTCCAGAGAACGAGTGTCCAGGATACTTTCTCATAGATGCTTGGAACTGAGGAGTCCCTTGGACTTATTATAGCTATTTCAGGGCATGGTGCCAAAGAGAGACAGTGCACTATAGTGCCCTTTCTAATATAGTTAAGTGCACAAGGACCACCAGGAACAGTTATCACAATTTCAATCAATATTTCAATCAATTGAAATGATGCTATAAGGGCAGTTATCGATCAGAGGGAAGAAGCAGGTTTAAATGAGCAAAGACAAAACCAGTGATTAAGCTGGTATTCAGCGTGGGTCTTTGTTCAAAGTATATCACGGCGACTTCTGGGAGCACCCAACCTTCCTCCTGCTTTCTGGGTGCGTTTACAGCTACTGAAGCTCAGATATCCTTACCCTGTAACTTGTGGTTGGACTAGAGCATATGGGCTGACACAGAAACCGCCCGATGAGTTCTGTGGTTTGGGTTATGAAGCGGGCAAAAATGGACAATTGCTTAGTTCCATATAACATTTTCAAATCGACTTTGTATATATTACTAAGCTACATATGAGACAACCGATCAGTTCTGACTGGGAAAGGCTGAGACTTGTATGTTCAGCTGTTACTTGTGATGTAGCAAGGCAAACATACGCATCAGCTCAGTCACTTTCATGGGCAACAGCATAGATTAGATGCTACGGAGCAGGAAGAGCTTGTATTAAAAATCCAGATATTAGGTCATATCTTATAGAACCACTTTTATCTTTATATGCATTTACAAATATGAAGCAGTCCTTCTAATCATTAATCTTTCAAAAAAAAAAAAGCCAACAAAAAGGAAGCCTTTTACAACTGGATATACTGGTAATCAGTTCAAACTAAAACCAGATATGGCTTTTTTTTTACAACTTGGTTAAGCGGAGAATTATTTTTCCTGTGCATAGCAGTACAGCAGTTGAAAAACAAAGGTCTTTATGGACAAGCTACAGGCCCTCCAAAATACTGTGAAACATTTCTCCAGCCAAATGAGAACAATTTCACACTATATAATATAGAGTAATACACCCAACACACCCTATGATGCATCAAGTAATACTGCGTCATTAACAAAGTTACTGGAACTGATGCTCAAAAAGTCATTTCTTTAAAAAATATGCTCTTTTACCCTGCATTATTTGTTTCTTTTCATCTGACCTGAAGAGGTGATCTGATAAGTCTCAGTTGGATTCAGTCAGTCCAGCACTGAGGAGGAATTTCTTTTTTAGAAGCACTTGAATACTTCCATTAAATCACTTTTTTCTTTCCTGGAGGCCTTTATAACCACATGAAGTACTCCAACACCTAATTTTAAATACACAAGCAGTTTCAATGAGATAAATGAAATTACTCACATTCATTGCATAAGCACAGAAATACTTTGTAGGGCCAAGGTGAGTAGCAACAAAGTAAGTATGAACCAGATCCTTTGATCTGGACCTACACATCCTCAAACTTTGAGCAAGCAGGATTGCGGCTGCAGTCTGGTTTTCAACGATAACTGACAGAATTCCTGAAATCTCCCATCAAAAAGGGTATTTTTCCATCTTTGCATAATTACTGCTGGGGTCTGGAGCAGATCTCCCCTCTGCATTCCTGCACACTGATTGCCTCCACTCCTCCTTGATGTCTGCAGCCTGGGCTGTTCCTCCTTTGCTTCCAACTCCTTCACGGTGTTGAGCTAGAATGTTATTTCATCTGCTGCATTATATTACGATTTTCTTCATTCATTTCTACACTGGTAAGATACAGTCTGCAGCAGAGTCAGTTGTATTCCTTACCGGTTGTGCAAGCCTCTGTGGATGTACACTTGAAAAATGCACAGAATAAAATCCCCTGAACCATTCTGACCTCCACAAGCATCATCGAAACACCATAAACACTTAAATGAAAGCTAGTTAATACGAGAAAAATACAGACATGTCCTGAATCTCTTCAGGCAAAGCTCCATCTGAGAAATTTTTTTCCAACAAAACAAGACTTACAGGACCTGACCTCTGTAAGGTAACTGGCAGCAGAATCCTCTCATGGAAAGGAAAACCCTTTCCTTCTGGCTGGACCATACTAACCCAGCAAATCTATAGTAAAAGCTCTAAATATGTTTTCAGCTTGCCCTCGTTCGGATCCATTTGGGAACACAGCAGACCTACTGTTTCCTTAGGTTAAATGCTTTGCAGCTGAAACCTACAGACGTCAAAGGCCAGTTGGTGGATTCTTATCAGGTTTACTGGAGTTTTCTGCGGGGATGTCCCAGGCGAGTACCGTATCTCTACCATATAGGGCGGAGTTGGCCTAATTACTAATGTTCTCCTTAGCCCCCATCTATATCTAATAGCAGGACACTGTAGGCGAGCTATCTGCTGTCTTGGCTGACTGTCTGAGAACTGAACCTTTGACATCCCCAGCAAAGAGCCGGAGCCATGGGAGCCAGAGCTGAGATCTAGCTTTGCTAAGCTGGCAAAGAAGACAGCCTCAAACGTGCTCACCCGTCAGTAACATGAGCACTGTGTTCTTTGCCAAAATTTACTGAAGCACCCCTTTAGTCCCTACGCACGCACACATTCTCACTCTGGCTAGAAAACAATATTGGATGGCAGTCAAGGGACACATTGAAGTGTGGCACCATATGAACCACCACCAAAGGGGTTCAAACAGCAGAGCTTCCCAGATCAGAGAAAAACATGTATGAGCTCAGCTGGACTTTCAGACAGAAGTGCCTCTGTTCCTGAATGAAGTTCTGTAACTTACCTCTGAGCAATTTGACTATTTTTTTAAAGATACAGCTTAGAAACAAAGCTGA
The DNA here is from genome assembly GCA_013399475.1 of Chauna torquata. Lineage (NCBI taxonomy): Eukaryota > Metazoa > Chordata > Aves > Anseriformes > Anhimidae > Chauna > Chauna torquata. The sequence goes on from VXAL01002590.1 coordinate 75,881, forward strand.
AATCATTTACACCACTAAGCAAAACCAGAAAGATGTCCCGTTCCTGCCTTCACATTAGCGTTTATTCACAACTCAGATCCTTCTGTTGCAAGCCATAAAAGACCCCCTACAAGGGAAGGAATTTGCTTACTAGACCCTGGTCCAGCCCCCAGTGCCATCAACCCGAGGTATGAGAAGATGGAAGGAAGAATCAGGTTTTAGGTTCCATTTCTGTTTACAGAGCTGGACACCATCCTGCACATCCACGTTCCACCTACAACTAATAGCATGTTATCTGTTGTACTGAAATTAAGCCAGAAAGAGTGTCTGCTGGGGAGATGTCTGTAACAGTATGAGCCATCTGCACTCCTACAACGGGTGGTTCCCCCACGTCATTGCAGTGAAGGTTACTGGCAGGACACCCAGTCTATGCTACAACTTGTTACCAGAGCTTTCCTATCATCCTGTCCTGAAGGGAATTTTACTTGCTAGGACTGATATTTCTGCAAGCACCACCCTTCAGAAGCAGCATGCTGTAATTACACGTCAGAGTCTGGCTAAGTTTGACCGGTAACTTCGTTATCAGTTGCTACTTCTACGTTCCCTTACACATCAGTCATCCTAGCAACCCCTCTTCTCCTCTACTCAAAATGTCTTGCACAGTACAGTTTACTAGCTAGCAAATTTTTCTGTAAACTTTATAAAACTAAGTTAGAAACATGCCACCTCATTGAGGAACCATTCCTGCTATTAACATTTGGCTAAGTCAGATTTGCCACGTGACTGGGACACAAAATTAATATCCGCTCTTTTGGAAAAGTTGGGGTTTGGCTCAACTACTACTCTGGAAGACCAGAGGACTGCAGAGATCATTTATCTTCCAGATTACCCTGATGAGAACTAATGACTTTTTACTGGTAAAAGTTTAATGAAATAAAAGTTAGTATTGCCACATATTGTATTATGCACCTGTCTGAGACAGATTTGCATTGAAAAAGAGATGACGCAGTGATCTCAGTGTATTGAGAACTAATTTAAACTACACAAAACAAAGCTTCTAGACAGTTTGGAAGTTTGGCCAGTTCTTTGCAGAATTATTACATTTTCTACATTTAAGTTGGGAACAGGATCCCAGTCTGCTGCTGAAGAAGAAAAGTTCTGGCTTGTTCAAATGAAGACATAAAACCTCAAAAACAATTTAATTACAGCAGACTTATGGTTCAATCCTGAAGAAACCTAGACAGTTTGGGCTATGCAGAGCTAAGCTGGATTGTGTACTTTTTTGAGAGCATCCATTTTTTATACCATAAAATTCTGGCATTTCTGCTCTCATAACTATAAATAAACAAAAATATAATAGATTATATATATACATTAACTATACAACCAGCTAGCCCTGAAAACACATGCCATGTAGGAGGGCTAAGATTCCTGGTACAGCTCAGCTGTGCTCTGGCCCCTGTCTGACCAGGAAAGAACTTGTTGTTATCTCAATCAAACTGCAGATGTTGTTGTCCAGATGTGGGCACTTTTAAGGGCAGTCTGAAAGCAATTATAAACCTAGTCAAAGAAGAAATCTGAGGTTAGATGGCCTTAATTTCATTTAAGAATATTTCACTGAATCAGTATTTCTCAGGCCAAAGCAGATTGTCATAACAATTATGTAAGTCTAGTTATTAAAAAAAAAAGTTTACACCTTTGCTGGAACTGAAATATTTCCACAGCAAGCAGTAAACGGTGTATGTACTAAATAAATCATGGGATGAATACATTATTGACATATCAATTAACTGGGCTGAATGCTTCCAAACTGCATATACATCTTTGTCCATGTTCATGCAGATGTTCTCACCAGTCCAGTACAAAGCACCATCTTATGATAAAAGGTTCAGGAACACTTTCTCAAAATAGTTTACTTTGTTACTGTTGATTTACAGCTTGGAGGGAAAAGAGCCCTGTATGTTTTATCTGCCAGCAAGAAAGCAGACTGAACCAAGTTGCCAGACCTCTTCTGTTTCAAACTCTACCCTGGCTATTGTCCCATCTTTCAGGAGCCTTCTACTCGTGGTCCACTTGGACTGACAGAGCTCACTTTGTTTCAGAAGAACTGCTAGCTGATGCAACCAATTTAATTCAGCTTTCCCATGCAGGTATACACAGTGTGTTTGACCAAACTGCTTTTCCCAGCCTGTCTCTTCTGCTTACTCAGCACTACCTGCATGCTTCCACAGCAAAATTATCATGCATTATATTACAGTTTCAAGCCAAGACTCGCTCTTTCAGTAACACAACAGAGGAGCTCAACAGGGAAAAGTGACTCTAGAAATGTCAGAGGTGAAGGGAGTGGCTTTAGCTTTCTTGGAAAAAAAGAAAAACTTGGAAGCAGGCTAGATACTCATCTTCTCTGGAAGCAATCTTTCTCCTCCAGACCCCTTTTTATAAAATAAGATGAAGCTCTGGAAAGCCTAATTCTTTAAAAAACAAATAAAACATCTTGAAATGAACATGTGCTACCACCTGCTGTCCATTATTTGAAAGAGCAGCCTCCTCAGCACGGGTCCTGCCAACTCGCTAGGACCTGCAGACGCTGGCACCAGACAGTCTCTCCATAGCTCAGACTGCGTCACAGCAAAATTATGCCATTTGCTAAGGATTTCCCACTCCTGCCCCAACACATCACAGCAGCTCGAGTCTATGCGGGGACACCATCACGGGGCAGGCAATAGCTACGCTAAAGAGAAACAGTTTGAGATTTTCTTAAATTTGTGAATAAGTTCAAGGAAGAGAAACATTGAGGACAGACGAGGTTAAAAGGCAGCTCAGAAAGGTGCCCGGGCTGGAGCAATTTCATGCACATGTCAGAGCCATGAATGCACGTGGAGGTACTGAGATAGAGAAAACAGCACCAACAGCTCCACACACCCACCTACTGTGCACTCTCCTGTGGCCCGTCATCACCTGCCAGCATATTACTGAAGGGCAGCTGCTGTTACAAACTAACAACTGTTACGGCAAACAATGGCAAAAGACTCTCTGAACAAATACAGGTTTAAATAAATAAATCGCTGTACAGGTCACTTAGCTTCCACACATCTCCACCAGGTCATCAACATCAAACCAGCAGCACAGACCTGAAGAAATAAATCACCTAGGGTTGACAAAACTAACTTGGCCCAGAGCTCACAAATACGAACTTAACCTTTTTCTGTTGCTGTGGTGAGCAAACCAAGTGTGCCTGGCACATTAGGAAACGAAGGTCTGCGTCCTTCTTGTGTTAACACAGTACTGTAATTATTTGCAAAGTAAAATGGAGGCCAGTGGATTCAGCCTGGACTCCCAGGAATCGTTATCCTCCCAAAGTCCTGACAAATAGGTAGCTAAAGGAGAAAAAAGATCTGGTTGCAACTGTTGTAACCACAGTCATGTACGTCCAGAACTCATTGCTACAGGTAAGATAGTACAGGAGAAAAAAAAGGGAAAAAAAATCCGGACACATCAAAACTCCACCGGTATCTTCTTCAGCCTGTGCAGAGGCTTTTATGTTTGCAGGGTCATATGTACAAAATTTATACATCTCAAAGATTCTACATCTGCTTCTTTTGCAACATGTCTAGCACCACTGGTCCACGGTACCTCTCATCCAACGCCCACAAAACACCTCTACAACTACTTATTCAAGCACATGTTTTTTAAAAAGCTATTATATAACAACATCATATTGCTGAGCAGCAAACTTCAAACACTAACTCAGTGCTGAACACAGCACAGGTTTGTCTTGAACAGCCTATGCGCTCAGCCGTACTGGCAAATACCACATTGAACATTAATTAACAAGAAATTGGGAAAGATACTATCTTTTCCAAGAAGGTACATGAAAATAAAGTGTGGCTAAATTTAACTAATAAATTACTCAGATTCAATATTTTGATCAAACTGCAACAGAAGGTTTGGTTGCAGTACAGATTCCGTTGGTAACTTCCCAGGTCTCCCCAAGCCTGCTACAGTTTGCTCTGAGAGCAAACCTCCATCATCTTGGACTGGAAGCGATCATTTCTACAGTCACATTCGCCCCAGTTTTATTTGAAACTGCTTCTGTCTAGCCAACGCGCTGGAGCGGTAACCACCAAGCAACAAAAAAGCCAATCCAGAATCAGCGTGAAGAAAGGCAAAAGGTACTCAGAGTAAAAGCGAAAAGGGGAATAAGCTAACAACAATTCAGGCTTTACAAATACTTTTCAAGGACTCTTCTCTTACTTTCCATTTGCCATAAAGAAAAGAAAGAGACAATCTGTGCTGAAATAAAAATGAGCAAAAGAAGAAAATAACGTGTTCTAAAAGCATTTTTTTCAAAACCTTGATATTTCGCTTCCGCAGCACTCCACATCTATTCGTAGGTTTAAGCCAGCGGGCGGATGCTGGTTTACTTCATTCTCATAGCATGAACTCATACTCCTTGCAATTCTCAATCTGTCACATTCAACAATCACATGCAAAAATGACTCACACTGCCAGTTGTCTCCGTGTTGTGCTCATTGAGCATTTGCCAGTTCCTCAGGAGTAGGCTTTGTATTGAAAGACACACTTTTGGAAACGTGGTTGTTGTCTCACGTTGTTGCATTAGGCTCAAACATTTTGATTTTTGTCACACAACTTTTTGTCCTTTTTTTAATCTTCCAATCCAACAATTCTGGACACAAAGGAAACAAGAACAGATTAGACTAGTGGCTCATTCAACCTGGCATTTTGCCCTCACTGAAGGCTTTTATTCAAAGTGCCTAATATTTTGGAAGGAGTGGAAAAAACTTAATGCACCAAGCCAATCACAAGCTGTAAACATTGGACAAATTTTCTTCCTGCCACCTGCCGTGATCACCTGACAAGTAGGTAATTATTTTGATCATTTTCTGAGCAAATGCAGTTCAGTTGCACAGCCTTTCAGACAGTATGGCCATAAAAACTGAGTCAACCATCTCCCACTTGCAAGAGTGAGTATTTAGCATTTGTTCAGCTTACTGAGGTCTCCCAGTGCTTTGAAACAAATCCCTTCCATTTACATATTTTCAGCTCCAATACACGATTTTAAATCCTCTGAAAAGAAATCACAGCACCAAGGGCGCGTACTGTAGTCTCCACTGACTGTAAGAGCAGCCTACGGTGACCAGCTCACACACATGTACAATATATGCCCACACTCATTTACACGAATCGTACCCTCGAGTGTCCCAAAACAATGGACTCAGCTCTGCAGCAGGGAAGCGGTCTGACACGTAGCTCCATGAGAAGCACAGATTCTGAGTTTTAGTATTTAATTATACTGGCTATGATTTTAAATGTCTTTCACCCAATACTATATTGTTCCCCCTCTCTGTAAATCTGGTGCCCTAATGAAAGTATTTGGTCAATTCAGATGAAGGAAAGCTATACAAATACCCACACTTAACTGCTAGCTAAATTTATTCAGTCATCTTTTCGTAGTTTTTGTAACTACCAATGAAAAAAATTACTACTGCCTATCATAACCTCATGATTAAAGTGTATCTTATAAATTCAGTGGTTTTTTTCCCATTAGAGGCTGTTCTTTGCCAAAACTCTTCAGATAAACAATGATCTCCTATGCAAAACATAGAGCAGTGAGGAAAACAACATATTGGAAGTGTGTAACGGGTAGCAAAAGAAAGATTATGTGTAACTGCAATATGTGAATTATATGAAGTCACTTTCTGTTATATAATTTGTGCCTAGGTTTGATGCACGAAAATTACAGAGATTGATTATCAAAGCCTCATGCAACCATTTTATTGTTATCCAAAGTAATTAAAACAAGTTACTAATTTACAAAAAGCAAACAATATATCACTCATTCTGTCTAACAAATATCAAAAGTAAGGTCATGGTGAAGATAAACAAAGTTTGCAAAGTCTTCTAATAAAGTAGCAAATGGACTTTACATTCAAGAACCCTCCATAACTTCCCCTAATTGCATAGATAGCTGTCTAAAAGCATATGGTTTGTGTAAGGACTGCATATACCATATGCACGTATCGCTTCACTTGCCACTGAAACAGTTGTGTCATGGGTGGAATGTGGCAACTCTACCCACACACAGTAATGTGATACAACAGATGAAGCTAGTGGAAAGCCGCGAAACTGCATGGAGAAATTTAAGTAGATTGAGTCCATCCCTACTTCAATGGGAATTAGATCAGGCTCCAAATGAGAATTTATGCATGACAGCTGGATTAACATATATATTTCCTCAAAGACAGTACCTTTATAAGCTGAAGAGATGTTTCAGTGCCACACTGGAACATTAGTTCAATTTTCATTAAGAGAAAAACCATCACTTTTTACATTTCCTCCAGGACAAAGGTTTCTTTAGTCATCTCCTTTGAGTCCTGATCCTACTTAATTTGCAAGGTATGAAATTGCAGCAAGGACAGCTTAGTGTACATTTGAGTTACAGTCCCCCATATATTCTGGTTCATGAGCAGGAAACGGTGCAAGCATGAGAGGCCCAACTGAGTTAAAAGTTCAGAAGTCTCCCATTTCAGTGAACTATCAAGCGTCAAAATATTGTACTATCCTTGCATTTTTTTTTAAGCAAGAAAAACTGTGCACCCTCTTTTTTTTTAAAACCATGCCCAAGGGCAAGTACCCTGCCTGTCTGATAAGCAGTTGAAATCTTGGCACTTCTGTACATTGGAACTTCCTCTCAGTCATATGAAACTAAACCAGACACGCAGTGCCACTGCAGGGGGATGCTTTACAACACAGGAGCACAGATGGGATCAGCTTGCAAGTGAGTATGTTTTTGTTGCTAGAGAAAAGCATAGAAAGCAACAATGAATAAAGATGAAAAATAAGATGCTGACAGAAGAAGGGAAAGAAACACCAAAATGAGCACAAAGAGAAGAGGATACGGTAGAAAGGACCAAAAAGCTGAACTGGTAGTTTGAGCATCTGGCTTTCCACTAATAAGAATCTCTCCACCTTACGTCAATAATGCCATTATTTGGCATTAAACCTCTCAGTTGTGACTCCATAACTGGGCATTGAAATATTTCATAGCAATTTTACTATTTGCTCACTGAACCCACACATGTAAAAGCTCTTGCCATACAAGACAAAGCCTTGTGTTCTTTTTGCTGTGCTTTGAATGCAACCTGGAGCTCTGCCTGTGTAGTGAATGTGTGCAGGTCATACCTTTTAATTTTTCTTTTGTATCATTTTTGTATCTTTGTTTTAATACCAGAAGATGGTCATCTTCTTGTAGAAAGGTAACCAAGAGCTGGAGAGGTGATCTAGAAATTACCTAGAATTTTTAGGTAAAAGTACCTAAAAAAATACAATCAGGAAAACAATACCATGGTTCATAATTCCAATTCAGCCTCTTAATGGTGTTCAGATTGTAATATTAGGACAAGTAAGAATCACAGTACCCTTCGATCTGTTACTTTACTACTACAGCATAGCACAAATGTATGCACTAGAAAAAAATTAATGACTGAATATTCCATAGACCTGCAAGCTTAAGGTAGAGAACAAAATTTAACACACTTTTTACAGTGTTACAGACCTGATAACGGATCAAATATCTCTATAATTAAAACAGTCATCTAAACATGGCATGCAAGCATCTCAGGTGGTGATAGAGTTCAGCATTAGTATCCATAACTGACAAAAGGAGTTAGAAATTCTCCTCTCACTTTGGAATTCTTTATATAAAACACAGGTATTTCTAGAAAGAAGTATCTGAAAACTTTTTGTGATGTTCAACTTCTTTTTAAGTACTTAGAGCATATTTGTATAACAATGCACATTAACGTAATGCTAGGGCTGCAAAGCCAAGTACCTACAAATTGTGCCACCCCAGGATTAAAATTCCTTAATTCAGATCTGCTGTGGATACGCATAGGGTGAGTTTTCAATTACCTTCTTACATACAAGTCTTCTGGAAACTACGTAACTCCAGTCCATGTAGAGGAAAGCAGGAATATTAATTGCCTCAATGCTTTTTGTATGGGGCTTTCACTGTAGTTTTAATGCTCAATAAACATCAAAGATTTTCTTCATTATCCAGCTGTGACAGAGGATGCTCTTACATTCATTTGATAGATGGAGAACAGGCCATAAAACTGAAGGCTGAAATCATCAAACATGCAATGATTTTAGATGTCCAAGCTGAGCCCTAAAATGTCATTTTCCAGAGTACCCGTCACACGGAATGCTCCGTGTTCAGAGCAGCGATCCCACTGATTTCAATGGTGATGGAAGCTATCTTGCAATTCCCTCTACCTGGATATATTGTAAATATAGATCTTAGCTAAGTTCTGCCCTCCTCTTTGGGATCCCTCTCCTCCTCTCCCTTCTTTCCTCCTGATTATCTCCCCTGCTTTGCCATAATTCTGCTCTTCTCTGCTTCATTTCTTGCCTCCTTATATTCCAGTTATATTGTTCCTTCACATTTCCTGGACACAGAAAGTGGGAGAGCTGGGAGCACTGAAAATTTCCTTGTTTACCTCTTCTGTAACCACAGACATCAGAGCTTTCACAAGCCATGACAGCTCTATACTTGTTCTCTGTCATGATGGGGTGATGTCTCGTCAGTTCACCCATCATGTATGAGCCATGGAGGATGAAGGATATGTCTTTTAGCCCAAAGAATTTAGAAGTCAAACAAGTCTTTGCTGTACAGCTGTATATAGGTATCTCAGAGATAACAGTTTCACCAAATTTGGCCATTTAAGCAAAGCAAAAAGTACCATAACCCTGCCACAAAGACAATTCTCTACCGCAAGTTTCACATCCCTCTGTCAGGGCACGGAGGCAAGAGGTCCTCAAAACAGCTGCGAGTATCAGCAGTGTGGGCAAAGCAGCACTCCCCAAGTCCTCCCAGACACGGTCCCCAGCCTCTGCCTTGTACATGAAGAGGGAAGATGGGGGGGCGGGGGGTGCTAAGAGTTTTGGAGCTACCCACAGCAAATCCTCCTAGCTCCAGGTGTAAGGTCAGAAGGGCTGTAAGACTTTCACCTTTGTTCGGGTGCGTGCCACAAGCTACATGTGGCCCAAAGGCAACTGGCCACCTGAAGCCTTGTTCCGCAGCACAAAAAGGTATTTTTTTTATGGGTAGTGAACAAAAACTTAAGCTCAGAGTATGGTAAATTTAACAGTGTTCAAAAGAAGTGATTAATTTCTGCTCTAATTTGATTCTCTTTAACAACAGTACCATCCTGAGCTCAGGACAACTGAGACATGGCAGCTCCCGAGATGTATGGAAACTCTCACGGGCAGGTAAAAGATTAATGGGAAGGGCTCTCTTTTGATTGATGAATCTGTGACCTTGAGCAACAAGAGCACTTGCATGAAGCCTATCTACCATGCGAGACAGACAAAATGAAAGAGGCTCATATTCCACTCTTAGATCTCATTAGGCACCCAGACCAGAAATACCAATACCGGCACTGGCCATCTGCTCCAGTGTTTGCATGGTTACAGGTCTGATAACACTTACACGGAGCAGAAGTTAATCATACATACAGATGAGCAACAGCACTTCTGCACAGGAAATTCAGTGCAGCATAACAGTTTCTAAAAAAACCACATGCATGTTTTTACTTCATTCTGTTGTTTCAAACCACAGAAGAAAACTGACAGTTCAAACAAAAGCTGTTAATATAAAAAGCCATAACTTTAGACTCTACAAAAAAAAAATTTTTTTTTATAAATAACCTGTAAAGTTACCAGAAAGTTAATTAACTTGAAATTTGCCAAATGGTTGTGATCTACTGGTAGTTTATATAATGGGCAATAAAGGAGAATTATTTTCTGACTGATTTAATTCCTCTAATACTCTTTTCTTGCTTATGTCAATTATTTGAGACTTACTAGTATTTTCTGCCATTTGCTTTCCATTTGCAACAGTGAAGGCCCTTGCCAGAAGACCTTTCCAAATCTACTGTAATATTAGCCCAGCATCCACCCCTGAGGAATGAAGTTTCCCTGTAAGCATTTTCAAGGGACTTATGATCAGCTGAGTTTTCTTTGCTGAGAAGCAGTTCCTGGAAAATCCTGCAACATACTCAAAGACTTTACTACTGCTTTTGGAGAATTAGCTCCAGGCAAAATGATATAGTCTACCGAGGCCATATCTGACCTAGAAAGTATTAACTGAAGAATGTGTGGGACAGCTGATGATTGGAAAGAAAACACACACAGCGCAGGAGAATGACATGTAGAGCTACTTCACTTAGTTCTGAACGACTGTCAGCTCTCCAGAGCCAGCCCGGCACTGGAAGCAGATACAGCACTTCTGCCAAAGCCCGTGCTGCATCCAGTAACTGAGCTAGCTCAGGTATCTCTAACGCAGTACTGCGCCGTGCAGCGGGGAGGTAGTTTATCATCTGAGAACATTTCAGATATGTGATATGATAAGGTCGAACAGAAATCTGAAGTACAGCATGATTATTTCCCAAACCAAGTGCCAAAGGACCAAGCCTTTCTTGGGACGTTTTATGCGCAGGCTTGGTACGCAGCATGCCAGGGGCCATTCTTTTGAAAGCGCTACTCTCGTGAGGTATTGCTGGTGTTCCCCAGAAGCACAACCAGCCTCAGTTCTCCCTTTAAATTGTTAGAAGAGAAGGCCTTGTTGCACAACAACAAGAGTACCATTTATTTCCAGCTTTGTATCCAGTTATACCAAAACAGGTGAGGCTTCAATTCTTTTTTAGCTTTCCCATTTCAGAGATCGGGTTGGGTACCTGGGATCTTGTCTCTTTACTATTCCTTTTGATGAGGTGGTGCATACCCAGTGCACGTTTGCTGCCACATCACCGATGCTTGAACATTTCAACTGTACGATAATCAGAGGAAATTCACCTCATTTTGAAATTATTATTTACAGTTTTGGCTAGTACCACGCACTGATGGTACCTTCCACACCTCTTAGCATAGTTGCTCTCATCTTACTGTAAAATCTTGTTGCACTGTGGCAGCAGTAACTACACTTTAAAAGGATGTCCTTTATTTTTCCAAGTATCTCAGTACGCATCCATTAATTAGCTTGAATATGATGTGCCACGTAACCTGAGTTTCAGCAGGGGTACTGGTGGGAAGGCGGTGGCCATTTCACTGTAAACGCTTTGTGCAAACATCACGGCAAAAGACCTGGGGCGCAGACTGGCCATTATAGGTGCACGTATAGAAGAGAGATCCCCTTTGCTACAGGGCACTCAACATGCTGTCCACGTTTTGCCTGAGGTCCTGTACTGCAAGCCTGAGTTCTTGATTCATACTTATGCAGGAGAATTTAAAATTCTTTTTAAATCAAGTGATCCCTTTAATTAGGCTTCCTGGACTCACAGTGGGAACTGTTTCACCGCTGTACACCATTTACACCGGCTCAGCGTTTAAAAACACAGCTGACATGCTACTTTTTTTAATCTACTTTTCCATCTCCTCCTTCACTCCTCGCCCACGCGCCCCGCCGGGCCCAACCGCGCGGGCTCCCCCCGACTTCCTACGGAATCCCCCCAGAACGAGCCCCCCAGAACAAGCCCCCCTCCGT
>VXAL01002592.1:4715-15208 GCA_013399475.1 Chauna torquata
TTTTTTTGAAGGGATTTTTCTCTTTCTAAAATACTGTATTATGCTTTGGCTTTTATGTCTCTGACTGGGCATGAAGTCATAGGAGCTTTGCTATTGACTTCAGCTGGGAGCAGAGTTGAGGCTCTTGAATAATCTCTTTGGAGGAAGGTCTATATATTAATCTAGGTCTTACATAGCTCTTTATATATTCATGAGGCTGTTTAATGGATTATTAATAAAGTCTATTCAGTTCTTACATGCTGTCATCATATTCTTCCTCTGTTTGACCAGTCATGCCAGCTTTAAGAGATTTTTAGTTGAATTTCCCACAAGCATCTTCTTGTTTCCTCAGATGCCTGGAATGTGATCCCTGTGAAACTGTGTGAAGTTTCTACAGTACCCTCCTCTAACTTTTCCTTGTAACTTGCATTTACTATGTATGATTCCTTGTAAAGAGTTTGACAATGCTGTCATTCCTGTTACTCTTGAATCTTTTCATTATACACGTGTACAGTACTTGAGGGACTGTGTGGTCCCAGTCTGAAAAGAGCAATTATTTATTACTAAAATCATTATTGCTGCTGATTTTAGTCATCAAATTAATAGTAAGTAATATTTTATTAGATTAATCATCAATGTAAAGTAACAGTTTTAAAACAGTTATTAGTGTACTATTAGTTTGAACAGGTATTTTTTCAGCTGTCACCAAAAACTTCATTGTTAATCATTTTGGAGTCAGCTCAATGAACCGTCCTATGCAGCTGTGCAACTGAGAGTAATGCAAACATTTCATTTCTGTTACTGTCCCTAGTATCTGCAAGAAGTATTTCCCTGGGACACGGGTAGAGGAGAAAATACACTAGATGGAAATCAATATTACAGTTTCAAGCAGGCCAACACAAAGATGCTCGTGTGGTCCTGTCATCTTGGGGAAGGAGAGGCAGGTCACGTCTTTACCCACATTAACAGTGGGAAAGTTACTGTGTGTGGCTCTGTTAATTGGCAAAATAACCCAAGACTCTGAATTCCATCATTGTTTTTATATACAGCACAGTTTGGGGACAGCAAGGCCACTTCCTCAGGCTTTTTCAGTCACCGAAGGCTCAGTCCCAATAAAAATGGTAGTCCTTTATTGATTAACCCGTAGGTGGTTGTTCAGGAGAAATTGCTGTAAAATGCTTTTCTTAGCCACCTGCTACAAGAAAAGGCCATGATTTGTCTTACCTCATGGCCCACTGAAAAAAGAGAAACATATCACAAACACCTGTGAATTTCTGAGACTCTCATCTGATTTTTATCTGACCTTTTTCTAAAACATTATCACACACACTTTTACAGTCAGACCTTGGTTCTAAGTTGATAAAATGACCAGAGAGAAAATAGAATGTTTCATTTTGTTATATGTTTGGGATTTTATATACATAAACCTCCAGTAAATACATCTCTGAATGAAAAATTGATGCAAGGTTTCTTTATTTTTCCTTTCTTTCCTTTTATTTTTCTTTTTTCTTTTTTTTTTTTTAAAAAAAACCTTTCTCCCCTTATCAGAAATGCGCTGAGCCTTATCTCACTGAATGTATTCACTGATCTTGGCTATTCATTAAAAGTAATAGAACAGCTAAATAACTTTGGTGCACCACAGCTCCAACATCTTTTGTTTAGTTTCTTCAATAAATCATATTGTCAGAGGTTACTTTATTTTACTATTGTGTCACTGTAAAAGAATGAACTATATTTTGAAAATTTCCATCCCTGTTGCTTAAGCTCTGCTCTACTAAGTTTAATACCCTGACAATCCAGCTATAATTTACTCCTTGGAACAGGTCATTAAGTACACATTGCTGCTTCAGACTTCTTTGATCCATTGCCTTTTATAAAATATAGAAACAGTCTAAATAGCCTCCATAGAAAGAATTTTCTTTTAGGTTAGTATTTAGCAATGAATCATAATGCATAATTCACCCACCCTTCCAGAAAAATTTCTTGCACCACACAGACATGTTGCCTTCATTCTCAGAAAGCCATATGGTGCTTCATCGTTTACCACAGTGGACTGATTCAGAAGTAATAAAGTTAATCATATCATATCAGCTAAGTGAGTAGATACGCTGGTAAAGCAGGTAGTATCTTCTGTGTTACCTGGAAATAATACAATTGTTCTGTGGCAGTCTGCCAGGGATTGTCAGAGTCACTTACGGGAATGTTATGTGATTTGGTGTGTAAAACTATTAGGGTAGCTAGGCTGGAGATGCATGATATTGTTATAAACTTCTCCCATGGGCGGATCAAAGCAGTTAATAACACATCAGGGAATGGTCACTGTGATGATACAGCTAATCTCTAGGGAGGAAATTTCATCTTTTTCCTCCAGAGAATTGGACTCAATTACCATGAAGTAAGAATATTTATGAATGAAATAATAATTTTACAGTTATGGGATCAGTTTTATCACTCTAAAAAGCCTTAGCCTTCAGAGCATCCCATCTGGGTCTATTAAATTAGTTTAAGTGTTTGCAGGACCCTGCACAGTGAAAGCATCTATTTTTACAGTGTTAAGGGGTCAGATTGCATTATCCTTCTTATGTTGATAATATCTCTGTCTAGAACAGGTGTCTTGCAAATAACATCTGCCCTTAAACTGTCTTTAGAGTAAGAGAGTTTTTTAGTGAAGAGCCAGTTTTTTTTAGAAAGACCAGTGTTGTCTATAAATACATATGGGATAACTGCATAGGTGATTTCGCCCTCCTAATGTATGTATAAATTTTGCTATCCATCATCCAGATAGTCCATGAATCTTCATCCAATGCTTCTAGTTTATCCATTTGTCATATTTATTTTTTTATAGATATTAATCATTTAAATCTATTTATAAAGGTAATGCATTTACATGTCTAGACATCTGAATATTCAAGCTCCATTTCTCATTCCATGCAGCAAAAATTGATTAGCCGTACCTAGAGAAAATTTGTCAGAGAGTAACTGCCAATAGTAACATCTGCCAGCCAATTTTCTTTATAATCAGCAGCAAAAAGAAGTGATTTTGCCTCTTGGGAGAGCTTTCAAAGTTTCCTATCTCAATTTGCTGTTTGTATCTCTCAAGGGTATGAATATGAATAATATTACAATTCTCCATGGCTTCATCTATCAAATGTGTAAACTGATGACAGGATCCAAGTAACAAAACATTGGGACAATGACATCCCCTAGGCTGCTCTATTAAGAGAAAAAACAGAGCCAGCTTAAAAGACTTGTGGTCTGAAATGAACTCTTGGGGTAGAATTGACCCAAGGTGAGCAGGGGGATTAGAAAAGAAAAGATCAGTGCAAATACTGAAACAGTTATCACGTCGTGGTGAAAACGATGTTAGATCTTAGCAGCAATATGCAGCTCAGGCTATGCACACTTCAAACAAGCCAACAAACAAACAAACAATGTTAAAGCTGAGACAACAAAACGACAGAGACTTGGTGGATGCCAATTCCTATTAATTTTAATGGACATCTAGCATCCAGATTCCTTCGGATCATTTAAAATTCAGCACAAAGCATTAATAAATGCTTATATTCCCCCCTGTCCCCCTCATTCACATCAGCAGTGACTCTGAGTGTGGTAACCAGAATCCAGTCAAGGGGGAAGTAGTAAGGGTGGAGTAGAGCCGTGGTGATACCTCATCAGGCCAGGGGCAACTTCGGTAGTTTAGCAATAGCATCAGCAGAGAAGCGTATCCAGTTCCTTTCCCTGTACTCGGAATAAAGATTGAGCAAAAATTGACCCCCTTTTGCCAGACAGCTGCAGTGGTCCTTGATAGCTATAGCGTGGCTAGGGGAGTTCAGAGGCAGGTCCTCATGAGCAAAGATTGGCAGGGTGGGAAGTCACCGTCAACTGTACACCAGTCACTAACAGACTTGAATGTTTCCAATAGTTTCCACGCACTTGCAGACCCAAGGTAGGTATGCTCAAGCTGGAGTACACATGCCGCTGTTCATAGACATAGGAACCAATGGGAGGAACAGGCTTGCAGCATAGGTATGCAAGCAAAATCAGAAATCTACTTGTCTGTGCCAGCCTGCCCTGAAAAGCCACTACCCCTGCAAACATGGCTGTGCATCTTCCCTTCCGTAAACCCTGCATGGTGTCTGCCTTCCCTGAGCTTGGCAAGGTACCCACCTTTACTGAGCTCACTGCATGCAAGAACATGTGTAACTTTGTCCAGAGGGGCTCTGGTGCCTGGGATGTCTGTTGTTAAACCATCTTTCTCCTTCTATAAAGCCTGAATATTATGAATACTGGGCTATTCATCAGGGAATTTGAACTGTAAACTAAAGGTTATTTCAGCAATCGCATTGATGTCCCAAACGGCACTTAACAAAACTCTTGGAATGTTCTGGTCTTTTAATAATGGGCTATTTAAATACTGCATCTGCAGTGCTTAAAGCAACTAGCCTCAAAATTTTTTTTTACAAAAGGAATATTCAAATTATTTCATTTCTTGTATTAATTTTCTGCTGTACAATTCAATACAGGATCAAAAAGCTTGAGGCAAACTAGTAGTTATTGGTCATATACAGTGTTCATTAAGAAAACGTGTCGGGAGATAAATTTGTGTTCCTTGCTTATTTAGGGCTGTCTGAAAAGAATTCTTCATCATACTTGAATTCAGATTATAAAAAGTAATCAATGAATCACAAGTGAGATAGTTTCCTTGGCTGTAAAGTGTCTTTGATACCACTGTTATACATACTCATATGAAAGGTAGAAAACAAGTAAAATAACTGAATCCACTATAAAAGATAATTGCTTGTAGGCTAGCCACTGCAATCAAACTGAACAAAACATATCCTCACTAATAGTTGTAAATCAACATAGCCTCATTGACCTCAGTGCAGCCAGACTGATTTACAGCAGCATCTGTCCCATTGTACTTATAGACTAAGCAACTATTTTATTCATAAGTGTATTTTTCTCAGAGATAAAAAGCTATCTTTCTACTTGTCCCCCCTTACTTTTTTTAAAGAGGCTGTTGGCAGATTATTTGAAAAGCTAACAACTGACTGAGCTGTGCTCAATATAATGTCATCATTTATGCTTTGACTTGGAAACATGTGCACCAAGATTGAAGTTATTTTACTCCCACAGGGGTAACACTCTATTTTAAGTGCCCATTAACTAATCCTAAACAGCAGTGGAAAATCAGTGGAAATACATGTGACATCTACATGAATACCAAGTGAATTCATGAAGATTACTGCTGAATACAAAATTATTTCGCTATAGAAGGGATACTTGAAAGAAAAAGTTGCTGAAATAAGGAGTTAGTCATGAAAAATAAGTGTCCTTCAGTAATAGTTCTTTTATATTATACGGCTCTATTCATGGCGGTTTGTCTGCATTTCTATTATAAAACCCAGCTTTCAGGAGCTTAAAACTTGCCTATTAAAATTTGGTCCAGGACTTGGCTGTAACGTGTCTGGGATAAAATTTTGTGGGTTTTTTTTTTTCTTGTTGGTTTTTTATTTGTTTTTGTTTTTGTTTTAAAATAAAACCACTTACCAAAGTTAAGGAAGTCATGTGCTCTTTAGTGGTGTTAATATCTTGCTTTTAAAATAAAATGATATAGATGTTTTTATATATACTTGTTACTGATTGGTCCCACTGAAACTGTTCTCAGGAGAATTTCAGCAAATGTCCAACTCTGCTCACATGTCAATGACTGTGTTAAACTTCTGTTGATGCTGACAGAAGGGTATGATCTATTGAGTCTTCATATCAATGTGAGAGGCAAAAACCTAGCTATTTATTTAGCTCTTAGCATCTAGGTGATTGCTAATAGACCTCAGTTTCTAATGGGTTGGGGCTACTTTGTCACCAGTGTTTAGATGCTTAATCTGTATGTAGGAAGCTTGACTTAGTTTTTAGGAGTGCTGAGTCGTCCCAGCTCCCATTGAGGTTAAACTGGGCCTTCAAATCTAATTTATGTGATGACCTAAATGTGGATATCATTATAGACGCCAAATTTTATGTTCTAAGTTTTGAATATATAGTTCCAGTTAATGGGAATAGGTGGTGATCTGTCTTGTTAAATCTGATGCTATCCGAGTATTTACACCATTACCTCAAAAACTGCATGGAAGGCAGAGCTTTACCCCACAATGTAAGCACTATTGGCAATAAGCTGCTAGAGAGGAAAGAACAGGCTTGCACACTAACTCCTTCGGACAGAGTTCACGAGGCAATTCAATCCTCACTGCAGAAGACAGAATACAATATGCAACATGGAACAATGCAGATTTATAATTACAGTGAACCTGGAGTTGCTGTAATCTAGACATGTTCAGAATGATGAAACATTTAAAATATGCTAGTCATCTTCAGAATGATGAAACATTTAAAATATGCAGTTATCTGCTAACGCAATTTAGTACGCAAGTTGATTTTCCAGTCAATTTCTCTGAGTTAAAATGACTAGGCTAGAGTACAGAAGACATTCACTCACGTTTATTCCAATATTTGTATACAAAGACAAACAACTGTCATGTCTAATATGTAAAGACATCTCTCTCATACTCATTCTTTTGTGTATGTCTATCTTATTTCTTCCACCCTAGCATAGCCTGTCTATGCAAACATTCTCCTAAAACATTAGCTGATATAGTGATGTAGTGTTCCCATTCTAGATACCCTGACATGATCTTTCTTCAGAGAGTAAGCAATGCTGAAACTTATATAAGTACAGGAAAATGGCTTTCACGGAAAGTTAATTTATGTTGGCATGACTTGAGGTGAAGATGACTTGGGGTGAAGACAGTCTTTTTGCACAGCATCTGTACACTACTTAGCAAAGGAAGGTCCCAGATAAGGACCAGGCACTGCATGTTACCACAGTATGAGACAAGTGATCTTGAAAGTCATGTTAAGAGCTAAACAGAAAACAGCTGGAGTGCTTCCCTTCTGAGTATTTCTGCAAAGCAGAGCAAAACAAAATGAATTTAATAAAAGAGAATTGAAATGATCGTAGCAAAAGATGTGATATTTTGATAAGAAATACCTTGAATGTGGTAGCCAAATCACATATTGGTTTTGGATAGCTAGGTTCTTTGGTTAACATACCCTGCTATTGATTCCCAGAACCCTCCAGGAAAATGTTGATTGCTTTCTGCTGATTTACTGTCATTGTAAATTAGATCCTAGATATTATTAAAAAAAAACAAACAAACCTGGAAGTAGATGGTACATACAGAGAACTTAAGTTTCATTGAAAGGAAACTGAAGGAAGACCCTCATGACAGTCAAATTTAAGAAGAAGTTTACAATTACATTCTTTGTTTCTGGCAGTCTGTATATCTACATTTTTGTTAAAATAACTATATTCTGCTTTAACCAGAAAGTTATGGAGCTTTTGGAGCTCTACATAATGTAATATTAGGTTGGAGCTCCATTGAATAAACCAGTTTAACTCATTGACAAGAAGTAAATCTTAATCTCTGGTGAGGTTCTCATAATCTGATTTAAAAGGAAAAAAAAAAAAAAGAAAGAAAAGGAAAAAAAAAAAGAAACATTTGGAAGAAAGCAGTATATATCAAACAATGTGAAGATAACACATCAACCATTTAGGTTCCAACCATTTCTGTAGTTTAAGTATTTAAGTATACACCTAATCATAAGTATTTAAGTATACATCTAATAAAATAAATTTTATAGTTGCAATATTATGAGTTTATTTACTTTATCCTTTTTCTTAGTTGGCTTTCCTCACATGGCAAACTTAACTAAAGCTGAACAGGTGTTGTGACCCCACATTTTCCATGTGGACTGGTACTGCCACATTGTATTCCATGAGCTCTCCCTGACCATTTTTTATGTCCTTCTCTACCACATGAATAAAGTCCTGGAGTATTTGTTCTGTCTGTACAGTACCTTGCACAAGAAGACCATGGGATTTAAATATCTAAAGCTTTGTATATAATTTTATAGCTTTGTGTAAACATTGTTCTAGAATTCTGTATCTATCACCAGTTACTCCTTACTGTGTGCGTGGACACTGCTTTGTGGTTTACCATTAGACCTTTTAATCAGTGCATTAAATTGCAGTTGGTTTAAGATGGTGAAAGAAACATTTGCATGGAAAAGTGCAGTTACTCCTTTTAACATCACTGCTAGCTGCTATTACTCATCACACATGAAATTACAAATAAGGAAATATATGAAACCATTGTTACAGTTCTCAAAGAAATTTGCACTGAAGCTACTGTGTTTGGATCAAACATTGTTTACACTTTTTTATATAGTTCCATCAGTGCTAACTGGACAATTAAAAATTTGTTGTTTTTGTTTATTGAGTGCAATGATTCTGTTCTCTTTATACCCTATGTATATGAATTTCATGCAGTGCATTTTCTATTAATAGTAGATTGCTGTCAAACCAATTGTTTTATTTAGTTGTGGAATACAAGTCATTTTAGTGTCTACTCATTTTTTAATTAAGGTGGAAATAGTTACAAATTTTACTTGAGTGTAAGCTGAAGAATTCAAACAGTGGCTGAACAAAATTATGTAACACCACTTTGAATTTTATGCAAGTGTTAGACTAAAAGAAATACAATTGCCAGGTTTGTTGTTGTTGTTGTTTCTTTGTTTTTTAATGTAGTTTATGTGACAGCACATGTTCTGAGAGCTATGGTATGTTACCTATTTAAGGACAAATGAAATTGAAACATGCAGCTCTTTGCAGAATAGAGCTCTTTTGAAAGCAGTCAGGCAAATGTGATTAGGTGGGATGGAGTTGTCCCCTCAGGAAGATGGTTTGCATTACTCTTGTAATTCCTATACCTGCTGCTTCTCAATCTGACACAATGTTTAGCTAGTGCATCAGCATAGTCACAAGTGTCTTGCACTTCTGCCCACCTGTCCTCTAGATTTCTTTCCACAGTGGCAGGAGAATTTAGTCCATGGATTGATCATTGAAATGATAAAAGTTATCTCAGATTAAATTAATGTGAAAGTGAAAGCGAAAGCCATTACTGAGACCTCCAAGTTTGAATTCCTGTTTGACCAGTAACATCAACAGTTTTGTTAAGAACTTAACCTCCACCACTTAACACATCTCAGCTGTGTTTTGTGTGGTTTTGTATGATTGACTGTATTTGATGTGGAACTATCATTTGTTGGATGGGATGCTTTAGTTGCTAGTTAGCATGACAATGACTTTTGTTCAGCAGTCTGAGTCATAATCTCTTAGCTTTAGTAATACATGTATATGCATTGGTTGGTGCGTGCTTTACTATGGAAATAAGAGAAGTCTATGTTTCTCGTTATTCACAGAAGCTGGTGACATGGGTTTCGGCATAGAACACTACTAAAACCCTGAATATATATAATTATTTACTTCACAAATATTTGAACTGCTATTGTCCTGCTGTCCTAGATTAAATCTAGCGTATTTCATCAGTAATCTACAATACAATCTCAGTGTGGCTATAACCTTGGCAGTTCTGGAAGAAGGATAACCCAAGGAAGCAGTGTCACATTACACACAGAATGTTGAATCCAGCTTTTGAACATCTAGATCCCCTTCAACAAAATTCAGAGCATATTGTGGCTTTCCTTTGGCTGTTGTATACCTACGTGTGGAAAGAAAGCAAAATGAGTTTCATGCTGCATTTTTTAAGGGGTAAAACATTTTTATAGGTGTCATTGGGAGAAAGTACTTAGCTAGCATTCTAAGCAGCCTTTAGAACAAGAATATGTAAGCTTTACATCCCTCTTAGCATGTAGGCATTCTCCTATTATCACTAATGAACTCGTTTTGTTTTGGCTTTTCTTCAGCATTTCTCTTTAAATTCTGTGGGTGTTTTTTGGTTTGGTTGTTTTGTTTTGGTTTTGGTTTGGTTTGTTTTTTAAAGACTGTACTTAATTCAGTATTCTACATGGTCTTTTTCTTAAGATAGATTTCATTTCTTGCTCATCTTCCAATGCAGTAACACCCCTGAGCATATAGCCCTAGACTTTCTGTGATGTCTCTTCACTTAAAACAGTATCAAGGTTATTACAGTGGCATGTAAAGATTTCCATGGTATAGACTCAAGTTACCTGGAAGTCTGTACCTTCCTTTGCAACTCTAATCTCCATGATTAGAAACAATAGAATTGTCTACCCCTAGATGTGATCAGTGAGTCTACATTGTTTTAAGCAGTCTCTGTTCTTGAAAGTTGGTACACAATACATAGGAATGAGCATGGGCAGCAATTTGGTGATCAAAGTCAACATTTGCTAAATTAACACTGCTAAAAGAGCAGTATTTATTTATTATGGTATTTATAAAAAAAATAGCATGCAAAAAGAGGATAAAAATGCCTTCTTGTAGAATGCCAGGTCACTGAAGCAGATCCAAATACTTTGGTAATTTTGTTTATGTTATGCTTGATATAACCCTAACACATTAAGCAAGATGATATCCAAGCCTAGTGAAATGGCAAATCATACTTACTTGTTAGGCTACTAGGTCAGATTTTCACCAG
>VXAL01002592.1:21247-35238 GCA_013399475.1 Chauna torquata
AATCATACATGCATCAGATGCAAGAGGGTTCAGGCTGTCATTTTGCTTTTCTGTTATAGTTTTGATGTTCTGTGCAAGCATATACTTTTGCACTGTATTTCCTCATACAAAGTGTTAAATATAGAATGAAGCTACTCAAAAATGATGTAAGTTCCANTTATATATTCTAGTCAAATAAAAGGTCTGCAACATGGCCAGAACAGCAGCTGTGGAAGAAAAAAATAGATGTGCTTATCATTTTCAGAAGGAACTGCAAGGGAAGAGGCCACGAAGAAATCATACATGCATCAGATGCAAGAGGGTTCAGGCTGTCATTTTGCTTTTCTGTTATAGTTTTGATGTTCTGTGCAAGCATATACTTTTGCACTGTATTTCCTCATACAAAGTGTTAAATATAGAATGAAGCTACTCAAAAATGATGTAAGTTCCACTTGACTCCATTATACCTAACCAGTATTTTGCATCAGTTCAGAAGTGACATTCTGGCCACCTGCTTGAAGACATTGACTTCTACTGTTGACCTATTGATAAATGCCTCTAAAAAACAGTACTATGTTCTTTAAATGGGCAGATACAACATGACAGCATTGTATGGAGTTAGTTCACCTCCAGTGGTGTCATCCCACCTTGACCTGTCATAACATCATGCATATTGACATAATGTAATACCTTTGTCACTTTGTATCACCTGCCTGGATGGTTAGATGCTACTTTCCGAGGACAGCTACTATACATGTCATTGCATTTGCACACCATGTCAAAGCAAATTCAGTTGTTTTCACACATCAGTCACCGCTGTGTGTCTGCTGTTACCTGTAGTGTAAATGGATAGTTAATTAAATTGCCTTCATGGAGCTTTGTAAAAAATCTATTAAAGAATCACTGGTATAAACAAACAAGCCTAGGTCACAGTTTCAGCTCTTTGACCTCTTTAGTGGATTTTTTGTTTTCATCAAGAGAGCTTCTGTACATTTTTTTCCCTAAGATGCCACCAGTATTTTAAAATAGTTAAATAGGTTTTTTTGTTGTTGTTGTTGTTTTTTTAAGGAAGAGAAAGAAGGATAAGATTTGGCACTGATTATTGTTAGTCTATTCAGAATACAGGAGGAAGGTTAATTAGCTTTCCTGACCTAAAGAGTCTAGGACGGTATCCCTGGTGACTCACTAATTGCTGCTCAATGCATAATAGTGTGTGTGAAGCAAAGTGCATGAAGCTAGACACTGATAATAATGTTACTTTGATTTAAAATTCTATACCTGCAAGGATATAATGCTGTTTCAGTACAGCGTACGCTGCACTGATAGATCTAAATATTCCCCAGCTATTCATTTATTTTATTGGCAATGCTAGTCGCTAATTTGAATTTATATGAAAAACAACAGTGTTTCTCAGATTGAAAGTAAATGCTATTTAGGGTGGCATTGAAGTACATTCTGGAAGTATTTTTTCATGCCTAATAAACATGTTTTCCATTAAGAATAGTGTAAGTGCTGGAGTTGACTTTTTTATTTAGCTACATATGTCATACAAAGAATATATCATTTCTCATAAATGAAAATAAAGAATTAATGCATATTAGAAAAAGTGACTCTAAACCATGAGAGACAGAGCTATTGTGTTATCTTTAATAATAGTGTGAGACCAATATAGCATAAGGAATTTTAGGAAACACATGGAATTAAGCTCACAGAGTACTAAAGAATTGTTTATTGTATTTGTCCCTCATTTTGATACCTGTCAATTGACATTTAACATTGAGGATTTTAATAGGCAGTATACATATGTACTATAAGTTCCATTAATCAGTAGCTGTCAGATCTGTTTTTGAAAGTCCACAAGAGAAAAAAATACAAATTCACTTTTCTTAGAAGGTGCAGTAGTGTAGTTTTCTTGAATAGCCTTTTATTTAGAACACCCCTTCCCCAGTAACAGCACATTTTTCATGTAAGATTTCTATTTGATGCTAGTGGTACAGTTTTCTTTAAATAGGTATTCTTCAGATACTCTTTGGACCGGTTATAAAACATTTCTTTATCAGTCTGTCTTCCCATAATAGATTCCTCCATGAACATCCAAGTCTTATTTGCATTAGGTATATTACTTCAAGTCTCCTGGTCAATGTTGGAAGATCAAGTGTGTCGTTCACAGTTTTGACTACATACAAATTGCTAAATCATCATGCTGTATTCATTCAGTGATGAATATAGGCTTAATTTACAAACTTCTAATTTGTAATCCTGGAGTTCTAGGTTTATGATGTTTTCCTTCTCAGAGGCATATAGTGTAGCTTAAGGGGTTTCTTTTGTTGTGGTTTTTTGTTTTTTTTTTTTGGTTTTTTTTTTGTAGTTACCATGATCCATCTGCGAGTTTATTCTCTACCTTCCTTGCTTGCATCTATTCTGCCCTGAGCCAGATGATAAAATTGAGCCAGACCTATACATTAACTGCATGCTGCCCCAACAGGAAAACCTCATGTTCTCTTGCCGAGACCTCTCACACATGGGCAGTTGGCGGAAGTGACATAGCCTGAAGATGAAGCAGCAGAAAGGAGGGAATCTAAATGTTCAAACATTTCTTCCGTTAAGGCTGGCACATTGTTTAATACTGTTCCCCTTTTGAGTTATACATGAAAATAAATAGCTTGAATGATAGATCTGTCCTGCCCACTCTTTCTTTGTTAGGATAGCTTGCCAGTATTTCAGGCAGTAAGAGAGTTGAACTACAGATGACTGGTTTCCCTAGAAGCTCCATCTCAGTCACAGATCAAAATACCAGTTCTGGAAGGTTTCTGCTTTCTCAGGCAGACTGTGGGCCTTCTGCTGCATGGACATACAAAGACATCCTGTCTCTAATTCTCCTGTTCTTCAAGGAGCATCGTGCAAGGGAATAGGATACCAAGGTAGTGTGGGAAGAAAAGAGGGAGAAACAGCAGATCAGATGTCCTTTTCTTGCTGTTCCCCTGCTAATAGCAATGGTGCAAATGCCATGATCTGTCATCCTGCATATCTTTACGTCTTGGTTCCAGACACAGCTCAAATGTCCGTGATGCTGTCTCTCTGTTGGCTATGGACAGCAACAGGAGCAACAGAGTTTTTCTTCTATGTTTTGGCGTACTTAGTCTGCAGCTCCTGGGGACACTAATGACATTGCCTGAGCAATCTGCAGGATAATATTTACCAAATCAGCAGCATGGAAAACATGTCTTTGTCCTACACTCATCTTTTTCCTGTCATTTCTATTTCAGCTCAGATATCCAATAGCTTGACAGACATTGCCAAATCACAAAAGGCCTTACCTATATCTTGAATTTCCTGACTTATCTTATTAAGCTACAATCTGTTGCATAGAATCACACAATAGATGTGTTACAATGTAACCTGACATAAGTTATTCCCATAATAAAAGCCATAAGACATGCAAAAAGTGACTTTTTCTTACTAGTTAAGCAGCTCCCAAAGCAAACAGGACAAGTCAGTTGAATCTAGCATGCATTTAATTTAACAAAAAATTCAAGCAGAGGTAGAGGATGTTATTTTTACTTTTGCTGAAAAGCCATGTGTACTCAATCTGTAATATAACCCTTTATTCATTACATTATCTTATCTCTTATTGAAGTTGAATTATTGTCATTCCCTCAAATGAAATCTTCAGTTTTTGTTCAGGACCAAGTTTTTATCCCTATTCACCTCTTAAACTGGCAAATCATTATTGTGCATGAATTGGCCACAGCATGTCTGTCCTGCTTGTCAGTGTAGGAGTTTTATGTCACTTGCATAAAGTCTCTGATCTGGGTGTTTCGGAGTAGGGAACTAGAAGCCTAGCTCACTATGGGCTTCTCAGGTGAGAAGCATTCTGCTGCTGAGCCTTCCTTTGCTGCTGCCAATTTGCCCAGTGTCACTATGGAAAATAACATTGTTCTGAGATGGTCAGCATTTTCTGTGTACAGAGGACTTATTCTCCAGTCCTACTATGCAAAAATGCTGTCTTGATTCCTTCAGATGGAAAAAATAATTGAAGGATGAGGAAGAAATGTTCTGCACAGAGGCAAATAGTACTCGAGTACAGCTTAGGCTCATGTCAGTTCTGCATCACCCACATTGCTATGTGGTACATAATGTGTGTGTGTGTGTGTGTGTGTGTGTTATAATTTTTATAATATGCATATCCTGTTTTTTTTGTTTTTGTTTATTTTTGTAGTATATATGTTTTATAATATTTAATGCAAGTAGAATCAAGCACTAAACACTATAGCCGAAAGCAGAAACAGATTGAAGCCTCCTCTTCTCTCATAGCCCACCAGACTTACAGAGCCAGCCTAGACCCACAGGAGTACTGGCCTTACTCAGGCAACAGAGACTTCCATCAGTGCAGGTAGCTTCTGAATGAGGCATGTTGTCTCTGACCTAGGCTTCTGATGAGTCCAGGCAGTACTGGGGGACAAACAGCACTAGAAGGTGGGACAAGAGAGCAACTACCATTAGAAGCATTACCTCATTAACTACTCCAGAGTGTGAGAGGGGAAAAAAAGGTAAAAATTGCTGGCAGGATACTCTAGGGAACTAAGGTCTTACCTAGGAGAAATTGTTAATATTTATGTGTAGTTTTCTGAAATTTCTTTGTTCTCCATATAATGTGCTTTGTTTTAAATTAGTAAAGCCAGACCTTTCAGAAGTATTATTTGTCAAGGGCACCTAGGGGAGGTAATTTAGTTCTCTCAGGTTTCTGGGTGGGGGCTGTTTAACTTTTCCAGCTGGAGCCTCCAGGTAATTGAACCTGACAACACCTGGCAGAAAGGTTCCACCGAGTATCTCATTCATGGTGTAGAGGGGGGGGTATGTCACCTCTCATCACAATGTCTGAGTAATAAGGACACATCTTCTTTGGGGTTTCTTTTTTTGTCTCCTATCTTCCCAAAACACTACCATAATCTTTGGTAACAACACAGCAGAGGCAAAAGATATGCACTAAAATGGGGTTCTTATCTGCGGTTTTATTATCCTATGCAATATACTTACAGAAAATTACTTTCTGAAATGTGCTAAGCTGCTCTTTGGCTCTCCAGGGCACTGTTCACAATTTTCTGTAAGTGATTTTTGTTTAATTTGTAGCAATACAGGGATAGATGTCTTTCACCCTGACTCCCATCAACTTAATTGTAGCTATAGGAAGTGTAAAGGCTATTAGACTGTTTTTTTTTTACTGCAAGTAAAATGATGGGGCATTGTTTGCTTTTTTCTTGCTGTATGGCTCAGTGGCTAAACTAAGTTCACATAATTTTGTCCCACATAAAAGCTTCATTTTAGTACACATTAATTTTTAGGTAGAGGAAGACCATGTTGCCTGCAGCCCTTGTTCCTAATTGCTAACTTGCAGCACGTAACTCAGTCGTTAGAAACCATTAGCATTAAGTCAGATACAGGTATATATCTATGAAGACTCCCTTTTACTGTGTTATTTCATTTTTTTTTTTTAAGAAAAGCTATAGAGACAGGAAGTGTTCTACAAATTAGAGGCAGATTAGTTCACTTTCCACGGTTTAATTTTGTGCAAAATTGTACACTCAAGCAAAGCAAGGAAACTAGAGCAGGAAGATGAACCAGGTTGTCCTGAAAGGACAGGAACACTAAGAGACTCAGGCTATTCTCTTGCAACTTGTACTAGATTTTGCATCAGACATACAGAGGAACGGCATACGTTTCTGCTGCTGGATTTCTATAGGGGGAGAGTGTAAAGACACCCAAGGTTGGCCCATCTTTGCTGGAATAAGAGCTTTGCAGCAGTTAAGACAAAGGAGAGGGGGTGCTTGGGGTACCAGCAGCCTTTAGGAGCAGGTGGGTTAGGTCTGAAGTGCTGGGGTGGCAGTTGTGTCCAGGGAAGGAAGAGGGTGGGGAGAATCAAACACAATCTGTAGGACTGTAAATCTGGAGCAGCAGAAGCTGGTAATTTCCGTGGGACACACTCTACCTTTGTGCTTCTAACTTACAGCGCTCCCGTTACTCTGCAGAGAAGTGCAGGTGTTGCTCCTGTCTGCTGCATCTTCTGTTTCCAGAAAGGAGAACGATAGATGTATGCACTCCTACGTGCGTTTTAAGGGAAAGCCCAACTGTTTTTACTATATTGATACTCACATCATTTCAATAGGGATTACTTTAATGAGGCCTCAGCTGGGGTAATACATCTAACTTGGCCACATCACTTCAAAAGGTGTATAGGCTAGAGAGGAACAAGAATCGACAGAGATGTACAGGAAAGACTGAAAGGTATGGGATTATTCAGTCTAGAAAGTGAAGTTTTTACCCTTTCCATGCTGCAAAAGGTAAGAAATAAACCAGTTTCCACAGGCATAGTGGAAATGGCAAGAAATAGTGAGCTTAAGTGGCAGCAGGGAGTAGACATTGGGAAAAACCTTTTTAATGGTGAGGATAGATAAGCAATGGCCTCAGTAGGGGGGTTATGAATTCTCTGTCATTAGATGTTTTTTTTTTAAAAAAGCATACTGTACAAATGTCTCTTGGAAATGTATGTACTTCCTGTCATCTGTAAGAAAGGACAATGTCTGTTAATGTTTTGTGGTTACTTCAAGCCCCATTTCCCTGTCACTTCTCTTTGCTTGTATAGATGGGGAAAGTAGGCGCAGAAAAGGTAGTTCACTGACTGTCAGTCTCCCTCCTTAAGAACTCTCCTGTTTAAGACCTATTCTAACAGACATACTTTCCAGTTTGGGGCTCAGGTAAGGAATATCCTCAAATAAAACCTACTCAAGAATAGTCTGCATCATGAAATTCTCCATTTCTTCTTACAGAGACTTTTATTTTAGCGAGATGTGTAGGATCTCTTGGTTTCATGAAAATGTATACTGTGAATTTTAATGTTATAGGATGGTTCTGCAGAGGAAAGGGAAGATGCCTCACCTTTGCTATATGTCTTATGTCCGTAGTATTTTTAGGTAGCATCTAGCAACATGCTTTAACCTCATCTGCTGTATAGGAAACAGTATTTTTTTTTCCTTTATTGTATATTCCAGAATAGATTCCCTGTGATAAATTATACAGAAGTATAATCTTCCTGGCATATGAGAAATTCTTTGCAATATTTCAAACTGAAACGCTTTCATGCAAAGATGTTGGAATGGTGCTTATTGCACCATCCCCAAAAAAGTACATAGAGATGCTTTTTGGATGGTTTTTTAAACAAACCTTGCTTGTAGCTTTGAAAACATTCCCCTAAATCCAATGTAAAGCTAAAAATATCTATGAATAAGTTAACACCTGAAAATGTACATTTCTGTACATGGCTTACATAAACCATAAAAGGAAAAATTTCACCATGTTTGAATTTCATGCGTAAATCTCCCTGGGAAAAAGTTCCATCCCAGTGACAGCGAGTCTTAGGCTAAAGTAAACAGTTTTCTCTGCAGAAGGCATATAAAAACCCCAATTCAAAATTACTAGACCGATGTCTGCAGCCTTCTTCTTTTTTTACCCACAGTTAATTCATCAGTTCTCAAATAGACCACTACCACAAGTTTTTCTAGCAAACAAATTATGATTTTTTTTTGGTTTTGTTTACTCGCACTGTAATTACCATCTTGATTGCTTTAAACCAGTCTGATAGTGGTTGATGTTACGGATGATATTTTTCTACCACGTGTCTTAGTTAATCACTGAATGATGTTATCCAGGGTAAAAAAAAAAAAAAAAAAAAAGAGCAAAATGAGAACTTAAAAAAAAAATCAGGATTCAGTCCACAGTAAGTAAACAGGTGGTTTTATTAATGCTTTTAGAATTCATTTACCAAAAAGTAACATAAACCAAACCATGTTTAGATATTCTCTGCATTTCCTCTATGATAATTCATCAAAATGTATTAATATAGATCACCTTTTCATACTGTTAAAGACTCCACGCTGTGACTAATCTTATTCATTTTTACACTCCCTGAAGGAGCCATTACATTGTACTCTGCAAAGGAGCCTTTTATAAATGTCTCTGTAGGGCAGATTGACACAATATACCCTAATGGCTACTTGGAAGGTTTCATATTGTGTACTGGGGATGATCTATTTAATAGCTTATTTATGCTGTGGACTGAATTCACAAAATGTATTGTGGCAAGAATCTGTGAAGTGACATTTCAAGGGTACATCAGAGTTAAGTTGCTGTCCTGGCAATTGACAGAATTGTGCTTGGAGAGAAAAGGTGAAAAGAGGAACTTTTGCATTCTTCATTTATCTTCCTTGGACAATAATAAGCATGAGAGATAAAGCACAGCATATGCTTCTCTGAATCCCCTGAGATCTGGTGTTAGAGCCCACCCAAGTATCTTTCTTAATTCTATGCATAAGAACAGTATAAATGGGGAGTGCTGAAAGAGACATTTGGTTGGAGTGTCTCCGTCCTGTAGACCTTCTGTGGGTTTCTACAAATGAGCATGTTTTAGCATAGTTATGAGGCTGCATTAATTCATACCAGCCTACATGTTGGCCGAAAAGTTATGTGAAATTAGTAAAAGCTATCAAGCACCAGGAATCATAGCTGTTTCCTGTTTTCATATTTCTTGCAAATTACTCTAGCCAACTTAATTCATTGCACTTTTCTGCAAAGTTCTAGCCTTGGCCCAGAAAAGTAGTAATATTAGCACCTTCTATAATATTGCAGATCTGGTATTCTTAATAACTTTTTTGACGGGATGAGATTCTGTTTACGTAAGGTCTTAGTATGCTCTTCTCAGCTTGAATCATATAAAAATAAATATGCAGGGGTCAAAGAGCAAAAGAAATTACAAAACCTCTCACAGACTTCTGTAGTGTGATAATTGTACTTCGTTTGAGTGATTTCCTTCCATTAATTCCTCAACTTGTTTTTATAGGTTTATCCAAAAATGCAGGACTCATCTAAGCAAATTTGACTAGGTGTCTAAGCCACTTCAAAATCCCATTTTGATTACATCTGACCTTGCTAAAGCAGAAAGCAGAGCATGTCACTTCTGACATGCTGAAAATACAATTATTTCTATTTTAACATAGTGGCAAAGAGAAGGCAATGTGTCAAACTGGAGTTTTAGAAAAGATACAGGGTGAACTTAGAAACTAGTCATTTGCTGGAATAAATGCTGTGCACACGTATTGCTCTAATTGTGGAGTGAATCTCTGAATAGTCTTCAGAAGCTTTTGTCTATGTTTATTGCCATTCCTTGAAGCTCCTATTTTTAGGAGCTCCTATTTTTTATTTTATATTTAAACAAAAACTAAATCAAAAAAAATTTGTAAAATATCAAGAATGAGATTTTATTGCTGTCTACAACTACCCAGTGGGAGGGTATAAAGAAGATGCAGCCAGACTCTTGTCAGATGTGCGCAAAAATAGGACAAGAAGCAACAGGCACAAGTTGCAGCAAGGGTCATTCTGACTGTATATTAGAGGGGCGAAAAAAAATCACAGTAAGTACTGCCAAATGTTGGAATATTGCATTCTGAAAGGTTGTGGAATATCTGTCCTTGGATATATTCAAAATTCGGCTGAACAAGGTCCTGATCAGTCTGATGTATGTCAGCTCTGTTTTGAGCAGGAGGTTGGACAATGACCTCCATATGTCCCTTTCAATCTAAATTAGTCTGCAGTTCTATGCCTCTGGCTTGTCTTTAGTACAGTCATTTTAATTTGCATGTTTGCATAGTCATAATGTAATCCAATCCAATTATGGGATGTATATCCTACATAACATACAAAAACAATCTAAGCAGCACAAAATTTATTAATCTTTTCAGAAAGTTAGCCACAAGTCTTTGGTATCAGTCTATGTGCAACAGTGCTTGTTGGGAGTCGCAATGAGCTGATAAACCAAGCCCTGAACTCTGGCAATGGATAAAAGGGGATGTAGGAGATGGCATGCTGTTTCAAGTCATCATGCATGCAACCAATGCTTCTCAGACTACACTTGTTACAGGAATAAGGGTGAAATGGAATTAATCTAAACAATGTCTTTAATCTTCTCATGTACCCTTGGAAATCGGTGACATTCAGCAGCTCAGCTAACTGTTTTTCAGTTATTATAGTCACTGAAAGTAGTACTATTATTATTTCTAGTTCTTCCAAGTTCCTGTAAAGGACCACTGTGCTCAAAGCTGTAGGATACTCATCCTACCACTGCTGAGTGTCGCATCCTAGGTTCCTACTAAAATGTGTGTGATTTCATTAAGTTCAGTTTAATAATGCCATCAGCCTAGTACTTCTGGTTAAAATAATTCTTAAGAAAGAACCTGTAATCACTGAACATTATGGAACCTCTGGGTCCATAACATAACTTCGCTACATACAGTTATTCTGGTTACTATACAATCAGTTGCGTGAATTCTCTCCAGCTCTATATAATATACTAAAATGCAGCTTTGCACTGACCATGGCTGCTTCCAGAAAGAAAAGGATGTGTAAGTCTTGAGAAAGAGAAAAATGGCTTTAAAATGTATTCCTTGATATTTCTTTGTAATATTTTTACAGCTAGTTTACATCATTACTGTTTTCCTTTGCAGAAGTTGAGAATTTGAATACAGATCAACTAACAACTGTAGCTAGCAAGTTCTTTGAGCTCAACTACCAGGATGCTTGCTTTTGACTTTGGGTGACCACCTTCTTCCTTCATCATTTTGTGCAGTACAAATGTATTCAGCACCAGGTATGTCTGTCTAGAAATTATCTATCCTAGTTACTTTTACTAGCATAATGGTTAAAAGGCTGTATTTCCAGATCAGCTGTGTGAGTACCAATATGTAGAGGCAGATACATGAAGTAGCTTCCTTTAGTTCAGCTACTTTGAAGTTCAGAAGACGCACATTCACACAGCATCATGAAAATTTTTTTCTAATGTCTTCGTGTGCAGTAATGGGATGAAAACTAGGTGATGACAGTCTCAAAATGGTAGATGAAAGAAAAGAGCAGCATATTTGCTAAATGGGGTGGTAACTGTACTGCTATTAAAGCTTGAATGTAGACAGAGATCTTGTTTTTTATGTAGGTTTTAAAGCTTTGTTAGACAGGTTGTATTTTGTTTCGGTTCGGTTTTGGTGGATATTTATAAACTCTTCCCATGGAAATTTAGCAGAGGAATAGAACAAAAAAATCATGAACACTTCAGGAATCTCAAAGAAGTACAATTTGCTAGAAGTCTAATCATTATCTGAATGATCTGTTTCAGGAGCTCAATTCTACAAGCTTCAAATGCACTGACCTCATATTGATGTCAGTGGCACTACCATGTACTAAGCGTTCCAAACATATAAATTGTGTCTATAAAACTATATATTTTTCTAACCACACAATATTTTTGACTACAGCAGGACCATAGGAAGTGAAATGTACATCAAATATTGTTTGAGTAAAACACGCTCTTGATATTNACACATGTGAAATACTGTTCTAGGTAGGCTTTTCTTTTCTTTTTCTTACAAAAGTTAAAGTTATTAAAGGTGAAAAATATCTTTCTCTCAGCCAACTCTCTCCTCACAATATTAAAAAAAAGCCTGTCTTTGACTTCTGTGAATAACAGTAAAAGAATAGATTCTGGCTACTGCAAACATTTCTGTGGATGCACATCTTACTTCTGAAAACTGAGCTTTTAGTAAGAGGATATAACTTTTTAATTATGACTGACTATTGAAAAGAAAAAGGAAGGAACACAACTCTCCCTTGCAGACTCCTTACTGAGAATTAAGTGGCAGTCTTAAGTTTCATTGGGACTGACACTTTCTTTAGAACATTAACAAGGCTGACTAATATACTCTGTCTCTTTCTTTTATCTATGCAAGCTGGAGATGGGGCATAAAGGATCTTTTTGACTACTTGACTCTGAAAAGTTTAGTAGTGCTACTGTAGTGCTGAAGAAATGGTGGCGCCCAGAAACTTACACGGAAAAGGAAAGAGGAAATTAAAATTATTGTATTTGGAGGAGTGAAAGCTGTAGCATTTTTCTTTTAATATTTCATATATATGTTGTACATCGTGTGGTTCAGAATTCCAGACTCTTCCAGATATGTGTAGGTATACCTATTTTCTGGTCACCTGATAGAATCTTACCTTACAATCTAAGATATTTCTAGATAGACTTGGAGTCCACATCTGCTTGACGCCCAGGCCTTTGATTATTTAGGAATACCGACTACTGTCTGCCGGCTAACCACTACAGTCTGATTTTATTCAGTAAATGTTGCATCATCAGCCTTTACCCTAACTAGCAATGTCTTGTGACTTATTTCCCTTACTCCCACATACTATCAAAATTGCAGCAAAGAACAGTATAGAGTTTTCTGCATGCAGTGATTTGTTCCAGAAGACTACTTTCTCATGACAGGTTGTGGCAAATGAATACTTGCTGAAGCTTATTAAATTGTGGTAGCCAAAATATTAAACTTTTTTTTTCCTTGTAGTTCTGTGGTTCTACAAATTATCATTAAACTCTTAATTATGGTAGCTACTTAAGTGTGACAAATTAAGTTGACTATATGAAAAAGTAACTCTGTACCCTTGAAAAATGCAGCCTTAGTTTAAAGGTATTGGACTGAAAATTGAATGTTTAACAACAAATTCCAGCCACTGTTGAAACTGTGAATAAAAAATACATGCTTCACACAGCACAAGGTCCACGCATATACTTTTCCTCCTCTTTACTCTTCTCACCAGCCTTGTTCTGTATCTTGATCAAGGTTTTGTATGCATTTCACACTAATATCTTCTTACAGCTATAGTTTACAGCTATTTTAAAGACACAACCAAGAATCTTAATTTCGAAGGTTAGTGTACTGAGAAGGTGAAAGCCAGCTGAAAATCAGCATTATTGCATGGAAGCATGTTAGAAAAAAAAATTAATAGTTGTACACATGATCAACTCTGGGTTTTCATATTTGTTTTCTATGCCAGCTTTCTAAAAATATTGGCAAGTCTTTTCTTTTTAAAGAGACCAAAACTGGTAAAAATGGCAGAATGTAATAGCTTGTTTCTAAAGACAAGAAAATATTTAAAAAGAAAGAAAGATTTATCTTGATGTTCTTCTAGTTAGTTTTGTTTTTCTTCAAATTCTAAGGAAACAAAATGACTTTTAAAAAAAAAAAGTTCCCCCCCAAAAGGAAACAGCTACTTTTTGCAATTGTACAATTTTGCTCTATTTTAATAAGCCTACTTTTCAAAGACCAGTAGAAATCTATGTTGCAGATTTCTTCATTTCTTTAAAGGAGTTAATAGATTCAGTATTATCAGACAAAGAATACAGTTTGCAATGAAGATATTTCCTGCAAACATTGGGTTACTTTATGTGTCCCAAGCCTGATAAACAAACTCCACAGAATTTTCAAGTACGGAGAATTGTTTAAAATGCAGTTTACTAGGAGCCCACACTCCAGTTCTACTGCCAGTTCGGTTTTATTACTTTGGTTTGATTGCATTCTTTGCACTAGATTCAACCTTGACACTCAGGTCACTTCTGGAAAGGCACTGGACCAAGATTCAGTTCCAAAAATATTGTTTTAGTTTAGGTTTAGTTTAGTTGAGGTTTCAAGTGTGGCTTTGAATCTCTCCGACTCAGTTCTCCATCAATAAAACTGTGTTTAAAAAAAAAAAAAAAGTCACATCTTAGATTTATCATGTCATTTTTAGCAGAATTTTTTGGCTTGAGTAAATGATTTCATTTTATTTCTGTTCTCTAAGTGTCTGCAAGAGGAGTTGAACCTGAGTGAGAAATGAAGAAATTGCTCTGGTTTAGAGAACAATTTTTCAAATAGTTCTGTTATTTCTGCCCCATTTAAAGTTCAATAAAGCTGGTGAAGTAATTTGATTTTTCAGCTGATGACAAGCAGAAGACGTACTTGGACAACAATTTATTGTTCAGTAATTGTTGCTTTATTGAAAATGCTGAACTATCTTACATGCTAAATTCAGAGATGGAAAAAGTCATCTTTTTACTTCTTACATAAGCAATGGAGTTAATAAATAAATAAATCTTATAG
>VXAL01002594.1:0-34752 GCA_013399475.1 Chauna torquata
CCCAGGGGCAGCGAAGCGGGTGGTGCTGCCTGCCGGCAAGCGGCCGCTTCGCAAGAGGGCGGGCTCCCAGAAGTGCCCGAGGAGAAGGATCATCCCCTTGCACGTCGACCCGTTCCCGGGGTGCTGAGAAGGCTGCGAGAGGGACTCGTTCCGCTATCAGAAGTGTTTAAAGTTGTGGAGGTTGAGAGAATGAAGTAATTTACTCAGCAGGTGGGATTATGTCAGCTGCACAAAGCTGAGCCTGGAAAGTCTTTGGTTGCGCATACCGGTGCCAATGATGTGGGAAATTTTAGGAGAGAGGTTCTGGAAACTTAATATAGGTTGTTAAGGAGAGTGCCAAGGTATGGCTTCTACGGTTTCTCCAGTTCCAAATACTCATCCTCTTTCTCAGAAAGAGCCAGTTCTGGTGTCAGCTGGAGATCTGCTCTGTGAGCACAAGGTAAAAGACAAGTCGCAACCAGTAACAGGAGAAGCGCTGGTGTAAAGCTTTGTCAGCAATGGTGTATCTTTTTGCTGTGTAAAAGCACTGTAAATCACTGTCATGCATTCCAGCCTACATGTCTCCTTGCAGCAAAGGTTCCCTGTTACCAGCGTAGGCCCATTACTGATGGAAACAGTACAGTTGTGTAACACGATGCTGAAAAATAATGCATTTTCTGTGTTTGCCTTCTGTATTAAAAATAATGTTTTCATCGTGTCAGAATAGTTGACTGTATTCTGACCCATTCAGAATTTAAACTGAATTTGAAATTTGAATTTTTCAAGAGCTACAGTTGTTTTAATCAGCCCCAGTAGTTTGCAAGGCACTTGTCTTGGTCTGTGTTTTTCAGTACAACATCATTATGGTGTTGAAATGCTATCAATACAGCATACATTATGTGGATTAGGGCCATTTAGCTGACGTATCTCAAAAAGTAATGGAAAATGAGAAGCAACCATCTACTGGGCATCAGTATTTGAACTGATACTATGCTATATTTTTTAATAGATTTGGAAAGTAAACGATATGTTGATCTCATTAAAGGCACCGGGTTTTGGTATAAACAAATCCAGTGCATACACCTGAGAACAAGCAAAACATGGTTCATTGCTGTGTTCTGGAAAGCAGTAAGTCAGGAGAGTGCTGAATTAGACGAGCACTCGGACTGAATGTTATGGCAAACTGGTGATGCTCCTGGGTGTATCAACGCACTGAGCGAGAAGTTTTGTAAAATGTTTCCTCAAAAATTCTGATCCGTCACCGTCAGCCCACTCGCATCAGTCTCCCAAAGCACCTGCAGGGGTCAGAGTACTTTTGATTCACCAGAAGTTTCCGCCAACAAAAACCACTGTGATTTGGATGAGAGCAGTTTGTAAAAACGTACTGTTTCCTATGATCTGGAAACTGCCTTCTGGTCGTGTCTCTTACTGACAAGGCGCACGAAGGGGTTTTTACACCTTCTCTGTATAGCATTGCCGAGATTGGTTTTCGAATGAGGCATGCAGTTCCCGTGGCTGTGTTTTTAAAGCACTATTCACAAATCTGAGATTGTGCAGACAGGAATTGCAAAAGTGATTTCAGTGCTAGAGAGGATGCTGCATGATACAAAACATAATGAAAGACTTGAATTCAAGGTGCTTAGTTTATCAAAAGACAAAAAGTGATCTGATTACAGTATATTAATGTCTTCCTGTGGAAAAATGAACTGGTCTATGAAAAATGCATAGGTATTTTTCCAGGACTCGTGAACGTAGCCAGCATGGAAATCCCAGATGTTGGACTGCGTGCACAACAGGTTCAGTATTTCCCAGACATGCCAGACCTTCCAGTCTTGTACTGTACTGATGCGCGGTATACTCAAGGCACAAAGAATTCGTTGGACCTGCTGTGTCTTTGCATGTGTGGGAACAAAGAAGCGCTAGAAGCAGTACAAAAACAGATGAAGAGGAAAGCTAGGGTCAGCTTAGATAAGAATGTTGTAGGGCCCTGAGAAAAAGAGAGCAAACTTGTGAGCCAAGTGCCAAGAGCGAGGCTTCAGCTGTGAGCAGGATTAGCACCCTGCATCATAGGCTGTTTACCGAATAATAGCTTCATGTAAGGGAGCAAAATACAGAAACATTTATGCAATAGGGACCAAAAGTTAGGGTTCTTGTTTCCTCGTGCCTTGTCCTTCAGGTGCAAGTCATAAACTACTTATGCATAGGCTTGTATTTCCCATTTCTGGCCCCACTACATATTTCATTGCACAGTGGCACAGGTTCAACAGGAAAGGTAGAGAAGGCTCCTGCCCCAAACCTGAGGGGAGTCCATAGAGACAATGAGGTACTCCTTGGAAATCGGTAAATCCAATACTCGATGGCTTTACAGGGAAAGTGAATTTCCCTGCTTTCCCCAGCAAGAAGCAGTGAAGGACCCTTGCAGAAAAATTCACTTGATTTGCTGCCTCTTGATTTACTAAGGGGTCTACTGATCCAAATCGCTTAGGAGTGAGTAGACTCAGCTACTGAAGTGAAAGCCAGCTCTTAATTTCCCCTAGAAACAGTTGAGTAAATACTGCAAAATACAACTGTGGGAGGATGAAAAGCGTTCTGATAAACAGGCTACATGTAGCAGCTGAATTTTTCTGGGCTTGTTTTTCTGTAATGCTAGTGTTGTATTGAAGCCACATCTAGGCTGGATGAAGTTGCAGCACTAGTAGGAGTGGAGCTGTAGAGCCTGCTTGGTCATCATGTAATTGGAGCTTCTGCAAAACTAGGCAGTGCTAAAGTGAAAACTACTACCCCCTTCACTAATTCCTCCGCCCCTCGTTCCCCTCACTGCTGGTGAATATCCCTGTGTGAAAAATAGGTGTTCAGCACAAATCTCCTGATAAGTCTGATATTCACAACAGTGACAGCTGAAATACAGATTTCATTTTATGACATAGGTAAAGATAATATCTATAGTACCAAAAATGAAATTTTTTTTTTTTCCTAACAAAAAGTAAAATATCAAAATGTCTTCATTACAATTCCAAAGTCTGTTTTTACTGTGTTGATATATACCGATAATTCCTTATGTATCCCTGAATTCTGGAACAATGGTGACTTTAATGCTAAGGTTGTACTTTTTTCTGTGCAAACATTTTGTTTCTTTCCTGTGCTTCATTGTGTCTTTGATGCACATTATATTTATTCTTTAGTCAGTTGTGTCCCCTTTGTAGCAGTCACTAGACATAAACTTTTCCGTAAACAGGTTATACACATGAGCAATCTCTACTTCCAGAAAAAAAAAGGATCAAGATGAAACCTGCCACTATTACAAGGAGTGCTGAATCAGTCTAAAACACATGAGAATAATTTCTCTCTTTTTCACAGAGGTATCATAGGCTTATTACAGTAGTAGCTGCAAGGTGTTTCAAAACTCTTAACTGGAAAATGGTGTGAAATTGGAAAACCGAATATGCGCATTCATTTTAATAGAAACAATCTTTTTAAGAATTGTTTTGAACCAGTTCCTAATAAATATATATTCCATCAGGTAGTCTCTGTTGTTTTTTAAATCCTATAAACCTTCCCTCTCAGTTGAATCCCTAGCTTGGGACAGCTCAGTACTTCTTCAATATGTACGTCTGGAATAATCGACAGACGGAAGCATCTGCAGCTTTTTCCTAATACGTCCTGGACTGCTCATATGGAGCATACAAGTAAAAGGACCTACTTTTTTAATGGACCCAAAGCAACTGCATAAGCAATTTTAAAATACAATTGCATGACTAATTTACTTCTACATGCTTTTTAACAAGCAGAAGCTGTAAATCAATAAAAATGGTAAAGAAATAAGCTATAAATTAATAGGACTTGCCATTTACAGGTGCAGTTCTTCACATTGCACTTAAACCACTGGAATTATTGCACATTCGAGTTAATTTTTTTTTTTTTTTGATCTAAGCATTTTGCAATATATATCTTAAAAATTACAAGGTTAAAGAACTAGGGAGTCAATATCTATTTAAGGCTATCTACCAGGAGGCTATCAGGAGAAATAAATGCTCTGTCTAAAAATGCAATTTTGTATTTAAGTTGTTCACCCTCAAGGTCATGTTGGTTTTAGCTTCTTTAGCATGAAGAAAATCTTTTTAACAAATAAGCACAGTTAGCGGAGAAAGACAATGTGCAGTCGGTTTACAAAAGAAAAGTAGAAATATTTTAAATGGGTATGTCAGCCTAGCAAATATATGCATTTTTCTTACAGAAAATCTGGCCACCAACAAAGTAGGTGGATTAGATCAGCATCTACATCCATTTTGATGGTGCTGCATACTGACAAGATTTTAAATGTTAAAATATAAAACTGAAAATACTGTGTTTATTTCATTGCAATCTGCTGTGTATCTAACTACAATATAAAATAGATAAAATCAGATAGGATGAGGGATGCACTAGATGTGATCTAAAAGCTATCAAAGCTAATTCCCCAGCTCAGCAGGTCCAAAGGAAGTTATCTTCACAGAGTTCTAGGCAAGGTACTTCTTCTCGAACATGGTTTTAAGCTCCTGAAGTAAAAGCATGAGAGGCTAAAGGTGGCAAGACTATGCTGATGGGTAGCTGCTTATCAAGGTAAGTCAGGCCCCAGCTGCAGTACTCCTTATTTCTGCTCAAATTCATCAAAACTTGACCAAGCTTCAAACTCTTCAAAATTTGACTGAGCTTCTATAATCAATTTACACAGGGGCAAATGGCTTGTCCGTTTTGCATGAATCAAATGCTAAAAGGAAAAAAGTCTAATTATGAGTGAACTGCAGCCTTATTCAGAGACCACTACATAAATTGATTTTTTCAGGAATAACTTTAAAATGTTCTTTAATAACAAAATTAATGAAAATCTCACATTTCTCTTTTTCTAAGAGGACTGTATCTATAAAACATCTAAAAATATATACCTTCTGTGTTGGAGAAATTTTACTTCATCTGTACATTCATATGTGTGGGCCTAGTGAGCTCTTGATTATCAAGAGTAACCAGAAAAAGGAAAAAAAAAAAACAAAACACAAAAACCCCCAAACCCACTTGCGGTACAAAATGTATGCAAGTGGGAACACGCGATGAGAGCAGAACGGAGAGGAGAGTAGCTCGGTGACGCAGCTGGCTGTGCAGGCGGGGATCCACAAGCTAGCCCTGCCCCGGCGGTATGCCCCTTTCAGGCGTCTCTGCTCTTGCAGCGCGGTTAATCCATAACCCAGACAAGCCATCAGCAGTTAATTGGGAGGCAACTGTAGCTGATCCTGCTGTATGGCAAGGGGGCTATAGAAAGCCCTGTGAGTTTCCTGACAGTATTTTCTATACCTTTTTCGGTCAGCCTTTCATATTCTGGCTATGTTCTGACTGTCTGAACTCATGGAAGCCAGGGGTTATTAAGAGGATCTCAGCCTGGCCCTTTACGTATTTAGCAAATTAAAACTATTTTTGATGTCTTATTAAAGCTGGATAGGGCTTTCATTCCAAGAAATCACAGCGTATTTCCAGTGTTTTTTCTGGCACTTTCTAGATTTAATGCTGATAAATGTAACTGGCCATAAAACCACCGATCCCTACTGACTTGCTTCCATTCATGTCTCTAATCACCTTCTCAATTTCTTCGGATGATGATGTGGGTTAGCAAAAATGTTTAGGATAAAGTCAAAGGCTCTTCTGGTTATTACAACTTCATGGATACCAAATTAAGAAGTTTGGTTTCTGATATCTACCAGGTGTGTTGACGAAATCAGATTTTGCTGGTTTGTCCTTCCTAGGAAACTAGTGTTGCTTATGAGAATAAAGCAGAGACATTTTCCCAAAGTAAAACAATATTTCTGTAAATTGTTTGAGCTTCTTTATTTCTCTGCATGGATAGCAAATAGCGAGTCTAACTGTTCAGCTTCTTAACAGATTGGTTAGAACTATGCACAGCTTGGATACCATTTGCAAAGCCCATATGTCTAAAGATACTGTGGTGTGCTTACAATGAGAGAAAAAGATTAGTATAAATCAGCATTTATACAAATTGTTTGGTCTGTGTTAATTTTTATAACATCTTTGGGCAAAAACAGTGTACTGATATTTTTTCAAGGTTAACTAGACCTTACTCCTTCAGTGCTTGTTTTCTGTTAGTATTTCCTTGTTTGTGTTGTGATAAGCGGTGGCCTCCCATGGTTGATTTTGGTACATTAACAAGAATTATTCACTAACTTCTGTCATTACTCTTTAAATTATTAGAAATATGGTGACTTGTCTTTTAAATTGCTAACTAGACTGAGAGACTTTGCCAGTCTGGAGTTTGTGTAGGCTTCAACAAATGTTAAGGTACTCAGCCTGTACCAGAAGATGTTCAACATCATGCAAGATCACATTCCCTGTCTTTCATGCAGGAAGACATATTCAGTAGATTTCCTGGTCCAGACTGGCTGAACGAAGCAAATGGATGTTGTTGCATGCTCAGTGTTTTCAACAGCATTTACCTTTTCAAGTGCGAACTCAGAATCATAATATTAGGGACTCAGGTGGAGTTAAGGAAACAGGCAGAAAGGAAAGATGACTTGCTTAGAAAAAGGGCAGTAATACAGTTAGGAAGAGAACACAGTATTAGCTGTATCTCAAAACATTTCTTCTTCACAAACTTAACATTTCATATAATGTTGGGAAAATAGTGGTGCAAGGAAGCAGGCCCTGAACAGCAGAGAATCCTCAGCAATAAGAAAGATGGGAAGGAGGCTGGTTTCGTTAGTATAGACCAGTAGAGAGGAACTGGACAGGAAAGTTTTCTCAGTCCAGGGGAAAGACGGGGTGGATGCAATTACGTGGAACAGCATCCTACCACTGGTAGGAACTTGCAAGATATTAGCAGTTTCCTACACATTTTAAGTTGTCTTACTTCCTAGCAATAAAACACGTGACATCATCAGTATTATTCTCTCAGTCCTTCACTCTTAATATACAGCAGATTCATGTCAACAGCCTGAGTTACCCCCTTTAAAGCAGAAGGGTTCTGCTCTCATGAAATCTTCAGGTCATCATTGCTTTTGAGCTGACGCAGATCTCCCATGCTAGGAAATCCTTTACTTACAGGGTTGTGTGAAAGCAGTAACTCCTCTCTTCTCTCCCAGCTAGTTGGTCTGTCCTCTGCAGATGATTACAGCCTTTTATAACCTGTCCCACAAGTTAACTGGGCTGTAGGTTGAACAGGTAGATTTTAGCATGTTTTAGCTGATGATGGTGAGTTTATCCACCAAAAATACTTTCTAAGGTTTAATACAATTATTGTGTTCTTTTGAGTGCTTTGACTGACATATTTTTACCTTTTGCATTTTTGTTGTAAAGAATTCTTTTTTTTCCTTTCCCTTATTTATTTATTTATTTATTTTACTTCAGAAAAGAAGAGATGGAGAGTTTAGGTGACAAATTTGAGAAAAGGGCTGATCAAATCTCACAAGCCAATCTTTAATTGGCAGAAACACTGCTATTGGGCTCCTATTACTTTATGGCAGTGACCCTGTTAGAGTTTTCTTACTTAGTAAGGAGAAAGTCTTAGTAAGGAGAAATTCTTACTTACAAGGAGAAAGACTTGCTGTTATGCTTTATCTGCTTACCTCTTCACAGTAAAGCAGACTAGCAGCAAAAACTTATTTTTACAAGGCAGTTAACTGGCTCTAGAGGTGATTTTTTATTGCTAGATTTGCAAACAACAAGCAGATAACACCTGAGAATGTGATACAGGGCATGTACAACCTTTTCATACTCTGTCTTAGCTAGAATCCATCATCAGAAAGTGTAGCACTGTCACCACCTTGACTTGAGTTTTGTGGATGTTTTTCTCAGCGTTCTGCTGGATCTCTTGGTGAGATTGCGACTGGACTGCTGCTCCAGTCCTGTTGTCCTCCTACTCTGTGTAGTACATTTTAGAAGGGTAAAACCACCATTATCATTAATATTTCCTCACTGATGCTGTCTCGAGAAGATGAACAGGTGAGCAGGAAGAGGACAATAGTTCACAGTTCCCCTGACGTACTTGAAAGAGACTCAGAACAACTGGAAGCAGGATGTAACCAAAGTCTACGTCCTTCCTACACCTTCTGAATCAGTTTCTATATCAAGCAAGGGCAAAAGCACCTTGAGCCACCCTCCTTTCTTTCGTCGTCCAATATAGGCTTTAGCAGATCAAGCCCCCAGTGAACTCCTTTATTAATAACATTTTCCTATCTCTTAACTTATAGCATTTTCTTTTTCTTTCATACAAGGAAGTATGTTCCTTGATTCAGCTTAAGTCATGAAATTGGAATCATATCAGTTTTTAAATTAGTCTGGTGCTTTACAGAGAACTTGTTAGAATGAATACAAAAATACACAAATGTACTCTTCATTAATTCTTGAACTTCTGTAGGTCTTCATTCTCACTATAATGATTTTGAGGCACAATTAAACTTAAAAAAAAAAAGACACAGAGAGAGAAAATGTATTTTCAGTTCTGTAGCTGAAGCTAAAAAAATGACAATTATGCAGTATGCAGTATTTCAAGTTCAGCTGGTTATTTGTTACAAATTTTTCCACAATATCCTTGATATTTTCAATTTGTTGTAAGAAAGGAAGGCCTTCATAGTCCTACACTGAAAGCTATAGTCAAAGCTGTATTTATTCACAGTTGCGGTTGAATCAGGAAACACCTCATCTGGAAAATCTAAAGAAATAAAATTAGGAAATTAAGAGAAATAAAGGCTTATGTGTTCCTTTCTACCTTCATACTACCTGCAGTGCTATTAATAATGAGAAGTAGTACTTCACAACGCTTATACTTCCATTCAACACAGGTATTGGAAAGCAGTGTAAACCCCAACTTGAAGCTTCCTCTGTGATTGATGTAATTTTGATAACAGTCAGGTATGCTTCTAATGTACAGTGTCAACTGAAGAACACATCTGTCTTCCATAAATTGACAAAGACATTTTCCCTTAGTTCTG
Organism: Chauna torquata; assembly: GCA_013399475.1. Taxonomy (NCBI): domain Eukaryota; kingdom Metazoa; phylum Chordata; class Aves; order Anseriformes; family Anhimidae; genus Chauna; species Chauna torquata. The sequence goes on from VXAL01002594.1 coordinate 8,949, forward strand.
CTGAGCTTTTCTGTTTTAGTTGAAGTTGTTGCACCTGTTGTTTTGGCTGGTGACCCCCAGGGCTGACAGCCTGAATCTTTATAACTTCAGCTGAAAAGCCAGGGTTTTCAGAAAAGGGCTGCCAAAAACTGGAACTTCTGTGAGATGAAGGCAGTGGTAGATGCATGCACATAGTGCTAAATGGGAAAGGAAAATGCATGACTAATAAATGAAAAGCTTATCTGGTGGCTTTTACTATAGTTTGATGGTGATGGGTGATCAACCCTGGCTGACGGGTGATCAGCTTTAAAGTATGTTTCTTAGAGTTTGGACTCTTGTCCAAGCAATCATTGCAAAATCTGCAGCAGTGTTTAGACACTTGCCTTTCAGATACTAATTTTAAATACCCCCCAACATGTGACAGAGACGGTTGGGATATTGTCTTGCTCTTTGCAGAGGAGTTATAAAACTCTTTGATTTGATAGAAAACTCTCTAGTGAGTTGTACATCTGCTTAATATTTATCATTAGCAAACACATTGGTAGACCTTTCCTAACTCTACCTAAATGCCAAGAGTTTTTAGCAGCTCTTCTGTACTGGAGTTTTTGGTTTTGTCATAAAAGGGAATGAGGTACATGGGAGTTTTAGATAACAGCTAGAAGTAGTGAAAGCTGGTATTTTTCCTCTTAGTACAGAAAATCATCTCTCCAAGTTTCTAAGGTATTAGGAAAGTCTTTTTCTTTTTGTTTTGCTTTTCTTTGTAGTAATGGATAAGCCAGGGCAGATTTGTCACTGATATCTCTGGGTTCAGTAGAGACCTGTGGCAGAGCAGAGAAACATGCAACAAAGAGAAAATGTGTTGGTGCAGGAGAGGACTCAAAGTAATTTAGATTTTTTCCCCCCTTTTCACAAAATAGGCAAAGAAAAGTGAAAATTATCAAAAAAGAATACTCCTTGGACATTTATTATTCTCTCTGTATCAATTAATTTTTCCACATCACCATGAATAATTCAAATAGACATCTTAGTTTGTATTCCATGCTATGTCTTTTTGCTGCTTCAGTGCAATTTTCAATAAATGAGATTTGAAGCTTAAGAGTGACAAAAAGGGTAGTGGTTTAACTACGGATTTTTGATAAGCATGTTTTTAGTAAAAAAAATCCACATTTGGCTTGCTCATAGACTTGGCTTTTCCAGTCACAGAAGCAACATACAAGGCTGTACTGCTTACTTTCATTCTACGTCTAACTGGTCTCAGAATTTTTGTACATATATATTGCTAATTTAACCAGACTGTAACCATGACAATATTGATAACATATATAGAACAAAGAGGACACAAGACTGTTTACCTAGGAAGAGTCATCATTTAGAATATTATCTGGATATTTGCAATTCTTATGTATAGACTAAGCTTTAGGTATTAACATTGTTTCTTGTACTAATAGCAATTAGACATGAACTTGTCATTGTACTTAGAGATACTAGTTGCTCAGAATTCTTTTCAACTTCTGATAGGGCTGAAGAGGCTCCACAGGATCCTTCTTTCCCTTGCTATGTCACAGACATGGTTGGCTGGCTGTCCATCTGATCTGCTGGGGCTCTTGGGTGGAGAGATCAGAGTTGTGGTTGGAGCTGCTATTTTACTGCATGACCACAGGGGTATTGCTTCATTTTTTGTTTACATTTGTTTATTCGTTGTCTGTCTTGGTTAGATAGCTGGAGCATCCTCCACTGTAGTGTACCATATGTAGTGTATGGCAGGATGGTCCTAAAGAAATAATTAATAAGAATAATTGAGTGACTTTTCTTGCCATATATTAAGAAACTCTAGGAAGAGAGGATTATAGAAGGGGCAACAATAAGATCTTCTGTTTCCTCCCATTTCAATCCAAGTTTAAGGTAATTTGAATGAACTAAAAGGAGGTTAATTTTTTCTTTCTTCTTTTCCTGTTATACATTTATCTATCAATACTCTATCCTTATAACTATCATGACATGTATAGAAGGTTAAACCCGACAGTTGTCCTTTAAATTATATGAATTTAAATGCTAAAGTTATTTAATCCTTTGGCTGGGGAGAATATTCATTGGGGTGCTGTATTGACTTGATCTCTGATTCTTCTTAGGCTTTGTATTTAAAGCCTATGGAGAAGTGTTATCATTCAGAGCAGCCAGGGCTGATTTTTCACAACCTGGGACCTCCATGCAAAGCACTTCATTTCTGATATGTAAATATTTGATTATATTGCTACCATACTATCTGAAATTGCTGTTTGGAGTTCAGAGCAATCAGATGCCCTGTCTTTTGCAAAACTTCCCGTTCATTCCAAAATACTATTTCATTTGTGTCTGGTTTCTGAAACACTTTCCTCATCTGTGTTTTATAGTTCAGAGCTTTAACTCATTTCAGTCAATACAAAGGTACAACAGGGCCATAAAATGAGCTTTGTTGACAGTCTGGGGACAGTGCAGATGACTACCATTGCTTGTTGTAGAATGTATTTCAGATGAGTCAGATCAGAGCTCAGGTTTGACAGTATACTAGCAATTTCTGTCAGGTGGAGCATGTTATTGATGACCTTTACTGCTGGATGAAACCTAAAGGAAACCAGAAACTGTCAATATAATCTTTGTTGGGAGAGGACTGGCAGAAGCAAAACTCTCTGGTAGTCCTAGGACTCCATTTAGATGTGTTTTTCTGCTTCTTCCACAGCTATGCTGTGTGTAGAAGCCTTCCTTTCTCTTTATTACTATTGTTAGAACAACAACAAAAAATGAAGTGGCCAGCGTTAATGTTAGTCAAACCACAGTTTCCAAATCTACATATATTTGCAGGTCTTCCTTCAGGATCTATGAGTCACAGCTATACTGTTAAAGTATCCCAAATATCAGAGACTGAAAACTCTGCAAATACAAGGAAAAATAATCATGACCTAAAATAAGAAAAAGGAGATAATTTCAATGGGTCACTAACAAATCCTGAATTTCAGGAAACAGATATCTATCTTCTGTCACAACTGCATGTTAGGTTTTGCTCTGTGCTTTAAATACAGTTAGAGCCAGTGCTGCGTCTAACTGAACGTGCAAGGGAGTGGCAGCAGGGGGGAAGAGGAGGGCTGGTCGTCATTACATCACGTGAGCTAGAAGATGTAGCAGGGAAGTTGGCAGCTGCTGATTTGGTATCCTTTGGGTAGCATAGCTACCTTCACACCTCAAGGTACCATTGGTCCCTCGCCTCAACTGTCAGGTACTGGGACCTTTTGGGGAAAACACAAACAGCTTTTTAATTAGCTGTAACTCCCCTGTGGTCTAAGGGAAGCCTTACTAAATACAGACAAAATATCTCTAAGACCCAGGGAAGTATGCTGTCTAAAGCAGTGGAAATTTGCACATTTACAGGAGATACCTGTAAGCTGCCTCTGCAGCTCAAAGACACTTCTCGCCTGCGTCAATATTCTCCCTGCAGCCTCCTCAACCTTCTTTAGCATCTTGGCTTGAATTACTCTCTCTACTTCTCTCTCTCTCTCTCATTTGTTTGTTTTTGAGGTGGCCAGTTATGAGTGGGGTTGTGATAGGCAAGTTTAAAAGCACATGATTTCTGCAGGTTTCATAGATCTGTAGCTGTCTCTGGTCACATAGTCCTCTGAAATTGAAATTGAATTTATATTGAACCTGGGGTGGGGGGGAGGGACCCTGCAAAATAGTTCTATAGTTTGGATATTTAAGAGACTTCACTTCCTGCTGAAGTTAACTCTGCTGTGTTATATGTAAGTTCCCCCAAAGTTTCTGGGAATTATTTGACGCACTGGCTTTGTGCATTACCACACCAGCTATGACTGTCCCAGGAGCTTTAACTAACAGCCACAGGATAAATTCTCTAGGGCAGCAGAGTTCCTCCCACACCTTCGTATCTTTGAAATTAATTTCCTTTACAATTTTGACAGATCACAAGTTCTGTTAGCTTCAGAAGGCAATGAAAAAAAGCATTTATTTAAGTGAAATTTTTTGATTCTGTACTTTCCATCCAGACACGGAAACCTAGCCCAGACTCTAAATGTGGTCTTTGCAAAGTACAAGGATTTTACTGTGCTTTCATAACATAAGTGTAACTTTATTAGAGAAATTGAGGTAATACACAAAGGACATGCGTAGCAGTAAAGGAAGAAAGTACACTAGCTCAGAACAGAGACTGAAAACGCAGTCTGGCATACAGCATCCCCTGCCACCAAATAAATAACACACAAAAAGATGGAGAATTAATGCTGCCTGTTGATGAAAGTGGTTGATGAATAGGCCAAATCCTCTTTTAACATGAATGTACCCGTATGATATCAGTGACAGATAGCATATTTTCTCTGGGAAGAATAGACATTTTATGACATTCATTAAAATTTACCATTAATTAAAACAATTTGTTCAAATGTTGCTTTTGGTATGAAGCACATTTTGTAATAGATTATATAATTTAGTCATCCAGATTCCTGGAAATAAAAGCATTTGTGCTCAACAGATGACATTTTTAATTTAAGTCTTTTCCTTTTATACAATAGCAAACAGCAGCAAACGCAACAATAACATTCTTCTAAGATAGGGGAGGTATGGCAGCACTGATAATATTGTGCCTGAGTGACCATTAACCTACATCAGCAAATGTCAGCTGGAAATCTAAAGGGTACTGAGACAATTTTCACAGTCCCAGAAATGCAGATGAGAAAGCTGAACATCTTTACGTGTATCAAAATGTGCATTATATGATCATGTGGATTCCCCACAAGTCAGAAGAGTTACATTCAACCAACTGTTATGAAATTCAATCAGAAAACTGAAATGAATTATTCAACAAAATCTGAAAGAGTTTTTCTCTGAAGGGTGACACTCATTTCTGCTGCATTATACAAGGAACCTTGATTTGGGGCAAAGATTCAGAGTTTTCTTTTTTCTTTTTCTTTTTTTGGGGGGGTTCAGCTGTCAAAAAAATTAAACAGGCAATAAGGCTATTAGGATATTTTTATTACCAAGATTAAAACCCAGAAAATAAAATGGAACCCAATTCTTCCAGACTAGGGAAACCTTACTTTTGATCCCCCAAAGTTGAAATGTCTTGGAAGTATTGAGTTTAACAGTTTCCCATTTCCAAAGCATTTCAGTTTTCAGGTGCACACTGATGAAAGTCAGGGAAATGGAGGATTAGATTCCTAGTGGTGTTACTGACAGGGCTTCTCCTCATATCAGAAAGCCCAGGAAAGGGAGGAAATGGTGAGGAGATCCTTTCTCTACCTGAGAAGACTTGAAACCGCATTATCCTCCTTTCAGAGCAGAGCTTCCACGGCGTGTCGCTGATTGCTCTGGGCAGCTCCTCGGTTTCCAGATGGACACGTTCCACATTGTATTAGACCACAATATTTGAGCCCAGGTATTTCATGCCTTTGCCAGCCAACAACTACTATATTCTCTCTATACTTCTCTTTGTCTAAATAGGCCACTCACAATGTCAGTGTCAATTAGACATGGAGAAAGCCCCATCCGTAGCATATTAGAGGACAGTGAGGGGTTAGTGCAATTCTTAGTAACACCAGTTCAAAACTTGTCAAGAAACTGGAGTGCAACATGAGTCTCCCATTTCTAATCTGAATTGTTTGGCTACAGAGCCTAGCCCTTCTTTTCTTTGACTTTTACGTCACATACACAGACATTGATATGTTGAAACACTTCATTTTATGTATATGTCAAATAGTGCTTTTTGATATTTTAAAAGCATTTCTGCTAAAATAACTTGGCAGCTTCAAACCAAACTGATGAAGATCTTCATTTATTCTCAAACTGTATGTTTTTGGTGACATCCTCCCAAAATGTTATTAAGGACTTCATTGTTTCCTTCCCTCCTTCGCAGGGAGGGAAAGAAACAATTGTAAATTCCTTTGCACTAAAACTGCTATAGGAAGTCAAAATACATTCTGAATGATCTATAGTAAACAAAACTTCTTTACAAAATATAAGAGTAAGGGAGGAATATAAGGGGGTATCTACAAACAATAAACTGTGTTGTATTACACTCCTATTATCCAGGTAAAGTCTTTCATTAAAGTACTTTCAGGTATTGTTGGGACCCAGCATAAATCAGGATTTCATAATGCTCCAAAGCTATTCCTGCCTTCCTCAGACAATTAGCATTCTGATAATCTTTCGTGCTAAATAGTCTGTGGATATATCTGTTGCTAGTTACTCACAGACATGGTTAACAAACAGCAGTCTGATTCTTGCTATTTTGTAAAAAAATCTGATCCAGTTTATTTTCTTCTCTTGCAGCAGGCCAGGTCTCCTCTGCAGCAGTCTTCTCTTTTTCTGACACGTTTTGGGTAATCCAAGCTGTAATGCAACTGTCTGTTTCCTAAGCACCGAGTGGCATGCTGTCCTCTTTAGTGCTTTGCAGGACACGGTGATCCTCTCACAAAAACAATTTTTCTTAAAATTACTGCCAGACCAGAAAAGTAAAATAGGAATCTGCTGATAAATATTTTAAATTAAATACTACTGCCATAACTCTTCAATCTCCCCCACCCTCAAGTCTTTTCCTCCCAGCTAATTGGGTCTCAAGCAAAATTAGCAATCAGTTGATGTTGTTCTCTTAGAATAGATATCTCAAATACTGCATTTTAAGCAAAACATGTTACCTTCTTTTTTTATATAATTTTATAAATGCCATTTAGCAAAATGAGATTGCCTGGATAATTAAAAAAAAAAAAAAAGTCAGGTTTCATTTTATTTCAAGACATAAGCTTAAGTATGAATATATTTTCATTCCCTCTTCCAAACTTGGTACTATGGTAATCTAGAGCAATGTATGGAAAATATTTTAATGTTTAATTTTAAGGATAATGAAGTTAAACACTATATGTTGTGAACCTGGAAGGATTTCAAAGACATACTTTACTGGAGAAATCATCATCCAAAAATACTTCATACAGCCTGTTGCTCTACATAAGAGAAAAACAGGTGAGAAACAGGAAGTCAATTTACTAATTTTAATACAATGTGTGTCAAAAAGGAAATTTATTATCCAAGATGGAAGCAGTGTCAGTCAGTACCTGAAAGTTTCAAAAATTTTAGTTTATAATTTAAATTTATGAACAAAAAAAACCTGTTAGTGAACATAAGTGCTAATTCATATTTAACAAGGCTAGAACAGACTATGTGTTCTGTTAAAATTGGCAGTAGTATCTCTAGCTTTGAGAAACAATAGATCTCTTATCAATGATCCATCTTTGCAGAAGAAACAGCATTGCAACTGTGTGTTATGGTCTGCTTTTTGGTCTGCTTTTTTACAGTGGAGTTAACATGTCACTGACAATACACATTACTCTTGCTTGGTTTTAAGTTAACGCAAAAATTCATATGGTCATTAAAGGAAGCAGATTTGCATCTTAACACTTCTGTCTTCCCTGAGAATTCATAGACTGTGGTTATATCACAGGCAATTGAATCATAAATTCATTCAACAAGGGACTGAAAAAATTATTCTAGCAGTGAAATGTTAGCTAAAAATTTCCGGAGTGCGCTGGTTAATTAAGGTGCTTATGTTCTGGGTTCAGAAGTCATAATCCTATTGAAGAACCTGCATCCCGTGTGGCTTGAACAAGATGCAGTTTAGGTTTTTGTATGTATATAGGTGATTAATGTCCTTTCAGGAAACTCCTCAATGCTTTTATTGATTTGAAATCAGGATCTAGTCTTCCAAGTCACTTTGGCTCCATCAAGTCTTACTAGCATGCTACCCCGTACCCATGAGTATCCAGTTCATGGGATGTGATGGAGCATGCTGTTGTCTGGCCGATGTGAGTGCTTTCTTTGCTTTCTTTCATGGAGGCAAAAACAGGAATACGGGAGAGGAAGACTAACTTACATGCTTGGCCTGCTATTCGTTCAGGATCCAGTCAGGGCACATTCCTGGACTGGAAACTGTTTCTATATGTATAGCTTACATTTAAGCCTCTTTCTTTTTTTCCTTTCAAAAAGTGTTTGGTGAGCACACATACATATTGATACAATAATCAGCAGCTTAATGTAGGCTTAAACAGGCCAAACAGTTTCCAGTAGCAAAAAAGCATAACCCCAAGATGAATTCTATAGATGGAAACAGTGTTTCCTTTTCAGGAACATTCCTCCTGTTTTTGGACACTGAGGGTTTGCCATAAAGAGAAGCAAAACCAGGAATGCAGGTCTGCAAGCAGAATGTCTTCACTGACGTTATCTTTGCCCAGACCACATTTAAACTATGTACATTTCTGTGGCCTCCCACATTTTGCTTCTGGGGCAGTAGCAACTAGTGAGGAAGCCCTTCACAGCACAGTTCTTTGGGAGATGAGGACCCAAAATGCTATCTGAAGACATATGTGTCACGTGTGCTTGATCCTAGATCCTGATGAAACCCACAAGAGCCACTTGGACTGAAACCACTGCTCGTTCTGCAAGAATACAACCCTTCTCTTCTCTCTAAAAGAACAATACAGCGGAAACTCTTCTAGAAGCATATCGTGGAATTTCCATTTCCCTGTGCAGGATTTTCCTGTAGAGGACTAATCTGGACATTTAATGGTTTCTTAGCTGAGCTTTAACATAGGTTCAAAAGCATATGAATGCTCTCATGGGTGGAATAGCAGGCTACTGGAGGATATGAAATATTTCCTCAATGGAGGCATTTACCAAAGCTGCTGTAGGACTTCCATGATTCTATGAAAGCCAAGTCTTCTGAAAGTTTTCATGCTAATTTATATAGATGTTTTAAAAAAGGAGTCATGGAATTCCATACCTCATATACATTAATTTTCCATCCAACAGAATAACTTTGGCCATCTTGTAGTTCAGTGAAAACCACCTCTGTAAGCAGAGTGTGACTGAACAAGAACTAGCATAATGGAAAGTTTCATTTCCAAAATATAATAAAGTTGCAGGAGTAGCGAAGGAAGTGAACATTACTTGCACTTATGGTACACTCATTTATGCTTTTATGAATACGAATTTATGTTTTCCTTTTATGCTGCTGTTTGCATAAGTGAAATCTACCATGGCATTTAAAACTGAACTAAAATGTTTCTTTTGTTTCTGCTTTTGAGTGTTTTACAGAATAAATTATATTTTAGTATTGCTATTATAAATGTTTATGATGGGTAAAAAGATGCAGGGGCCTAGTCCAACTCCCACCTAAGTCAAAAGATTGTTTTGACGTTGATGAGGGCTGGATCAGGTGATCAATATGTCTTGCTGTTTATATACAGTAGTGTACAAAAGTGTTAATGCTCTATAAATTAGCAAGGCTGTTATTACCATCTGAATTTCCAGTGCAGATATATTACCTAAAACACGTAGTTCCATGAGCAGTGGAATTAACAAAGCCTAATTTTCTATGATTTGTATCTGAGGGTGAATTTCCATGTGGTTTCTCTGGAAGTCTTTCCTGCCATGAGAGCAATGAATGGGCCTCCCTACTCTCCCTGGCTGCTTCTTTCCATGAGATTTGTAGAAAATGAATACAGATGAGTCTTCTAGCTCTCTGTTGAATTTGGTTGAAAGTAGCCAAGAGGCCTGGCAGAGAGGTGACACAAAAGCTTACAAATGTTATAGTTACAAGTCACATTCCTGGGGAAACTGGACTAAAAGCAAAGGAATGCACGCACTGGACTTTGTATGATCAGACTTTGATAATATGCTAAAGGAATAGTTAATAAGAAACCACCAATGTAGAGTTAAAAGGAGCCAGAAGTAATCTGAATTTTAGTAAGCAATAGAGAAATCTCGGTTATCCCCTCAAGCACAGCTATGCATTACACAACCTCATGACTTCCCAGGGGACAACAGAGGCATCTTGTTCCAATGAGACCCAATGCCTCTTGACGCTTCCCAGCATACAGGCGGTATTTGAAATATTTACGGGACTGCTAAATGCCTTTGGGAGCAGGTGACTCTCCCAAGAATTAAGACTTGCTTTGTAAGCCAGAGCAGAAGGGGAACATACCCTGCCTTGGTTCTTCCCTCTGCCCTTTGGTAAATGAAATAGGGAATGATCTTATTTCATTCCTGGGGAATGCACTCCAAAGAACAAGGGAAAGTCCTTAAATGAGTCAGAGGATGGAAAAGAAGAATTCACANTGCATCCTTGATAAGTGTGTTGCAGAAGTAACAGTAAGCATACCGGGCCAAACCCAAACTGATCATTGGAATTGACTTTGGTTAAGTTATTCTGGGAGGAATTTGATCCTCACACTTGTTGGCTTTTATTATTATTATTATTAATTACATTAATACTTTATAATTGAGAACAGATTATAATGCAGTTCATAAAGGTAACAATCTTCATACCTACATATTTCCCCACTATGGAGCAAAGTAAATAATATAGAAATCAATGTATTTTAGATGGAGCGCCATTAGTACAGTTCAAAGTTAACATTGCCTAATTCTTTTGATTACAATTGCCTATAGCTTTGCCAACATTAACAACCTGAAATGAAAATTCCTACACTTATCTTCTATTCTAAGCAGATTTTATACTTAACTTAAATTCAAAAGAAATCAAAGTAATGAATCAAAGGTAAACAAATATTTGTGCAAATGCCAGCCATCTTTTCTTGTCAAAAGTCAATGATTTGTAAAGCTCTACCACCTCCATCAAGAGTTTCTGAAAGACAGAAGGAATGGTCATGAGATAAGACAGGTGGATATACTGGTCTGAGGAACATCCAGGCAGAACTGGCCAAATTGTAAACCTTTAAGATCATCATTTGTACATCCTCAAGAAAGTTTCTTGAAGGCTTACTGATAAAAGTCTAAAAACTTCTCATTTGTACTTTCTGACTAAGCTCTTCGAGTGGCTGGCATTAATTTTGTGTGCACAAAATGTTATGTAACCTTTGTTAGGCTAATTTGCGTGCCTAATTTATGGCATATTCCTCTCCCTGCCTTGTAGGGTATGAGATGGATGATGGGTGAAGCACAAGAGCCAGAAAGAAAGAAATGTTCTCTTTTATTTCTCTGTACCAAAGCAGGATCTGCAAAAGCTTTACTTTGCCAGGAACTTTTGTGCGCTGTAGAACAAGCTTGTTACAGTGCATATGTTCAAGTAGATCAAATCACAGATATTTTAATTGTGACATTTTATCATTTTGCTACTTCAGGATTCTCCTAAGACCATTTTGATTTGAAATCAAATGTATTTGTTTTATGATCTACTACTTCAGTTAATAGAACATAGTTTACCCGTGACTAATGTATTATTTGATAAATTAATTGCTGTTCACTAAAGCATGTTAGAACTCATGATGCTCTTGGGAAAAAAACTTCATGTATCCTGTTGGCTGCTTGAGAAGACAATTTTTCAAAAACACTATGTCAGCATTTTTCTTGCAAATCTTTTGCTGGATATAAAATGTAACATGTGCGATGTTATATGCTGAATATGGTGGTTTGTTGTTCATCTAGCAGTGTATCACCTTATGAAACTGCTCCCTTATTGTTGTGACAGCGTGTCCATCCTGCTGCAGACTATCCTTTCAAATTTATTTGTTGTATGTTGTTTCCACAACATGAATGTCTAAACGATTTGAAATCAATACTGCATGCTCTGTCATGTAGGTGGTATCCAAAAATCTCTTCCAAATTTGGCTGTATGTTTCATAGCACCTGTTTCACGAGTTCTTAACACCTGTTCTCCTCATGGGAGTATTAACACTTACTTCAGCAGGAATAACATCCGGTCCCTTGTTTGTTTGTATTCTTGTACAATATCGTCAGCTATAATGCTAGAAGAAACAGTCAGTATGCACTTCCTTCATCAGAATAAATAAGCAGGATATACTAGCCCATAGATCTTTCTTTTCTTAATGGTGTAGATATTTCTGCTAGACTAAAGAGTTGTCTTCTACAGCTAAAGTCAGCAGGATGCAAAACTTGTACTTCCTTCTGTGTTCTTGGTGAAAACAACATGAAATAGAGAAAAGGTTTGCAGAGTATGGATTTTGTAGGTGCTTTATGCAATCCTCAGCCTTTCTTTTTGTACCACGGCATGCCACTGATTTGGGAAAAGGCAGAGGACGGACAGCACATTTGTACACAGTCTGTCTACTTCTGACACTCCATTGCAGAGCGCTTCGTTAGCTATTACTTGGTCAGGCTGTGAGAGATCCATTCTTAGGCACTGACAGTATACTGAGTCGCAGCATTTGACACGTAGCAATTAACCGTGTTAATGGAGAATTGCAACACTTATCAGGCCACAGGCCTCCACATATGAATGTTTGTGCTTGGCTGCTGTGACCATTTATGCGATCAGAACAGTTTTATGTGGAAATTATCAGTTGGATGTCTCTCTTCTGCACATAAAATGATTACAATGTTGTGAGGGCTACAAATTATACCTTCTAATTTTCTACAGTATTTCACAATACATGTATATCATGTCCCTAGGCAGACCCTGATTTAGGAGATCTTTGAGGTCTAAGTTTTGAGATTCTTCTAGTTTACCAGAGCAGAATATGTTTTTTTTTTTTTTTTTTGCATAAACCAGAAGCAGGGACAGAAAGTATAAACTTTGCTGGTACATACTGGATAATCATTGAACAGATTGTCAGGCATTGCTATTTAAAAGCAAACCAGCTCTAACAATTACCACTGATCCTGCAATCACTTTGTATCATTTCAGTTAAAAATGAAGATAAACGATGTAGCATTTTTATCAAACATTCCAAAGCACTTTACAGAAGAGGTAAGGATAATAATCCCTTTTGATTAATCAAGAAACTGAGGAAGAGCAAGAAACTGTGGAAGAGAAAGGAAAACATGGTTTTCTCAGTATCACCAGGTAGGTAACACAGGCAGTACATGCTGCTGCTGCGGGGTGAGAAGGGACAAGGAAGAGGCAGGCACCTGTGGCAATCTTGTTTTACAGCCCAGCTCAACGTTAGAGGTTGGACAGTGTGTCCTTAGCCAGTGGAGGACAAAAGCAGCACGTGCAGTACCTCTTTTTCCCCCTCCCATCTCAGGATGAAAACCAGGAAAAAATGCTCTGTACTTGCATTTTAAAGTCATAGTCCAGTCCTTAGCATGTGGCCCGAATTGGAAAGACTTTGCTGAAGGTAACATGAGCTTTTCAAGAAAAGTTAGTTCACTTCTCCTTTTTTATTTACTCACATCTTTAAAAATCCAAATTCTTAATGTTGAATGTACAAACGTTATTTACTATTAACATACCTGTATGCTTGAACTGGTAGTAATGTGGATTTTAAATGACAGTGGCAGATGACCAAATTGCTTCTGCAGAGCAATTAGAAGGGGTGGCCTCTGTTTTGCTGGATAGCATATACTGATCTGTATTCAAATAATATGGACTGGATTTATATTGTTGTGTTAGAAATAAGACATACAATTTTGGCTAGAGTTTTTACCAGCCTTCCCATCTGATCCAGAGAGCTGCTGATTTGGTGTAAGTGTTCCTTACGGAAAAAAAAAAAAAAAAAAAAAAAGGAATAAATCTGAAGATGGATGAGTGGATAACTGGGAGCTATTCCATTCATTTGTTATTTTAAAGGCACAGAGGATAGTACCATATGTATCTTTAATTGTATTCCTGGTAAAAATCTGATTTTGACTGACAAAAATTGACTGTATTCAATATATCCTAATCTGTTCTATGTTCTCTTTACCTTAGCAATTGAACTTTAGCTCTGATTCAGAAAAAATTGAGTGCAAAGGCAACTGTTTTCAAGTCTTTGTCAGCGCAAAGCTGAATAGAAGTTTTGTCAGAGTAAGAAATTCAGGATTTGACCCTCTGAGTAGATTTTATTTTCAAAGCAGGTTCCCAGAAGCTGCACAGAAAAAGGAAACAAAGCTAAAATTGGGACAAGGTCAACTGGATATAGAAGTGACTGTAACAAACCTAAAATAGTTCTGTTATTTTTGTTTCAACTAAAGTTCACAGATTTTTTATTAAGAATCTAACCTAGATATTTAGACAGGAATCAGACAGAACAACTTTTTAATGATTGCCCAGTGCGAAGGTTATATTCATAACTAGTGTTAAATTCATACTTGGACACTGACAAATACAGTTACTGCCTTAAATATTCAAAGACTGAGAAGTATCCCTCTACTAAGAGTGTAACATATTGTAGAGACTTGGTGAAAACTTTTGAGCATATTTTGTAAGTATTCATTGCTTGAAAATATATATATTATACACACATATAAAAACAGAGAAACATGTGCATTTTATCAGGATTAAGGCACAATTCTTTTCCATTTTAAGGACTCTACAACCAGTGTGAGCAGGAGAAGGATCAGGTCTTATTTAACCATAATAGAAATGCAGCCAGTGCACGTTTTCCAAGGAGAAATGCATGATTTCAAATCAAGGGATAGAGTTAATTCATCTTAATTAAAAATGAAGACACTTTTTATTTTAGACACTCTTCTTCTAAAGTAAAGTTATTGTATCACAGATGGAGCATATAATTACATACTCATGATCTCCTCATGTGGGAATCCACCACTGCTTGCTACCCCTCCACCCCTCAAAAAAAAAAAAAAAAAGAAAAGAAAAAGAAAACACACCAATATCAACCAACCANCTAAGAATAGAAATTACTGTTAGAGGTTTCTCTGAAAAGGTGTCTGCAATTCAGACTTCATTTCATGTCCAATTTAAAATAGCTTAAATTTATTTGTTTTCCTTCAGGGCTTGTTACTTTATTATGAGAAATGCTGAAGAGCCTGAGTTGTTCTTTATTTAGGAATTTTAGATTTGGAAAGGTTTAATTCAGATCTGTTCTAGATTTTGCTGCTGATGTAAATATAAAAAGAATATTCTGTCATTCTGAGTTTCATTTTTGCCATGATTTTATAGTCAATTTTTCATTGGTGCAACATATAGATATTCTCTTTTATATACATTTAGGTAAATATTAAGCAAGTATATAAAATACATAGACAGGATATTGGGAAGACAGGACTCTATGCTTGTAATGAAGGCTGTTGTCCATTCTTCTGAAAGATGACACTTGAGAATTCATATGACATGGAAAATACAGAGGTTTTAAGTAATGATTCAGCTAAAACGCAGAACTCAGCCAAGGGCAGCAATATCCCTTCCAAGCTGTTTTTAGTAGTCACAAGCTACTAAATCCTTTAACAACAGAGTTAAGTCTAACTGACAGCTGAAAAATGTGCACCTGATATTTAGATAAACATGTATAATTCTCAGTGTCATAAAAAGGTATGCTGCACCTAACCTTCAGCCTGGACTCAGAACGTCATGGTACAAAGGGAAATGAAGTTTCTTTTTTGTTCTTTGTCTAGCAGGCTGACTAAACCAGGAGCTGGCTCTAAGACTTCCTTAAAACTGGGAGCAAAAAAGTAATTTACCAGCATCCTAATCACAAAAATGCCACCGTAATCTGCATACTTTGTGAGTTGTCCTAATGCTTTTGCAAAGACAGGTGATACATAGAGTAGTTTCAGGGGACTACTCTTATTCTTAAAATCATGGACCTGTTAAATATGTTAACAAATTATGGTCTTAATCGTATAATAATTGGGAGTTCTTGTTCCTCATTGCTTAAAATCCCAGTAATGTCCAGAGGTGGGAAAGAAGAGATGGGCTATTTTCTCTGTTTTACAGAGGGTAAACTTGGGTGCACGAAGATCGAGAGTCCTGCCGAAGGCCATGCGGGGAATCCTTGGCAAAGCCCTGAACTCTTAAGTTCCATCTGAGTACTTTAACCTCACAGCGGTAATTTTTATCAGCCTTTTAGTTTCACTGAAAAAGCTATTTAAATACTAATTCAATATAATGTCAGCTGACTGAAGGATAATTTTCAGGTAAGTTGAGAGGAGAGGATTTTGTTGCCTTCCACCTTAAAAAATCATGGGTATATTAAACAATTAGAACTGGTAACAAAGGTAAGCTAAAAGCTAAACATAATAAGACACTGTTTTCAGCATTTTAAAAGAACTAAATACAACACATCAGCAGCTTCAAAATCCTTTTGAACAAGTGCACTCAGAAACAACGAACTAGCAAACAAAGCTATTATGAAGTTGACGCTGTGATCAGTGAACTTCTGGCATGTCAATTCTATAAAATGTAGGCCTCTAGAAATATTCCCCACATTGGAGCAAGTAGAAAAGTGTCAAATTTAACAACAGATACTGAGGACTGGGTAGGATGATCTGTTGCTTTTTACAAGGTTTGATAGATGAGAATCTCCTTAAAAAGAGAAGTATATTCCCTATGTATTGCTGATAGGATTTGATTTTCCTTAAATTTTAAAGCATCCAGAACAATAAAGTGATGAGAATTTCAGAGACCAATGAGATAACCCTATCACATCACTTTACATTTAGCTGAACTTTTATTCTGCTTAAGCAATATAGAAACAGCTGAAACGACTTCCATATCATGGGATGTATTCTATATCCAATGATATATCATAATTTCTAGGTAATTAAGCTGATTTTATTGGACAGACAGAAGACTAGCCTAGTCTAACAGTGTGGCTCAAGTATTACATGAAAATGACCGTGTCTTTTGAAAAATAAAAGTCTCTTTTTAGTTACTGGTTTCATGTAACTATGCACAAGAAAGTTTATAGCAGAAAAACTGCCTCAACCTCAGTAATAAGAAATGTTATAAAAAATATGTAGGTAATAATGTCTCATTATCTTTGGGAAATATCAGAGCAGAATCAGCATAGCTTCAATGAGCATACTGTTGGGCTGTTTCTCACAGCTTTCAGAAGGACTATTATTATTTCTTCAGCAAGAAATCTTTGCTGCTTATGTAGGATTGTAAAAATGCTGGATCAGAACATCAGTTGTTAAAAAGGATATGGAATCAAGGTGGACTGTTTTTCTAACATGATAAGCATTGCTATGCCCACAAAATCTATTATAAATTGCACTAACAAAGTCATTTTTCTAGGCTTTGATTCATGAAAGTGATTAAGCACATGTTTAAAGTTAATTTTCCTGAACAGGAGGCCTTTAAGGATTAATATGGGCCTCTGGAGATGGGATACAGGATATTCTGAAGGATGTTAGACACCCAGATAAAACAGGGCAGAAGCTATGAACCGATCTCTAACAATGTCTTTTGTAATGCCAGACCCACGAACAGAGTTACAACAGCAGAGGCAAAGCAAGAGCTGCAGCTATGCCTGGTTTCAGCTCATGACAAGTACGATCTTGTATTTTTGTTTTTGTTTTTCACTAGTTCTGAATCTGCACAGGATGCAGAACACTGTTGCTTGTACTGTCTGAATATATTTATAGATTCAATACATTTTGATACAAGTTTGAAATGTTTCAGCACTTCTATTTTATTGTCTTTTTTATAATTGCGTACTTAATTGAGAACTACATTCATTTGATTTCTGAACATCTTTTTAAAAACATTTGGTTGCATTCCTAAAACGGGAAAGATATTGTGTACGCTTATGTCATTAGAACAGATCTGTTCAGCATATTGTTTCAGTAAGAATGGATCTGTTGCACAATTTTAAAGGCAATCACAGCAATAGAAGCTCTTGTTGGCTTTTCTCTCTCTCTCTCGTTTTTTTTTTTTCCATTTGATTTCCTGTTTCTTTAGATAGACTTTTTTATGATGTCATGATTCTCTTGAAACCTGGATAGGGTTAAGACATGTTGATATGAAATATAAACAAAATACAATGTTGATGTAAAATGTGACATGCTGATACAAAATGCAAACTATGGACAACATACTTCAGATCCCGATAGTTATAAAATAGAAATACAGCAATAAATGAGGAAAAAAAAGAAAGAAAAATAATTAAGATTAGAGAGCAAATCAAAGCTGACAAAATAGGTTTAAAAGGACAATCCTTTTTCTCATTGGCATCTACAGATCTAACCTAAAATAAGCTCAGCAGTCACTTTACTGGACATAAACATTTAATTCACAATGACAGACATGACTGGTTTTTCAGCTTGAGATTTACCTGGAAGAGATAACAGTGTCCTCCTAAATTATCTGCTATGGGAATGTATTCAACACACTTTTAAATTCACCTAAGGGTCACTAATAATTTGCACAAATGTCATTATTAGATATTTAAACTATGAGCTGCTTTGCTTAGTTGAGCAAGCATGATAAATCACAAATTATTCATGTTACGTGATTAGATGAGCATGCAAGCAGTTTTTAATAAAATAATCAATGTTCTAAAAGTCTAGTTCGATGATCTCAAGCCTGCATTTTTTGAAAATCAGCAAACATGAATATCATTAAATTTCAATTGCCAAATATGCACAGAAAATATGTGCTGGGGCTTTTTTTTTTTTTTTAAACAAGATGATGGAGTATCTGTGGAGTTTTTGCAATGATATCCTGCCAAGCTTTCAGTTGCTACATAATGTATCTTTTTTCATAATCGCTGTATTAGGCACAAGCGGAAAGTCATTTATGGGGGAAAAAAACCAACAATGAAACAAAAAAGAAAATCGGAACACACAACATACAAGCAACTGAATGGATTTTGTATCATACTTTGAAAAACAGCAAACTAAATTGCTCAGAGAGGTACTATATTTTGCTATATTTTGCTAAATCTGCAAATACATTAAGGACAGAGAAATTCAGGAAAATCAAAAAGTTGCTACAAGCATTGAATAACCAACAATCTGAACTATGTAATTATTGCAAAATATGTACACATTTCTGTGGGATGTAAGGACTGAACCGAACAAAAAATGTAGAGGAAAATCTGACAAAAGTTTTTTTTTTTTTTTCATGAAAAAATGTAATTTCTGGAAGACTTTTTGTCATTGCTCTGCTATGTGGAAAACTATTTTTCCTTCACTGTAAAACTGTTGAAAAGTAGAGAGATGTACACAATGCCTAGGAGACATAGAGACTCTTTCTAAGCACTCAGAGCACCTAAATTTGACTCCAGCTTTGGCTCTAGTACCGCTGTTTCATGCCTGGTTTAAGCTGATCTAAAACTGCTGTCCTGGAAAGGAGAAGTCCTGCCTTTCCCCTCCCTTCCCATCCAACACTGCTCATTCCTGCCCTCTCCCTTGCATGAACTCTACTGACTTCTGTAGCCATAAGGAGATCAGGTTGGCACACTGATTTTGCCGAAAACTTTTTTTTTTTTTCCCAGGGTTAACTCTAAATTGATTTAATGTGGTAATAGAAAAGAAGTAGCAGAAATGTGATGAAAGCTGGTCTATGCCTCTCAGGATCAGGCTGGTTTTAGGTCAGCTTAAATTCATCACGAAACCGAACCCTCAGCAAGATGCCTAAAAAGATGATACGAATAGCCAGTCTTTGGTTTCTCACTTTAACAAAAAATGCTGATAATATGAAATTTCTCAGCCAACTCTGACTTGGGCTTTTATTCACACTTCTTGTCTAATAATTTTTAATGTCCAAGAACATACAGAATATTTTTGAAATGTAGTTTCTTTTACACTTTTTGAACATAAGTTCCAGAGTCATATTTACCTCTTCCTCTCCTGTTTTCCATATTTTTCACACCTTACCATGGTGCTGCAGATTATATCATTGGCAGATACTACTGTCAAGACTTACATTGATATATATATATTTCATTTATATCAGAAACCATAGCTCAACACTGAATAGGAAAGGAGATTCCGCTTATGATGCTCCCAATAAAACCTCTTAAAACCCCCTCATATTCAGGCTCAGGCTTAATGCTCCGTTCTTATCCAGCATGTTTTTCCCAGACAACAAACAACATTTTCTTCAATGTCACACATGCACTCAAGCATCTCTAGAGCTGTGCAGTAGTTCTGTGCTTAAATCTGGCAAGTTTTTGCTTCATAGTGTCTCTATAATATGCAGTTTCTCTCTACGTTGTGAGGCACCTGTTACATCTCAACCAGTTCTTTTTTGTCTCTAAGTTTGACAAACGGAATCAGATCCATTCAAAACTCTGCTGCAAAGATGGTTTCCTCGTTCTTGTCTTTGACAGATTTATCCCTTCCTGTGCATTAACACGTGGGCTCCCTGTTCTTCATCACCTGCAGCACAAGGTCCCACTCTTCCCACTCAGACTCGCTCCCAGCTTGTTTGTCCCACTCTTCTCTTCAGATCAGTTTTAAGATCTTCCCTCCATTTCCTGTCCTGTTACAATGTTAACATCTATCACACACCCATTAACATTTTGGAATATGCCTTTTCGAGTCTGCTTCTCACATTGCATTGGGTTTTGAAGGCTTTCCCTGTGAACCTATGCAAAGTTACCATGTTATCCTCCTGTAAACACTTCCCTAAAATTCTCCTGTGCAAAATTTCCTGCAAATCCTTTGAGAACAGTCAGACTCTCTAGACTGCTGCCAGTCCATCATATTGATCAAACTGGCTTTACTGTTTCTTTATGCTTCCCTGTTTGTAACCCCAGTACTACAAGAGTACTACAAGACTTGCTGTATGATGTACCTTTACATTTAAAGGGTTTGGGGAAAAAGCATTCTTCTTCTTCTTCTTTTTTTTTAATACTGTTTTTCAAATACTATTATTATTGCTTTAGTGCTAAATGTGGGACCCAATAAATTTTAGTGCTTTTCAATTTAAAAATCTCTTTATCCTTTTAATAAAAATATTTAATAAAAATATTACAACAATACTAAAATTCTGGCAGAGGTTCTGTACTTGAATGTAGTGAACAATGGAGAATACACATTGGGATAAAAGTCATTGGCTGGCACGTGAAGAAAAGATGTTTCCTTTCGCTTCTCTTGGTACAGCCCTTGGTGACAGAAAATGGTCATGAATGGAAATGAAAGTTGCTGCTGGTATTATTATGGTAGGAATTCTGTTCACCTTTTAGATTTATACTAAGGAGAGATCCAGTTATCTAATTACCTACGAGCAAAAATGCAATTAATTGCAAATTTTAAGTGGATGTGTGGATGGAGAAGAAACACTGTTTTTCAGGGCTGGATTAATTTTTCCTTCTGTCATGCCCCACCCTGAAACACCCTCTTTAACGTGTGTAGTCCTCTGTGTGTGTACGTGTTAGGTCGATTCTTTGTGTAGAGGCCCTCAGCCACCACTGCCTAGGAGAAACTAGATGCAGCAGCAGCAGCAGTCTAACAGGATGTTCCTTCTGATGCCATCAGAAAGAGTTTCTGTGTGACCTCAGCATTTGGGCAAAGTCTTGACACCATGCAGAGAAGAAACTATGAAATAATCTGTGTTTATTCATCTACAGCTCTTCTGCTTCCCCAGCTTGGATAAGAGATTGTGACTGCTCCTCAGAAAGAAAAAAATGAGGACTGGAGAGGTATAGACAACCCATATCTTCATTAACCTCATTTTAGTGGATCAAAAAGATGCTGAGATTAGACAGCAGCTGAGCCAGATCCAGCACCACATTTGTGTTACTCATAGAGTTAGACCTGATTATGCCTTCTGGCATCAAAATCTAGTAATCCATGTGGACGGCTCTCATTCAGGGTAACCCGCCTTTTTAAGGGCCTTCTGCTTTTCAGTGTCCTCTTCAACGTTAGCATAGAGATAGACTTACCACTTCAGGGAACCTGCTCAGAGCTCCCTCAGGGCTTCAGTCCCTTCATTCTGGGTAGGCCAGGTGTGGCCTATGACACAGAGACTTTTGATGAAGTGGTCAACACCTACAACTTTAAATATTTGATGAGGGGAAGCTTGGAGGAGTAACTTAACAGGTGTATCTGTGCCTGCAGAAACTTACGGGCATGTTGACAATCTGTGCCAGGACTTGTGCTGCTTGCCAATATCCTTGCCAAAAGTCATGGAGCTCAGATTTACACAGAGTGTATTTGTCATTAGGGTTGGTATTCATCAAATGTAACCTCGGTATCTTGTATTACTAAATGTTTTGATGCGAGTTGTTTTAATTTTTCCAGAGATAACCCTGGGCTTATCTTTAAAGCACTCAACATTCAACCCCCCTCTCCTGTTTTGCCTTTGCTTAGCTCCCAGCTCTCTGTGTTGAGTGTGACTGGTGACCTTTTTAAAGAAAGGCATCATCAGTAAAAGCTCCCTCACTGGCAGCGTCCACACTCTTACATTTTGGAGGTAATGAATTTTTTACGAACTAACATACTACAAAAGTTTCGTCTTCATAGAAGATCTCACAATGCTATAACATGATGTCTGCAACTTAAAGGGGTGTCCTCTCTAAGAGTCTCTAGCATATGAGTTTTTATATATTAGGGTCTGTAAAGAAGATACCACTTGCAAAGATTTACAGTGTTTCAGGACTGTGTGCCAGATGGTAAAAGCCATATGAGTTACGGAGTCCTTAGAGATTTTTTTTTTAGTTTGTTTTTGTTTATCATAGAGAATATACTTCTGGGTTCATAAAGTTTCAGCATGTTCCGTCTACTGCGTCATGGAGAAAAATATTAACTCTCTCCTGAATCCAGGCCATGAGGAGCTATAAAAATAGTATGTAAAAGAGGAGGCAGGCAGGCTATTTCCTAGGAGAAAAAAAATAGTTGTTTTAAAATACATTCTTGCTATGTTGATGCTAAAATTAATAGGTTGTTATTGTTGTTATTCTCTGAAATGATCTATTCAGAAAATAAAGCAAGGTTCTTTGAATCAAATATACTTAAGTACTCTGCTTACCCTGTTTGCCTGGAAATGCAGTATCGTTCTTACAACAAAGAATTACTTGTATTGGGGTCTGAGCATACGTTCAAATAGTACCACAGAGCAGCTTTCCCAATCAGAAAGAGAAATAATTGGAGATACTTAGAAAGCCATTGTGATTTGAGGTCACAGGCCAAGCAAGTCAATGTAACCCGTGGCACGCACTGGGCTTTAACAAGATTCCTAAGTGTACCCCGTGTGGGAGTGATGCCTGCTGTATATGGTCTGCAGGAGGGTGATAACCCCACGATTTTTAGCACAGTAGATCTCCTGCAGTAAAAAGGACATGCCATCAAGTTATTTAACTGGACTGTAGAACTTCTATTTTGTTTGAAGCCTGCCAACTACTATGCTTGTGGAAATTCATCTAAAACCACAATCTCTGTATTGGAAAGAAGGCACAGGCCGCTCAAAAGTCCTCTGGAGATGTAGGACCAAAGGCACCCTGAAGGCAGCGAGGCCCAGCAGGGTTCAGCCCTCCCTCGGCCGGCCGGCCGGCCTTGGGTGAGACTGATCATTCTGTGCATCGCTTCCACTCCCTGTAATCTGGGAGTTTTTCCTCCGCCGCCGCGGTTTCGGTGCGGTTTCAGCCACCGCCGCTGAGGGCCGGGCGGCGGTCGGGGTCGGCCAGGAGGTGGCGGCTCCGCCTCGGGGCGCCGCCAGGTGGCGCCCGCGCGTCCCCGCGCCCAACGGCCAACGGCCGGGGCACGCGGCGCCCGGCGGCGCGCGGGCGGCGTCACCCTGGCAACCGCGCGGGTTCCTGGGGCGGAGGCAGCCGCCACCATGTTTTCCTGTTTATTGTACCTCAAATAGCTGACCTTGGGACAGACGCGGCCCCGCTTTGAGCAGCGGCTGGCACAGCCCGGCTAAATGTTATCAGCGGTTTGTTTTGCTGGGTTGGGAGGCTGGGAGCCGCGGGCCGAGGCCTCTGCCAAGTTCAGGATTTTTCCACCAGCTACGCTAGTTTATTTCCAGTCTCTCTTCATAGCAGAGTCTCCTGACACACAGGGTAGGCCCTGGTTTTAAAATATATATCCTCAGGCGTTCTCAGAGAGCACGGTGCTGCGAAAGTGATCAGAGCTGGCCACTGACAACACCCAGAATGCCACGAGTTTATATGAAAATGAAGTAATCTTAGATTCAGCATGAATATGAATATTAACATCCCCACTTTGTGCCTTGAATCCGACTGAGTCACTTCAGCTGGGAGACAGCTACCATTGACATACAGGCTATGGACACGATCCAGGAAAACGAGGTATTTTGAGACTGGTGAAGTGCATCTCAAGTTTATGTTGCGCACTGGTAAAATTACTCATTTTTATTGAAACCTGCAATTCTTGGGTGAACCACGCTGTGATAAATAGGGGCAAAATGCAGCTTGCTCGAGTATTAATAGTAAGCTGCGTAAGGCTTTGTGTGAATGAGAGTTCAGTGCTGCTTGTGGAGGCGTCCCAGTCTAATCCCAGCCACAGACAAAATTGACAGCGCATCCACATGACATACATGGCAGATGAACTGCACAAATGTTTTATATTAGTAAATTCAAAGTGTAAATTGATAGCTGCAATTCTGTTGTAGACAAGGCTTTGTTTTAGGGTGCTGTTGGCTATAAGTAGCTGAAACTCCACAGAAGTCTGCTTTGCTCCTTCTAAAACGTGGGAAATGATCTAACTTGCAGTTTACTTGTGTTTTAAAAAGCCACTGTTAGGTGTTACCTGCCAGCGAAAATCCTCTGTTTTACTCTGCTATTTCATCGTACTCCTTGACAGGGTTCTGGGCACAGCCTACAACAAAGCCCAGTATGCTGGCAGCATTTCATACAGTTCACCAAAGCACCAAAGAGCTAAGCCTCTGTGAATGGCACCAGAAATAACCACGCCTTGTGCTAGTTTTCCTCCAGATTTCCTGATATATCTTAGTTCTCTTTCTCTTTAAGTCTGCAGTAAAGCATGGAAGCCTTCTCATCACTTTCTCAACCACTTCAGTGATTTTTCTTTTTCTTGGCTAGTACACCTAGTCTTGTTTTTAGGCACCTGGACCAAAGGCAGTTTGATGGCCATGAGTGTTTATACTGGGAAAGGAGTGATCACCCTCATTTTACTTCTTGGAGAAATAATTGTATCACCTTTTATTTGGAACCAGTTTGCTGACTTAAATGCTCCATTTTGCGTACTTCAGTTAGTTTTTTTGCCCCCCCTCCCACCCTTTTTTTTCCTGTTCCTGTTCCTTGAAAACAAAGATTTTTATCAGCCAAAACCAGCTATTCCACAAGCAATAACTGTTGTGGAAAGCACCTAGGCAACTCACTCAGACACTACCTAAGAAAGTGCCTCTGAGCTTTGAAAGTGCTACATGGAAGAGGAGCTCCACACCTGCTTGTTGCAGTTTATCTGCATTTATCTTGAAACTAAAAGATGCATTTAAAATTATTTGGGAGGCTGTGAACCATTCTTGGCAGAACTGGAAAAGAAGAATGATGCTGACACAATAAAATAAAAATACTAAAATTAATGTGAAAGATACAGAGCAAAAGCTCTGTGGAAGAGCAGTGCCACATTTGTGGGGACAGGAGAAATTGCTAGCCATGTAGCTTTAAACTTATTTCAGGACCTCCTGAAGTCAATGTACAGATTTGTACAAATACTGCATGATCTTGATCAAGAATTGGCAAATACAGGACTTTATCAGAGAACAAAATTCAGAATTGTACTTGAACAAGAATTTAATTAAATAGGAAGAAAACTATTTTGGCATAATAGTGTATTCTGAAACACAAAGAGAAAGAAGTCAGAGATAGTAGTTCAGAAATTTACTTTCAAACTACAAAAATTAACCAGACCAAAGTATAAAGTGGCAAGAAGCTCATGGTCAGACCCAAACTTGCAACTTTTGATCTAAAGTGTTAGATCACTTTTTGGTATAGGTCTCCAAGACAGTTTGTATGTGGGACAGTCGTGTATATAAATAAATCATCACAGAGAAGCCCTTTACAGGCTGAGCAAGCAGATGTATGTTATATTTCCAGAAACGAATAGATCCATAAACTGAGAATCAATGAATCAATGCAAGTTTATAGAGAATAGCTCTTACCAAACGAGTTTTCTTTTTTTCCTATTCTTTTTTCTTTTTTTTTTTCCTTCTTTTTTT
>VXAL01002594.1:34780-53964 GCA_013399475.1 Chauna torquata
GGGGGGGGGGGTAGAAGAAAACTTTGGAGCTATTTTCCAAAAGTTTATGCAGCTGATAGTTTAGTTGGCTAAAAGGAGGTTTTGACTTAAAGGTGTGAGATAAATATTTGCAAGGATCAAAGGGGTGGGAGATGAGGGTAGTTAAGAGGTAGCTGCTCAGCAGGTTTTAAATCTCTGAGTGGCTTATTATCCAAGCAGGCATTGTGTCAATGTTTGTGCCTATCACATAAATAACGCCCTACCAATAAATGAAAATATATATTCACTTATGCTTTGGATAAGATGAATAAAACACACCCAGAGACCAAAACTTAGAAGTTCATGTTTTCCTGGGCTGCTTTCTCCTCCTGACTTCAAGACGGTCTAGCCTTCTGTCTCGCCACACTTTTCTCCACGGACAGAAATGCTTTGAGCTTCATTTGGAGGCATTTGGAATAGCCACAAGGCTAGAAGTTAAGAAATTCTTCACTTATGCAGAGATGAGCCCTCAGTCTGAGCATTCTCCTTCAGCTAGCTACTGCACCTGGAGATTTGTCTTAAGAGCAAGTAGAAGGATCTGTAGGAGAGTGCTTTTAGTAGCCTTGTTTTGAGAAGAGAACTTTCAGGCCTCCAAACGCAGTAAGTTGCCTCCCTGCAGCCTTGACACAGTGCTTGTCTTCCAAAAAGACCCACCCCATCCTGTCCCATCCCATCCCATCCCGTCGTCCCATCGCATCCCATCCCATGTCACCCACACTGCTCTTTTGGCAAGCTGCATAGCTGTCAGGTTGCTATGTTGCCTTCTTTAAATCTGATTTTGAGCTGCCTTTCTGTGTGCATTATATCAGGATAAGTTCCACTGTGAGACAGCAAACTAGCACTTAGGTGTTGTAACACCTCTGTGTGTGACAGCCAAGTGCTTCAATGGTTCTGGCCACGGCTGTTCTGCAGGACTGCATTCTGCTGCGTGTGTTTCCAGGGAACAGCAAGAGTGGGCTGCTGCCTAAAAGCAGGCAGATCAGGAGCCGACCGTGAAGGAAGTCAAGGCAGTAAGGCAAGATCATGACCAGTGAGATGCACGACTAGGCACAAACATGCATAAAACACAGATACCTCTTGGGCAACAACGGAGAGCAAGGGCCAAAGCCTGAATGCAGCTCTCCAGGTGAGGTGTGGAGGCCCCTACGGAGGCCACTCACGGCTCTTTCCCCACGGCCTGACCCAGAGTGACACTGCTGCACCAGATTGTGGCTGGCCTTGAGTACAGGCAGCCAAGCCCCTAGCAATGGGGCCAGGGGGAAGAGGTTGCAGAAACCCTGGGTACCTTCAGGGCCCTCACAGACTTCAGATATCATCTCTCTTTCCTGGACATAGGAAACAAAATAACTGCAGTAAGATTTTTACGCTGTTCCTCCAGGTTTTCTTTACATGCAGCAGAGAGGAAGAGAAGTTGTCACTGGCACAGAAGAGGAAGCAAACATGACACTCTCGTTATGCCTGGAAGAGCTTCAGAGGACCTTCAGCCTGAAATCTTGACAGTTCACTCACAATCATGTTGCAACGACCACCTCAGCTTCCTGCCTGAACTAAATTCTTCCTCTGGATCCCCATGTTTTATTGAGTCAGTGTGCTGCTTTTTGTCCTCTCTTTCACGGTCCTTTAGAGTTCCTAGGTCTTTTGTCTGTTGTTGTAGCAGCATTCTCTCCACAAACATTTTGCATTTGTCAGCCTCTGATATAAATGTCTCTGTGCTTCATTCTGTGCTGCTTTGTGTTTGTGCAGAGCCTCCCTTGAAATGAATTGGAGAGCCACGCATGCTCTCCTCCTTCAGATCTTCTGCCTTAAGATTCTTCCTAAGGAAGCTGGATTTAGAAAATCAGCCAATTACACTAATGATGGCTAACCTGAGGATAAGGTAGAAAGGTAGGAAGAGAGTATTTTTTTAGGCATTTATTATAGTATTTAAAAGATAATTCTGTATTAATGTGCATTTCTAAAATGGTAAAATATTTATGTTCCCTTTTTTTTTGCCACCCCCTTATTCCATTTCTTAGTTTGTATTAGTATTTTAGGTACAATCTCCATTTGAATTGGCCTTAAAAACATTTTACTTAACTAAATAAAAGAGGTGCTTAACAACATCTTAATTACGACCCTGATTTAGAAGAGCTGACAAGCATTTGTATGTTCTTTAAGTACATGAGTACTGACATGCTTAAAATTAAGCATATCCTGGAGAGCTTTGCTGAACTGGACTCCAAATTCCTAATGCTACTTGCAATATAATTTTTGCCAGCATGATTTTATTACCTTTTTCTTAATGGTAAAAGATATTTTCCTTCTCTACCAGAGATATAAACAATGAGAGCATTTAAGTCATCAGATTAGGCTATGGGATAGTTTTTTTAGCACTTTCATGGAAATTTTATTTCTCATTTGCATTTGCTTAAGCATTATCACTAACTTGTCATGAGGAAGAAGAAAGGTCTGATCCACTGGCAAAGATGACAATATTCAGTAAGTTCTGCAGAATGTTAGCAGGTCGATTGAATACGCTTCTATTGCTTAAGAACCCCCCAGCAGCCTGGTGTTAGTAACTAGGCATGCCAAAGGAGTTGTGTTCAGAACTGGACCAGCTTAAATACTCCTAATGCATGGAAGAGAAGGCACTGGGAGAGTGTCATGAGTTAGTATACAGAATTGCTTTGGTTAAGCAGAGTTTTGAAAGAGCAGCCTTGGAAAATATGCTGCTTCCTGAGAATTGCAGTTTGTAACATTAATAATTGCTCTGAATGTAAGTGACAGAAAATGAATGGGACTCAAATCCTTCATGTCTTCACAGGCCACATAATTGAGACGGAGATTACATTTGGATTTTGCAGAGATGATTAATCAGTCATGTAGTTAGCTATAACTGGTGCTTGTCCCAGGTGTTCAAAGCAGTACATAGCTTTTTTGACTGCCTGGAATATCAAAAAATCAGTTAATTGGTTGTTTCTGGATTATCTGAAGAAATTGTTTGATAACAGTCCACAACTGTTTTGAAACAATATCAGATATATTCAGTAAAGCATGTTAGAACTGCTGCTATCTTCCAGGATCAAATGGATAAACAGAAGGCTTTTGTACACACATTTGGAAGGGCACTGGAGAAAATGAAATAGAACTTCATTTGTAAATACAAACTCTGTATCAGAGTACACCATCCTGGTA
The DNA here is from genome assembly GCA_013399475.1 of Chauna torquata. NCBI lineage: Eukaryota > Metazoa > Chordata > Aves > Anseriformes > Anhimidae > Chauna > Chauna torquata. The sequence goes on from VXAL01002594.1 coordinate 37,973, forward strand.
AGTTTAAGTGAAGTATTTCAGGGCGTTATGATTTATTATAGATAAGATTTATTTTGCACAGGAACTGGATGAACACTGTAGAGGAAATAGAATCTATAATAAATGCCTCCCAGACATTCTGCATCCATCAGTAGAATATGCATAAAATTACAAGGAATGAAACAATTAGGACAGAGGTGTTGTCAGAAAGGTATACTGCTGGGAGCGTGGCATTGCTGCTTTCAAAAGAGGGAGCATAATGAAGAAATATATTGACCAGCTGTTATGAGACAAAAAGGTTCAGGAAGAGAAAAGTGTGCTGAAATTAAAGCTGATGGCCATGCAGTTACTGGGGAGGGAAATGATTATGCTTTTTATTGGCCTGAAGAGGGTGTAAATGAAAATGTTACAGTATAATCTGAATCTTTTAATACAGATGAAGAGCTGAGAATGAGCAAATGCCAATTCCCCTCCTAACAAGCTACCTTCAGCCATAGGGCAAATACAAAAACCTTCAACATAATAAAACTTACTTATAAATATTCAGGGGGAACCACGTTAGGCATACGTGGTTTTCTTCTTCATGAATCTGTTACAATGAACAGTGATAAAGTATGTATGTGTATATTTATAAATGCATGTGTATATAAAAATAACTCCTGATTTAGGAAGGCTTTTAAGAATGTGCTTAAACAAAGCATGTATTTAAGTACCACTAAACTTAGACCCATGCTCAAATCCTTTCCTGATCTGGGACCCTAGGCAGTTGCTTTCATTTTCTGAGCATTTTGACATTTCTTGAAATTGGCTCTCCCAAGGACAGTTGCCATTTTGCAACACAAAGTCGATATGATATGTTACAGAAGAGTATTTTCTCATGAAGACTTTACTGTTGTTCCCATTTTCTTTCTTTCATCTGAAATAAAAATAACTCATGCTGCTGCCTGTGTATACTGGTAATTAAAAACAAATCAGGAAATCACTGTGCTATATTAAATCACACATGCCTAGTTATGATTTAACATGCTGGAGAATGAAAACAAATTCCACCCTTCCGTGGTATTTTGTGATAGTGGTAACAATGATTTTTTTATTTTTATTTTTAAGACTGATTGGAATACATATTTAACGTCTTCAGAGCTCCAGCATTTCTTTCTTCCTGTAAAAGACCATTTTAGCTGAAGTATCAAACACTGCTTCTGTAAACACTAGGCATCTCATTCAGAATAACTTCTTTTCCATGCTTATACCATTAATGTACGCATCCAGAGATTCCTGTGGTGAGTGAAATTATTGGGTTCCCTGCTAACAAATATATGTGGTTCCTGTTTACAGCGATGTTCCAGGTAAGGTAAAATGAGAAATCTTGGAGAGCAACCAGCTTTGCTTTTTCAGATGCAAACGAGGTGTCTTGCAATTGTCTATGCTGCATCAGTAAAAAGACAGTAAGAGGAGACATTAAAAACAGAGAGGAGCTGAGAGAAAGAGTATGTGGTGACCTAACGTAGCACACTGGGTGCAAGTTCTGCCTTTGGTTACAGTGAAGCAGCCCTGCTGAAGTCACTACTGCTGGAATTAAGCCTTGATTTTCCAGATAATCAATAAACAAAAGGTAATTGATGCTACAGTACCTCGAAGTAGAGGAAATAACGAAAAGATGCTGATGTGGGCTATTCAGACCAGCTTCTTGGTTGTTCACATCAAAACAAGTTCATTCACTTGTTTTTTTACAGAACTGTTTCAGCTGTTGTCTCTCTCTCTACGCAGTGAGTGAGTATACTGAGATTATGTAAAATGTTTTCTATGAATAAGCACAGAGTCATGAGACTGGGATCCAAAGAACCATTTTATATGTAGGCAGCTGCTGAAGTCTGTCATGGAGAATTAATATTGAAAATGATGATGATTATTATTAATACTAGCCTCTGAGAGAATATTGAAATAGGCCTAAACGTAGATGGCAAATTCATATGACTGCAATAGAATATGGCAGTAGAAAAAGGACATTGTAACTCGATGCTGCACACAGAGAAGCTGTATCAGAGAGGAAGGAGAGAGCTGCAGAAAAGTGCCAATGAAAACAGTACCTGGAATTCCATTTTTAGATTGCTGGCCAGGATGTATGGCTGGGTAGGGGACACCCAAACAGCAGTAAAGTGTCTGGGAAGTATTTAAGAGAAGACTGCGTTCTTAGAATGTGTTGTTTTGTTGAGAATGGCTGAAGGGAAACATATTTCAAAAGGAAAGACTTAAATGCCAAAGAAATGCAGGGATAGCGATTAAACAACATACGGAGGGTCTCAATAGAAGGACAACAAGAAGAGCCTGGTCTCAGGGGCACCTCAGTGACTTTGGTGACCTTATGTCCATTTTTCTCAGCCTTTAACATGTAGACTAGACATGCAGAGATTCTGACTGCGGAGAAGTATCTCGGGACAGTTGTCATTTGTGGTACTTGGAATTAGCCTGGTCAAAATATTAGAAATATAGACTGTAGAGGATATGGCTGCAGGCGTAGGGGAATCGTGGCAGGCACCACTGGAGCCTGTCTCAGTCAGCGGAGCTGGAAGGCAGCCTGTAAGCTCGTGCACCAGTGAAGCCCCTCGTTCTTTGGGTGGTATCGCTGAAGACGGACAGGGCCAACTTGCTGCGCAGGCAGAGCAGGCAGGAGCCAGCAGTAGCAGAGCCAGCAGCTTTGCCTATGCCAAAGGGCACAAGGGTTGTTTGTACGAGGAGTGCATGCTGCATAAGCAGCAAATTCCTGCCTCCTCCTCCTCTGCTCTGCAGCCAAAGAAGGGGGTGAGAGTTTGCCAAATGAAAGCAGTGCTAATCCCTTTTTCACGGATACCTGAAGAAAGCTCCACTTATGCATCTCATCTTGACCATCATCCTCCAGGACCTCTCCAAATCCACCCAGCCCCACCATCCTGCCCCACCGCCCATTAACTGGCATTAAGCCTTTCACTTAGCTGCTGTGCTGAGCTGCCTTGGTCTTCTCCCACCACCAGCTTCCTTACAACAACCTCCCCAACACCTTTTACTTCTCCTCATAGAGTAAATTGCTTCATGGGATTTTAGTTTACCACCTGAAATGCAGATTAGTCACGTGAGGTTAGTATTTACTGCACTAAAGGGACATCCTAGTTTATGATAGATGAGTTTGTATAGTAACTTCCACCTGGTGAATGCGGACCCCAGGCTAGATCTGCATCAGCCAACGGTACAGCTCAGGGGGAGTGAGTCTGTGGGCCAAAACGGTGGTGAGTGCCTCATGGACATGCTTCATGCATTTTTTTTTCCCCTGAGCTAGATCTCTTCTGATACATACCCAGTAGCATTTGAAGCGTGACAGGCCCGCATCTTCTGGTTTAGTTCTGTCTGGAAGGAAATCTGTGCATTTTACAACCAAAAGTGCGGAAAGTGGGAGTGATTTAAATTAAAACTCTGATGTGGATGCACCCTCAGGCATCTGTGTTTTCCAAATACTCTTAAGAGCCTCTTCTAGGAGATTTGGTTTTAAAAAGTCTTTAGAGAGAACAAATTACATCTGTCAGATTGCTTTTATCTACCATCGTATTAATTCTTTCAAAAAATTTTAATAGGATAAAGACATATTTACTATTACGGAAGCTGAATTGTGTGGTTCTTATCATTTTATATTAATCTGTGGTGCTTTGCAGCTCTCTATTCAATTTTTGTTCTCAGTTGTTTTTCTTTGCACTGAAATAAGAAGACCATAAACAGAGTCCACAAACACACTTACTTATAATAATATTTACTGGGTAAAGCATCTCATTTCAATCTATCAAGTGAATAGAGTTTGTTTTATGAGTGGAATTTGGAAAGATCACTGCCAGCTTTTTTGCCATCTGAATGTTTGTATCAGTTGGAACAGAGAACACCTCGCTGAATAGATGGTGAATAAAATCTTCTCATTCAAAGAGACTGGGAGATCAGGTACTAGATCAGGTACCACATCTAGGAGATGTCTGTTTATCTTAGCAGCTTTTTTGGGTCTAAGTGTAATTGCCATGGTTCAGTGGGATGACAGGGAGCATAAACAGAGAAAAAGAGTGGGTTTCCTGTGAAAATGTGTGAGGTGGTGGTGGGCATTGGTAAGACTCAATAGACTCAACCAGGATCCACTGCTGAGAAAGGCAAAGTTTGCATGTCTCTCGTAGGGGCTGAAACTGAGGAGGGAGAAGGGTCTCAGGAACTGAACTGCAAGAAGAGAAAGACTAGAAGTCCTCTGCAGCAAGGACTTCTCTTCAATTTTGGGTTCACACATTGGGATCAGCTTTGCAGCTTGTTATTCTTTCACCCTTTCTTTGACCCCTAGTGACCATATTCAACTAAACCCTAGTGATCATGTTCAACTAAACAAAGCTGATTCTCAGAAAGTTGAGAATTCCCAGTGTGTCCGTTTTCGGCAGCCAGAAGCTGACAGTGCAGGGGCTTTCTCTGTGTGTAAGAAGACTACAGTGAAGGTCTATGAACTCTTGCTCTTACAGTGTGTTACCCTGACTGTAGATCACTTCAATGGCATCTGCAGAAATCGTAGTTCCAAAATAAAGGAAGTTATAATTGTGAACATGAGAATAATAGGGAAAAAATCTTGTTCTTTCCATGCAGGAGATGTCATACAACACAATAAAGGAACACTGGCAGTGGGTTATATCTGAACTACGGAGCTCTCAGTAGATGATCAGGAAAAGATAGCACAGAATAGGCCAGAGAAAGGAACACAGTTAATCCAGTAGCACCATCTTCCACATGCATTTTACATGGGGACAGCCAATGAATTTTGATTTTTTTTAGGTCTGGTGAAGCCAAATTCTAAAAGAAAGCAAGGTTATTTGCACTTTCTCTCCAGCGACAGGAATGTTCATCTGATATGCTATGATCTCTCTTTCCCATCTACAAACACTTTAGCCGTGTTTTAAAGGTATTAGTGAAAGCATGAAGACAACTGGAAAAATTGTGAAGAGAAAGTGCCATAACAAAAGAAGTAACTTTCTTTAGAAAAATTCTTAAGCAAAGGTTCAAGTGCAATTCAGGACATCCTGTAGGGGAAATAAGATACAGGACAGAAGATAAGTTTTCTTCTGGAACTTGAAATGAGATGGTGAATCAGCAAGGTACAGAAATATAGTGCAAATATTTAAGACAGGAGTGCTGCAAAGTAGTCCCTGTGAAAATTATATAGCTAATTACTTTTATGCTTTCTGGATGAACCTAACTTTAGGTCTTTTATTTTAGACTCACAGATAATTTTCTGTTAATAGTACTGAATATGAATAGTAGGTACAGAGCATCTTCCATTATTAAAGTTAGGGATCAATTGCTGCTTACCAAGCAAGTTTTGATTTCTGAAAGGCATATCTTATTTATTTATAAAATTCCAGCTTGATTAGGATGTAACGTGATTTTTTTTTTTTTCCTCAGACAAAAATGTCAAACAAGGAAAAGTAAAATATAGATTTTGTTTGTTTATTCGTTTTTGGCAAAGCCTAAGTTTTTTCTGAGAGATGTTGCTCTGTAGGGTTGCAGAATATCTCAGGTCAGAGATAAGACTGGAATAGAGCTTAAATTTATTGATTGGCTGAAGGACGTTGATAAAATGCAACCAATTGTGTGACATGAGGTTCAAATAGCTTTGAATCACTAGGTGTTTGAAACAAATAATAAAGACAAATTAAGAAAAGGGTAGGAAGTGCAAACAAAATAAGATTGACCAAAACCAAAGCAAGCTCTGTCTGGCTTACTGTAGTTTTTTTTTCATTTCTTGGCCTATGAAAAATATATCAGGCTTCCGGTAATATTCCTTCCAAAATATTCCATTGCCTTTCTGACAAAAACAGCTCAAAACATCCTTGGACTGTCTAAAACAGTTTGAAATGAATCAGCTAACATTCACATTTTGGAACAGTTCACAAAAATGTTGACAAGCAGTGAATTCTTCCAGCAGGTTTCTGATTTGACGGATTTGGGTCTTTACACAGAGTTGTGGGGTTATAGATTGAAGTCTGTTTCTCTTTTTGCAGGCATCCAGATCGGCTGTTGCCATTGTACCTGTAGCTCTCACATTTACAGAAAGAAGGGTACAAAATAGAAGCCTGTGAATTGAGGAAAAAACAGACAAGCTAACCTCACTGGGCTGCAAAGGAGGCATTTGTAGCCTGATAGCCTAAGCATGAATCTGGTGTAATAGTGCAGGCATTAAAAATACTCAGTAAAAGAATAGCCAAAATAAGATACACTGGTACATGAAGGTTTTAATAGAGCTTTTAATAGTAGTAGTAATAATAATAATAATAATAATAAACAACTGCTAGGAAGGTGTGGGGGTGCTCATATGGCCCACCTTTGGCAAATGGCCTGAATAAAAACACCCGTAAGATAAGGAGGTGACAGTAAACAGTGTGTACATGTGTGGAGTACCCAAAACTTGTAGGGTGTCTGCCCCAACCTGATTGTGTTAAAGAGGAAAGCGATCATTATCTGGATTAAACAGCAATTGGGGAATTACAGAGAGAAACAAACAAGTCAGCCTGCAAAGCCATATAACAGAAGCGTGAAAATCTGTAATGAGGGGAGAGACCGCTGGGTGGAAAGAGTGGCGGACGCAACCTGACCGGCAGGGCGAGGGGTCGCGCCGTCAACACCAGGACCTCCGTCCAGGCTGCGGGCAGCCTGCACCCAGCCGGGGGCTGGCGGCCCGGGGTGCAACAGGCAGGGACTCTCGCTCGGGGTGTGCCGCTGCCCTCCTGGGTGCTTTCTCGCCGGTGCATGCATCAGTGGGATGTAGGGAGCGGCGTGGCTAGGCGTGGAGCGAGAGCACCCACATCTCCCTCTGGAGGTGCCCGCAAGGAGGGGAACCTGGGCTCCCAGCAGAGGGGTGCTTGTAACCCACACCCCCACTGTGTGCGCGCGTGTGTGACTCACTGCGTGCAGCGGGGAACAGCACGTCTTGGCCTTGGCCAGAGAAGGGTGTTTAGAAGCTTGGAGGTCTTTATTAGCATTTTGTAAGTATACAGTATTGCTTTATCTCTTTTGCTACTGATCCTGAATATATAGTTCACTAATTGCCAGTTAATTATCCCATTAATAAATCAATAAAATACTCTGATTCCAGTTTGGTTAAACTACGTGCGCTGAGCAGTTTTTTCCCCTGTGATAGGAAGAGAGAGGAGAAATCTTTTCTGTTTCATCAATAGCAGAGGACGTAGGTTTCCGAAGAGGATTGGATAGGCAGCGACACATTAGTAATGCAAACGGAGTGGCAGAGGTGGATTCACAGCCTACACAGAAGAAAAAATCTAACCAGTAAAAGTCACGTTCATGGTAATGCTCCCTGCTGGCAAAGTGAGGTAGAGGGGTGGGAGCTGGAGAATTTTAGGACAAGCCCCACAGAAGCACTTTCTCACACACCTTGGTGGGGATCTCAATAAAGGAAGTACAAATGAAACCAGAAATTTGCCTGGACCAGGTGGATAGCCAATATTAGACAGCTGTCTCTGAAAGCATTGGGAAGATAAGTGCTGAAGACCCTGAAAAGTTTAAAGGAGCAAGTAAAGTTATCAGCTGAGGTGATGAATAGATAGAAAGAACAAAGTCTGGGACTCAGGAAGGGACTCATGAAAGATGCCCTAGTAAATGATAGGAAAGAGCAGTGATGGAGACTCATTTGGACATTCAGAGGTAGAGATGAATCTCCCATTGTTTCACAAGGCTTTGGAGAGGGTAAATATCCCAGGTGTGGGCATAAGCAGTAACAGTTTCTCCAAAAAGGAGGAAAATGACTGCTCTGACCCTTTGTATATGCCACTGCTGCATCCTTCCACTTCGTCTCTGAATACAAATCTCTGGCAAGAAGACTAGGAACTGAACCCTGAAAGAATTACAACAGCATGGTAATTTTCAGGAAAATTATGCCATAAATGGCGTCATTGGGAATCTACCAATAAAAGAACTTTATGGCCATATCATTTATGGGATGCTTTAATATTTACATAGTGATATTGTTTATTATGCTTGTATTGTAGTTACTCCTGCTTCAAAATCTCTTACTTTTAATAACCTCTATGGATTGTTGGCTACACTAAAATATTACATTCCTGGGCATTTTGTAGCTTCACCCAACTCTACCAACTGCAGATAAAACTTTTTTCTTTAAGTTGATGGTTTGTGGTCAGAGAATAATGAGGGCCTTTGTGACCAAAAATAAATTAGAAAATACTGTTTTTCTATTATAAAGCCAATCAAAAATTGTTTTGTTTGTGCTGATTTGGAAGTACAAAATGGCTCATTGGGACTCTCAGTGCAATTTCTCAGTGTGATGGGATAAATATAATTGATAAATACTTTTTCAACTATTTTCAAGTCATTCAATAACAGGCAAAGCCCTTTTTGTGTGGTTTAACTTTGAGGAAGTTTATCTCTATGAAAACATATGAGTGTGAACATCGAAGTAGTTATTCCCTTCACCAGAACACTGGAGGACATATAGCTTTAAATTTTGGAGGAAATTTCTGAAGGAAAACACAGTATTCTGATATTTTAAAAAACTGTAATAGAAAGTTATGATTAGATAGTTAAAATAACAACCCTAATTAAAATAAGGTTGGCTCTTTCACATACTCTCAGAAATCTAATGTCACACTGGCAGTTACTTAAGTATTGTTAGAAGAAGTTGGTTCAGCATGACTTTTGGCACCTTTTGTTCTGTGTCTGATACTTATTTGAGTTGAACACTTTTTTTTCCTTTACCAGTTTTATAAAAAGTTTGTTAGTTTTTATAGCTCTTCTCTTCCTCTCATAAATTAAAAGGCTTAGGGAGGAGTTGCTCCCTTGAGTTACTTCTGAAGTTCCGAAAGTTTTGGCACAGCCAGCTTCTTAATGTTCAATAACTTTCTAAAGAATACGAGCTTTCTGAGAGACCTGCAACAGCTTCATCCTGTAACTTCAGAACTGCATTTATTGTTCCAGGGAGGAGTTGCCTTTCAATTTGGCACGGGGACAGTGTGCTCTGATCAGTGTTGTCAAGTGTTTGCTGCTCACAACTTATTGGAATGGGTTGGTAGCCAAGAAAAGTTGCTATGGTAAAGAATTGTTTTGGTGAAAAAAAAAATAAATAGGGAGGAGGGCAGCACAGACCTACCACCAAGAATAACTCTTTTGTGATGATGTATTATGAATCAAAAAAATGTAAATACTGGGTTAGTTAACTGGCAATTCTGAAGGCAGTGGTGATGTAGAGGTAAAAAAAAAAAAGATTATAAGAAAAGTGAAAGGAGGAGGCTCAGGAATTAATAATGACGTGATGGAAGATTTCATTTTTAGATGAGAACTTTAATCTCCCATTGGTAGTGACTGAACTGTATCATATGAATGGTAGTAGTTAAAAAGGGAGACCAAACTTTGGAGAAAAGCCTGATGAAACTGCCACCAATTCTTACATAGGTTTTGAGCCCTCAAAGTATTATTTTCCATGGGAATTTCAAGGCCTTATCCTGTGAATAATTTAGTATTTTTTTTCCTACTAAACCAGATTGGCTCCATCCTAAAATTGCAAGGTTTCTCAGAAAGTTAATGAGGCAGTCATCTTTGGGATGGCTGCCCCCCACAGAGTCAGACATGTATAATTTTAGCCAGATACACAAACAATCCTCTTCAATTCAGTGATGGTGGTGAATCTTATTGGACTGGAAGTGCTCCTTCTTTTGAAAATCTTTGCTTATGGGATGGAGAACCAAGTATGAGACAGTGACTGTTTGCTTGGATGTCTGTGCAAACCAGCATTCACCCAATTTGCTGTCAGCGGCTTGAAGCCATGCACAGCCTTATTGAATGCCATGCTTCCAGAGATGAAAATACATCGATGCTTTGCTCCTGTATTTTTTTCCAAGCTGTGGCTGCCTTCAATGGAGAAAGTGAGGAAGCAGGAGGAAGACGTCCTTACCTCAGCCGGCAGGGTGCCCTGGGGATTGCCACCCTCCTTACCAGGCGGCACTGCAGGGGAATGGGTCTTCTCATGGTCTGCTCCTGTCTCATAATGAATTTTGGGAAGGGGAAAGGAGGCACCTAGGCTAGAGGAGGTGTGGGACTTGGGTGGGCAGGACGTACACAGGCAGGTTCCAGCTCTGGAGTTACAGCAGGAATCTGCAATGGATCTGGTGGAAACCTGTCAGCTGCAGGAGATGGAGGACTTGGATCAAGAGTTTGGGCACTGAACGCAAGAGGAGTACTTTAGCTGCCAAGAGTGTAATGTTTATTATTATCACTGCTGTGGTGCAGCAGTGCATAAAGTGGACCAGTATCCACACAACTGAACAATAAATAATAAATAAATTACCAGTAATACCCTGTCCTTACACAATGGTCTCCACCCATAGTTTTCAAAGGTCTTCCCAAAGCAGGCTGACATTATTATCCATATTTTTTTTAGGGGGCAGCTGTGGTAGAAGAAAAGGGAGCGACTTCTCCATGGTTACTCAGCAAAGCGGGGATACACCTGGGACTAGGACGCAGCTCTCCAAAACGCCAGTCTGCAACCATGCGCTCGAGGAACCCTGCCTTCCCACGTATGCTGGTGGCCTGTTCTTAAAAAAGGTGAGCAGATTTGCTGTTGTTGAGAATCTGTCTCTTAATGTTGCAAGGTAAATAATTAAAAATCCTGCTAACCTAAGAACTCGCACAGGCAGATTTCATGTTTGAGCACACAATTAAACCAGCCATATTCACAGTTACTAAGAACTTGACCATTAAAGATAAATCCATCTTGCTTTTCCTTGTTTGATTCTGTGTATCCATGTGATTCTCTAACATCTGTAGAGGATCATTGATAGCCTGAGATCTGTCATATCATCTTTGCAGATAATTTACTGGTGGTTTTTGTTTTTTTTTCCCCCTGAAGAATTTGAGTAGCAATACAGGTCTGTTATCTTCAATAAATTATAGCTGGTGTTGTTGCAGACTCAAAATCTAAAACCCATCCCGTCTTTCAGTGGGAGAGCAAAGTTTGTATTAACAAGTAGGCTTTAAGCTTTATTTTTCCAGTTGGCTAAAACCATACCCACAAATGCCACTCCTTCTGAAGAAGTGAGTTGAAGTGTCTCTGGCTATATCTCTTGGCCACAGAGAATTGTATAACCTGTATCAATACAGGCCAGTGCACCAAGGCAACCAAAGATGAAAAAGCTGTGTAAAATTTGGAGTAAAATACTCCTACAGTCATCTTTCTGGTGAAAAAAATACATGCAAGAAAAGGACAATCGATGTTAACAGTTCACCTAGCTCTACAAAGCAGTTCGTATGTTTTCCTTGATTTAAAGCATAACTGAATGATGTACGTCCAAGACTTTGTGTGCCCAGTGGGGAAGATGTAGCCTTGATCTGCCTAGAACCTCTGGTAAATCCATGACTGTCTTAACACATCATTAACAGAACAGTTTAATGCCTACAGTATTAAAATGATCGGATCCTTTGAAAACCAGCCAAACAGCACAGAAACTCCTTTCCAGAACTGACTTCTACCTCATTATGGTTACCCTGCCAGCCCTCTCCAAAAACTCTCGTACATATTTGCTATTGGTGAGAGAAAGTCCAGAATTCTTCCCTTTTTTCATCAATTTAGGAGGAAATTCCCAAGCTACTGTGCATGTCTCAATTTTAAGCTGTAGTGTGTGCTTTTCCTCAAGCCTGGGCTTTGTTTATGCACAAGTATGCACTCTGGCAGAGGTAAGCAGCCGCCAGAGGCTGTGCCAGCATGCATGGAGCCGTCTGGGAGCACCAAGCAGGGATGGGGGCTGCATTCACCCTCCGCACTGTGGCTGTTGCCACATCAGGGATGGCCATGGGGGCAGCTGCGGTCAGTGCAGCGGCATGCAGCCGCCACAGGCCATGGCTATCATCTCACCTCGTGTACCTTTACTTTCCTACCGCCCCATGCAGCTTCCCAAGACTGGGGGATGATGTGATCCAAACTCCAGGTGAACTCCGGTGACCTGTTGTTTTATCACCTGGTTCATTCCCTGGTGACTCGTCTGGTTTTAATGGAGCTACTTTCAATTCATTCCGCCGCTAGTGAAACCTATAAAATCTGATGATCTGAAGCAGAAGTGAGAATGGTCTACTAGGGGGAAAAATAAATGTAGGAATCATACACTCATCCATTTTATTATCCTACGGAAAGCTAGAGACAGGTGAATGTAGAGTAATGAGAGTGTATCTGAATTAATAACAACACAGCAACACTAGCTAATGATACTGGCACCCCCACAGTTGTGCTGCAAGGTCTCAGGTCAGGCTGTATTGGTTTCCTCTCAATCAGGCATTCACTAAGGCTGACCACTTTCCCACGCATGAATACACGCTTGCTCGCTCTCTCTGCCTCTCACAAAAACCCAAAACATTTTTCTTCTTTCATCGTTTCCTTGACATCCTATCATCAGTTTTCTATTTGACCATCCAATTTAATCAGAGTTATTTAATATTAATGTAATTTTAAAAAATACCATGTATTACAATGAGGCCCAAGCTAAGAAGATCAGAGCAGGGGAAGTCTCCTGTTAGGCAAATGGCTATCTGGAGTACAAAAGCAGTGAGGCCAGCAGTAAAACTCCTGCGTGTCTTCTGACAGGTTACTCAAAACACATGCTGAAACAAGGATATAACTTGTTTCCTTCATCTTTATCCCTAAGCAGTGTTCTGCCTTTCTTCTTCTTCTAGTTTAACTGGCTAGGTTAAAAGCATGAGAAGCCTATATTCTTTCTCCGTTTCAGACACTTGGGGTTGGCGTCTTCTTTTCTCTCTTTCTGTGGGCTGGAGAGGTCAAGTGCCTTTACTGAGCCGTGTATATCATACATAGAGAGCGAAGAATTTGGTGCCATCTGCGGCAGCTTGAATGGGAATAAATTACACCTGTATTAGATGTCTGTGCTTCTCTTTTCCTTGTCTATCTGCATTCCGCAAAATGGTAGGTGAGGACCTGAACTGAAAAGCTACTGAGAATCAGGTTCTTTATGCTTTTTAGTCTTGGCCACACGTTGTGAGAGAGAGAAAACAATTTACTGAGGAATTTCATCTGAAATCTGGAAAACTGGTTGCCAAAATACAAACGGGAAGAAAAACTGAAATGAGCATTTTATATTACGGTCTTTAGGAAATATTGGGTTTAGTTTGTTTTTAGAAACAGCTGTTTATTTCTGGGTGGTGACAAGGCAGAGAGTGAGAGAGGAAGCTTCACCATTTCACAAAGCTATTCACGGTTTTCTAATCTAAAAGCAATATTTAAAAATAAATGAAAACTGAATGCAGTATATATGAATTCAAAGATGACCTAGCACACTGCTTACAGCTGCTTAAAATAGGAGAGTTCACTGTGTGTGTGTGGGATACTGGAGAATTGCCCTCTATATGGATATATAACATAAAGGTCTGTTTTGCAAAGGAGCTGAGCACCTGGAACTGTCTTCTGGCATTAGCCAGCTAGCCAGATAAGACAGATGAATGCTAATCTAAGCAATCTATGAAATAATTACTTTTCAATGAAAGAGAGACTAAAAAATTCTTAGTAGCAAAGCTTTCCAGTCAATACCTTTGCATAAGTAATGTATGAGTACAGAATGCTAAATAGAGACTACACTGATATTTGTGTATATACACAATATACACACACATATGCCTTCTCCCACCCATATCTATACTAGAAAAGAAAATAGGATAGCTGATGCATAAGCCAAGAAAAACATTTATTTTGGATGATATGTTTTTAGAACTGACTTCTCCGCAGAATTCAAAAAATGTGTTTGAAATTAGAGAGGCCTTTTCGTGGAGGATACAAAAAATAGATGGAAGAAGAAATCACTTAGAGAAATGCTAATCCCCTCCTCCACAAACTGCCCTTTGCTATGACCCTGACCTTTAGTTCCGTCACTTGAAAAGATCCTTAAATATTTGTTGTGATATTTTGGGAATAGACAGGTACAGATAGAGCTATATGCTGACTACTCTGACTCATTCCCTCCCTACAGATGAAGGTATAAAGAAAAATATATCTAAATATGCATACAGCCACATTATTTTTCATGCAGCAGGAAATTCATGTTTAAATTAAAACAGGCCCTTGCAGTTATTAATTTTTATTAGCACAACACCAAGCTCTGAAAGAAAGGAAAATAAATAAGTAGTGATTTCAGTAATCATTATACTTGCATATTTTCTGACTAGATAATTACTGAACTTCCGATGCTGTACGTGGTCACATGGATATACACTTAGCTGAATATATATGTTTTATCACAATTTCAGATCATCCCTACTGTAGATGTCCAGTTTGTCTACACTAAATGTGATCTGTTTCACACATGCAACTGTGAGACACGTAACTGTGAGAACAGTTTCTACTTTTATTAATGCTAACTGCTACCATGCCTGCAACTGCCAAATGCCATGCAGTAATTACAGCAAGCTACTTAATATAGTGGCCAGTGGGAAAGGAGGAGACTCCTTCTCTCTCAGTGGCATGGTCAAACGCAGCAGCTGTTTTAGAGATATAAACATGTGCACAGCTGGCTTCTGAGTAGTTGCTTTTGTTCTCTGAAACACTCCTTTGCTGTAACTATACCTAAGCAAGGGATGAATTTCACATTCTTGGCATTATATTTGAAGACCTCTTGTTGATTTTTGGAGTCTAAGTTTCTGTCACACACGCAAAATTTTTTATAAAATCAACATCAAACAATGTATATGATGATTATGTTTCTTAAACTTGTGGTTTCTGAAAGCCTTTGGAATCAGTCCCTCTTTTCTTTGTGATAATCTCAAGACATAACCAAAACTCTTTTGAAGAAGAAAATACATTGGAATGGATATATTGACCTAGTCCAAAGCATATTGGCTGCTAGCCCTTTGGGAATAAAGCCCCTGTAAGATGTATTGCCGTTTGTGCACCTGAAACTGCTGCTTGCCTGTGCAGAAGTAAGCCACTGTGTTTAAATGAGGGACACAAAATATATCATTAATTGGATTCTCTGTACAAAATATGTTTTTTTTATTATTATTATCAAGTTTATGTAATATCAATACTTTGAAATTACTGATGAAACAACAGCACTTATTTTAGGAAGAATGAAGACAGTGCCATTCTGGGATGATTTTTTATGTGTTTATTTGGTTTCCTGTAGGGACAGTATTAGATACATATACTTTCTTTATCTGTTTCTTTCCTTGAGTTCAGGGTTGGGCTCTAATACTTCCTACATGCTTTGCACAAGCATAAGTGACCTGTCACATGTATCACATGTCACATGTGACAAAATGATCACAACCCAAGCCAATACTTTGAAGCTCCCACTTACAATTGTATAAACTCTTAAGAAGGCATTGTGGTCTCCCCTGCTTATTTGTCATGTTTCTGCAGTTAAAGTCTTGCTTATTATAAGTTAAAGATAGCTTTGATAAGCTAAAGGACTCAAAGCTGGAATGTGACCTGTCTTCTGTGTGTCACATGAAGGAGTGTGCTATCTTTTAAAAATTAATTTATCTTGCTGCTTGGAATTGCTTTGCAGCTATGCTGCAGAGATAACATAACAATATCAAACACACCTTCTATCTCCAAGAGAAAACAAATAAACAGCAGGGTGTGATTCCCCAAACGGTCATTCATCATGACATCTGGAGAAAGTTGTACGCAGAGATGCTAACGTAGCTCTCACTTCCAGGGTTACTCTGTGTATGTGGGAAAATTGCCCTCCTTACAATAGCAATTGGAAAACTGGAGCTTCTGCAGTTGTCTTGTGCTTATTTTTACCTGCTTACTGTTAATGCAGAATCTCAGAACAAGTCCAATAGCAATTAAATACACAAAAAAATGTGAATTTGTGATGTATGTTATGAGTTTTTGTCTCTGACTTTATACACAGAAAAAACCCCTATTTTTCACCTCTATATCCTTGTGAAACAACCTGATTAACAAACATCCTGCTCTAATGTTTTAGGACACCCCCCCCCCC
>VXAL01002594.1:54001-98297 GCA_013399475.1 Chauna torquata
AAGATCTTGGCTGGAGAGATTGAATATTGATTAATTTGTTCTCTGGAGACCTCATCTTTAAAGGATAAATGTTGACATTTTCTAGAATCCGTTCTGCTATTTTATAAACACAACTGTCAATTTAAAGAATAAAGTTCTGTAACATAAAATATATCGTACTGAAAAATCTACATGCTGCGATTTTACCAGGAGTGAAAACTTTTACTCTGGAGTACAGAGACTTCTTGCAGTTCAAATAATAGAAAAAACAGAGTGCTTTACTGGCATTTTTAGGTCATGTTTCAATACATACTGAAATATTCTCTTTTATTCCAGAGTTGTTCCAGTTTGAATTATTTTCATATTTCTTCCAGCAAATTCTGTTACAGAGTTTTGAACTCTCATTAGAACTATGATTTATTTTCTCATTACAGCTGTGCAAAGCCATTGCTATATTGGGAGCTAACTGGGTGGCAGATGTACACAAGTACAGTTACCTTAATACAGACCAAATGCACATCTACTGTGAGAATTATATTTGCATTTAATTTAATAGGTATTCATAGCAAGAGTGAGGGGATGACTTGAAGGGTAACTTCTTAGTCTTTCACCTTCAGAGTTTAAAGTCTTAACATCCACTACTAGGAAAAACACAACAGTGGATAGAGAGGTCAGTAACCTAAATGGAGGAGAACAGGCTTTTATTTTTGCACGTAAAATCTTTTTTTTAAAAAAGACGACCGCTATTACAAGTGCTGTTATGTGTAGCTGTAGCAGCTTTCCAAGTGAGTCATCAGCCGTGTTTGGATCCAGACTTTCAGTTTTACTGTGCAGACACCTGCAACTTGAACTGAAGGATTTCTTACGTTGGCTGGTAGAAACAGCAGGTTTTTATAGTCTAAGGATCATCTACTTGAGGAAAAGAAGTAACATCCTGAAATAGCGAGTTACAATCAGGAATCGCTTCACAGCTACGTTTGGCAGAGCCTTCTTGGAGGCTGCGTGGCTGCAGGGTTGAAGGGAGGAATGGGTGGACTGGTGTCACCTCCTGTCCTGTGAAAGGGAAACCCTGCAGCTCCCCAGCGCTCCCCGAGGGGGACCTTGCCCCAAGCCTTTCCTCAGCAGTAAAGGCTGCAGAGCACCTGGGGCTGGCGCAAGAGGTAGAACACCTCAAACGACTCAGGATCCCTGTTTCAGGTCTGATATCAAAGGCTACCTGGACCTGAAATATCGATGGAATAGACGGATCTTTCTCCTGTCATTGGAAATCACGAAGCTTGATGCCTATGAAAGTCTCATTAGATGCCTACCTGCATTTTCCAGCACCTTTTATTTTAAAGAAATCTGTATTTCACCATCTATTTTTGCTGTGAAGAGAACCTAGAATAAACTTACACCAAATGTAACCGCTACAGAAGGATTTTAGTGTTTTTATACAGATTCTGAAATAGAGGAGGATCTGCTTAAAAGTTTCTCATGACAACTATTTTAAAGGATGATCTCTCTTCAGTTAAAAAATAACATAAAATGTTTTCAAAAAAGAAACCTGTTTGGGTTTTGGCAAACCATTTTTTTCTTTTATACTGATTTTTGTGTGAAGGATTTTCTTATGAAAAATACCAAAATGGAACAAAAGATTGACATAAGAGAAAATGTCAATCTTGTAATACGAAGATGTCACATGGCAAAAAGCCCTGCTTTCTGAACAGTTTTAATGAGGTTGGAACTATTCTGTTCATCTCAGTGGAGTTTTAGTAATTTCATGTTAATTTTGTTCATTTTTCCTGTAAGAAAGGGGGAGATTGAAGATCTGCACAATTTATTGTGATTGATGTCTCATTTTGGCTGTCAGTCAGCAGCAGCCTTTTGTTCTCCGTACAGGTCAGCTGCTAGAAGGCAGAGGGATCACGGGTCCACCCTTGTCTGGCACTCGGGTGTCTCCCGAGGTGACTGTAATGAAACCTGGTCCCACGTGTTCAGTAGATAAAAAGTCCTTTAAAATGAACCGTGGCAGTTACTCATTTTTTTGTTCTTTGTTCCTAATTTTACTTCTTACTGATAGCCGCAGTGTCAGTACCTGTGCTTCTGCAACATATACTCTGCAAAAATTACACAGCCAGGTAGTCAAAAGTCGTGCAAGCGCAGCTGTACACCTTCCCCCAGCTACTGCTGCCCCAGAGTTTTAGTCATTTCTTCATGGCTCTTAATCATACTCAGTTCTGATTGATTAAACCTTAAAGGCAAATTTCCCTTTGCATAGGAGTGTCATTGAGCTTTCTGTTTCATTCTGATTAACCTCATTCAGTTTATGCATGTTTCGTTTTGGGACACATACCAGTCTCTAGGAGGAGAGTCCATCTGTGACGACGGGGATCGATCGTTTGGGTGCAGTTAGTCTGCAATGGTTCTTAGCCTCCGACAGTTCTGTGTGAGAGTGCTTTTCACAGCTGCCTCAGACTTGCTGGTGTGAATTCAGAGTCACATGAGTTATTACAAATTTACTTGCAAAATATGTTTTTTTACTGCTGGACAGAAAGAAATGTTCGCATCTCAGTTTCTGGGGGTTTCCTTCTGGATGGTTTGATAGATACCATGAACACACTTTCTCCCAACTGTACATGCAAGCCTTTTGTAAATACAATACTTTTTCTGTCCTGGGTTAGGAACAAATTCATCAGAAAGCTAGAACTTTTTTCAAGTCCTAGTTATTACCATCTTACCCACAGTAACTGTTGATTTTGCTTGTCTTTTCAGAGATTGAAATAACACCAAAAAGCCCACTCTTCACTTAGTATTATTTACCTGTGCTGTTATTATCACAGACAATTTTTATTCAAAGTAAAACATTACTTATGTAAGCAGAATTTTCCCACATTATCACAATTTTCTATTGGGTGAAGAAAGGTTTAGAGGGAGGTTTTTATGAATTTAGAGGGAACAGTTTAGGCTAGTAGGCTAGATGAACCCTTGGTCTTGCACAGTTTGGTCATTTCAGCTTCCATATATAAACAACTAAAGTGATTAACAGACAGAAGTCCACCTTTAACCTTAAAAAACCGACTGTTTTCATACTCCAGGGCAAAAAATCGGAAGATCTGTGGTATCAGACTGCACTGATTTATTTGGTTATGTCTTCCATTGTATGCTGTCAACATATTCTGTATCAGGGAAAATGCAGAGTGTACCAGTCCACATATTCTGTACAGTGCCCATTTATACCAGCAGCTGCAATCTCATGTCTTTACCTTCTTGCATTGCAATAAAGATATTCCATATAAACTTGTTTTTGAGGAAAATAAAGCCATGTGTCATATGCTGATAAGACTTTCCCACCTGTTTATAACGCAGGTGCTATTCTGTTTCCTTGTCACAGAATTTAATTAACCTGCATATCTCTGTCCATAGCACCATGGTTTGGCCACTCAGTTTGTTAGTCACTAGTTCAAAACCTTCTCAGAGACTTGAAACCCAACGTAGGCTCACTGTAAGCCAGTATCTCTAGCACACAGAGTGTCCAGCTTGTTTGAAGGGAAACACTCTTTTTTTGTTTCCCCCCCAGCAAAAAGGGTAGTTGCTGAGGTGAAAACTCAAAGTTATGCACAGTGTGTGTGAATTTTATAGAAAAAAGGTTCTCAGATGAGCACCATGGGGTCTGTGTGTTCTTTCAAAGAGGTCAGTTAATGGAAAGTATACCAGCAATGCAAAGGAAACACCTGCAAACAAAATCAACTCACAATGTGCAACATTAGGAAAATAAAAAGCAGGGCATATCTAAAAAATTGGAGATGCCTATTGGTGCAACTTCCAAATAATAGTAAAGTAAAATTATTAAGAGAAAAACAGAAAGGTTTTTTTCTTTCTTTTTTTTTTTTTTTGGGTTGCTGTTACTGCTTGTTTTTTATCAATAGAGTTCACTAAACTAGCAAAGAAAAGCTACCTTTACGCCAAATATTCAGCTGTAGCCCTGAGTTACCCGTGAGCTGCAGGAAAGCAAGCCAGGCGTGCAGATGTTAGTCACAAGAAACAAGAAATTAGAAACAAGAGGGAGCGGGACAGTCGTTGCTCCCTCAGAGCCCTGTGGGAGGGTGTGAGGGTGTCTGCGCCTCTCCAGCTCACCAAGAGGGTGGAAGTCACGGGGACAATTGGTCAAAGAAGTCCTCTCTTTCTCAGTGCAAGTAATTATTGTTTGGCCTTTTCATTTAATGAATCAGATCTTTGGATCCCTGACCTGAACGGTGTGAAGTAGCACTATATTGGCAGTGATTTCTTTATCTTTCCTGTTGGTTTGCACTTGAACTGCTCTCCTTTTTTGTCTCTAGAAGGCTGTATTGGGTGGCTGTCCATCCTGTGAATTCTGAAGCCAATATTGGCTTTTCCAATAAAAGGTCACTGAAGCTACAATGTAAAAAACCAAGGAGACGGGTGGAGGCTGTGGCAAAAGGCAGGAGCAGGAACATCAGTAAAAACCAGTAAAGTTTTCAGTGTGCTTCCCCCCGGCACTTTCTGGGGGCGAGGTCCACCTCGCTCCCAGCTTGGAGGTAGTTCCTGCACTCTGCCTCCATTGGCGTAAAACCAATTACTTCTGGCTGTTTATATCTCTGCACAGCAGGTAAAAGGCATATCAGGCCCGGAGTGTTTTAAATTCTGAACAGAATATTTTACACGGCTGCACTGTGAGATTTTCATTCATCATATTACAGCTATATGGTTTGACCATATAAAGGTGGTTTATGATTTTTGTAGTTTGACACTTTTGTCACTGGGCTATGCAATTTTTAAAATGTATTCCTTCCACAATTCTACAAAGCAACAATTATCTTAAAGGGAAAAAGAAAATAGTTATTCCTTTTTTAGCATAAAGAGGAAAAGAAGAAACCTGACAGAACTGAATATTTTAACTTCCAAGAATTCTGAGACTTACCAGGGATGTTCTGGTTTTGAGATTTAAAATCTAAACTATTGTGAAGGCATAAAAAAATTCTTTCAACAAAATACTTTGCCTTTCCTATTTTCTCTCAGCTATGTATTTTTACCTATTTTTTACTGAAACTAATTATGAAATTCATTCTACCTAACAGTAGCTTTACCAAGTAGGTCATCACCTCAGTGCTTTAGCAGGTCTGATTGCTTACTACCATATTCTCGGCAACTGTGTTGATATTTTACTATGTTGAGCTAGAGATAAATTATCCTGCAGGACATTCATGGTTGTTTTGGGGTGTGCACTGGAGCCAAAGCAGTATTGCCATGGAAAATCATCGAAACAGTGATGCCTCAAACTAGTAAGTCTCCATAGCAACCTAAAAAAATAATGACAGCTGTACCAAGAAATTTACTAATAGAAGCCCTTAACACATTTGTCTAGACTCAGTCATACTTCATACTCATTATAACCAGTAGAATGATTGTAAGAAAATCAAGTGCAGAGGAAAAAATAGGGAATATCTGCTTTTTCACACTGACTTCAGTTAAGTTACCTGGCCTGTCATCTGACCTTGTCTATGACCAATATAACCATAGCAGGTAAATGTAAAATGGTTCATAATGTAGCTTAATTGCAACTTAATTTATTCTAATGTGTACGGTATTTCATTTGATATGTGCTACACCCAGAGTGGAAATTCCTCATTTATATGCATAAAGCTAGGTCTTCTGAAAACCAACAGGAGGATTCCCATGCTCATAATTTTAAAATTATTGGCTGCAACAATCTCTTTTGAAAAGACTGAATGAAAAATGCAGCAGTAAGAGAGACACTGTTTTAAAATGGCCTTGCCCAAGTCCAAATTACTGACTACTGATGAAAAACAGAAGGATTCTGTAGGATCAAAGTTACGTTGATAAAGCACAAGATAGATGGCTAGCTTTGGTCTGCTAGAAATGTTCAAGCACACCAGAGAATAAGGCCACTGGCTGTGCAACCACTGAGCTATAGTGTGTAGCAAGAACAAATAATTTTTTGGGTTGACATCAGTTTGAAAGACATGTGACATCGGCTGCTGATTTTAAGGCACCAATCGCATTACTAAAATGATGTATAACAGCTGCCTATATAAACAACAATTGCATCTAGTGGAACAGAACTCTATATGGGAGCTTATGAAGTGAAGAGTTAATTACAGAACTAAAAAGACAGTGGCTGCTTAGATGAAGCTGATTTTATCTTGATTACATTTTTATTGTGAGTTCTGCCAATAATACATATTCTTGGGAGTTTGATAAGGACAATTTAATAAGCTGAAAAAAATTTTGAGGCAATCAACTGGAGAAAATGTAAACAGAAAAATGAGAACGATAATTGTCCATTGTTGAATAGCATTTTACTAGATGTCCAAATTACATATTTCAGAATGATGTTGTCGCAGTGACTTAAGGAAAGAACACTATGGGTCAAAGTAAAATAAAAGCATCTATAAATCACAGTGAAAAGTGGAGAAAAAGCTGGAGAAGTCATAATAAATACTGTCTTGGAAATGTTAGAAAGTAGTGGAAACAAACTGTTAAAGACAAAATCTATGGTTAACAGATTTAAGAAGGAAAAGGTAGCCAAAGGGCTTCCGTTGTACTGGGAATCCCAATAATATGATTGTTCTGTAGCTGTATGACGACAGCAGAACTGGAAGGGATTCATGAAAAGCTGAATCTCAGTCACTTTGTGTCTGCATTTGGGGAAAGCCAGATGGTATAGTCGTATGATATGATGATGCAATCTTTTAATTTTAACCAGTTACACAGCATTTCATTAGACATTTTTAAATCTTCATGTATAATTAACTTGCATCTGATAGTTTTAAAAGAACTAGCAAAAGACCCCTGTGGGCATTTAATATTGATGACTAAAGTCTTGAAACTGGGGAAGTTTCGTGAACTGGGAAAAATCTAATGTTGTGCCAATATTTAAAAATGATATCAGACTAATCCAGGAAATTAAGGACCTGTCAATCTGAGACTGATCAAACACAATTAATGTACATGTACATGAACTTCTCAAAAAGAAGTTTTGTCAGACTAATTTGATACCACCCTTTGATGAAACTGCAAGTTTTTTCTGAACCAGATGCTGATGTAATTTTTTTTGAAAGTACATACATTGACACCAGAAGACAATTTGTAAATAAATCAAAATAATAAAAAATCCACCTGACATCTATGAATTTAATTAACAATTTATAGATCTTACAGCTGTAAATAAGGAACAACCATGGTAAGGGTTTGTTCCAGGTGAGCCTTCCCTCCTACATTATTTAGCATCTTTATTAATGAGACAAGAAAACAACATTGTGTTGATAAATTTTTCTTATACCACTAAAACTAGTAGAGAATTAGATGATAAATAAGGCTGGGGAGTGACACAGAGCAATCTGTATTTCTTGACAAAATGGAACAAGATGTTTTTTTGGAAGCCCATGCAGTGCGGAACAGTGTGAGCCATGCTTGCAGGATGGAAGAGACTCCATACTGGGAAACAGGGACTGAAAAGGATTTGATTTTATGATGGATAATCAGATACACATGGAGCTCCCGCTGTGCACCATGGCCAAAGTGCTAAAATGATCATTGGACTATAATCAGGAGAATATGAATAAGAGCGGGGAGCTTGTATTACCCTGGTGCAGATTTGCTGTGAGGGGCAAGGGAAGGTGCTACAGAGGCCGTGGCTCCTTGGTAAGGTCTGGCTTGGTGCTTTGTGTGTCTGATGGAGGAAAAACTGGGGCAGCACACAGCTTCCCCTGTGCCTGTGCTGGTAGCCAGCCTGCCACTGCCCTGTTTCATCACTGCTACTGGTACTCAGTCCTAACATGTTTTATTTTTTATTTACAATAAAACAAAAACAAACAAACAAAAACTTTTTTTTTTAATGTTTGGAAGGGAACTATAGATATGCTTAAAGAATTGGAAAATACACTGAAAATGAGGGACTAAGGTTAAAAGATTCTAAATTACCGAAGAACAGAAAACTGGTATAAAGGCATCTTTAATTTCTCTGGCAAAGATTAGCAAAATCCATTGCCTGGAATTACAGCAATTTAAGCTTGAAGTAACGTACAACAGTGAAGGGAACTGGCAACTGGAAAAACTTATTGAAGACTGCAGTGGACTTTCTCTGAACAGAAAATCTGAAATCAAGGTCAGCTTCCAGTCAGTTTTAGCTGCAGTCTT
Organism: Chauna torquata; assembly: GCA_013399475.1. NCBI lineage: Eukaryota > Metazoa > Chordata > Aves > Anseriformes > Anhimidae > Chauna > Chauna torquata. The sequence continues at coordinate 62,141 of VXAL01002594.1, forward strand.
GGTCTTGATACAGAACTTAATACAGGGGAGTCCTGCAGATGTGGGATGGAAAGAGTCATGTTAGATAATCAACAGATCCCTTCTAATATCTTTCAGTCAAAAATTAGTCTTAAAAAATGTACTTTGCAAATAATTTTAATGTATAAGCTAATTATCAGACATAAGCTCTGAAATTAACCCATTCTTCACAATGTAATAAAAGATTTATTTTTCTGATTGACATAAAGAACAGAAATTCACGTAAATTACTGAAGCTGGACTTCAGTCTCTGAAGAAGCATATTCAGAGCTCCACATTTCTGTCCACGTATGAAGGGGAAAGAGTAATGAAATACACCTCTAGAGTTTAACTCTAGAAGTTGCCTTTATTTGCTCAGAGCTTTTACTTTTGTTCAACTCCAGTTATTGGTACTTACTAACTCAAGCCATTTCGTTTCTCCTTTGTCATCATGCCTGCTTCACCTTGCTATGCTGCTGGCATAATTTTGCTTGTTATTGAGTCATCACTCTTATAGCCGATTCAGCTGTCCATTCCTCTTCCACCCTCCCCTTACAGCTTGGAGGGATTCTGAGCCCTGCCTTCTCATGCAGCCTCCATGAAGAATTGAAAAAAAAAGGAAGAAAGATTTTTAAAACACGCTGACACACCCTGCTGCTCTTAGAGTTGGTCATTCATTCTGTGTCTTTCCCACAGAGGTGAATAGAGAAGGCCAGGTTTCATATGTCTTCTTCAGCCGTCTGGTAGCAGTCTTGGCAACCTGGAGAGCCAGGTCTCTTTAGAGGTTGCCTCAGAAAACATATCATATCTTTGCTTAATTGTCTACTTTTTTCTATTTTTTTTTTTTTTTTTTTCAGATTAGTCCCCACTGGCCCTCTGAAATGTCTGTAGAGTTCTCTTGGTTTGCACTCTGTCTCAAAGACATTTATATAAAGGTGCAGCCTCAGCATTACTTTGCTTATATGTATGCTTGAGCATGTGTATGTACTATCTACATCTGGAATGAGGGGCTGTATTAAAAATAAAATAATTATAAAAATAAAATGAAATGGCCTCACATGGAAAGCATTTGGAAAGGAAAATACCAGAGTAAAAATGGAAAAATAAGTACGTGTCAGGCCAGCTGCAGGTTAGGAGCAACTCTCAGAGAAGCCAGTGGGATTTGCTGGTGCCCTGCATGGGAAGGCAGAGACAAAGCAAGCGCAGCTGGTCCACAGCACTCTGGTGACCAAGGCTGTAGTCATGCCTGCAGTAAAGGCTTTTAACTTTAACCTCCCCAGCCTCAGGAGTATTTCTCAGAAGCTCAGGACATCCATTTTAGCAAGACTGTGCCCATAGATAGTAGTGACCGAGAGGGAGATCCCTGGAGCAGGCGGATCCTGGAGGTGCAGTCACCAGCAGATATCTGGGGCATGGAGGAGCGTCCCTGCCTTCCTTGATAAGAAAGAGAAGTTACCCTCACAGTAAAATTCATACATTGAACCCTTTTCACTTTATTTCTGCACAAGGCTAAATCGATCCTGTACTGCGAATGAAGCCATCATACACGCAATAATTCGTCAGCCCCTAAGTTAAGAAAGAACTTTAATACCTCCCTTCACGGGATAACTTGCATGCTTGAAGTTAGGCACGATTTCAGGAACCACAGAAAATCAGCCACCTGATAAACTCTCCATTTCAGGTTAAAGTAAATTACATTGAAAAAGCACGTTTCACGAGAACCAATATAAAGAAGAGAGAGTGTAGCAGCAAAGATTTGTTTTAAAAATTATTAAATTGTTTGGTCTTTCAATAATTGAAGAGGCTTTATTACCATGCAAACAAAAAACAGGTTGGCTATTCACCTTTTGGAAGATGGCATTTGCATTGCTATAATAGAAGAGAAGAACCTTAGAAAACTAATGAAGGAGCATAAAAATGCAAATTACTGCAGCTAATTGGCTGTGCCTTCTTACACCTTCTGAATTATTAATTTATGACCAAGTAAATCTGCCCCTTTTAAATAATATAATAAAGAACAACATTGGGTTCTGCACTGTTGAATGGATAATGTTTGTTCCCTTGATTTTATGGTGAGTTGCTCTTTTTGTTTGCACTAGCAAGATGCTTGCAGTGTTCTGTGAAACTATGCAGGTCCAGCACTCTTCTCATGGAGAATGACATCATTGTATTTCTAATTTCTAAGTCCTGACTGGAAAAAAAGACAAAAGATGATGCCATTATTACAATAATGCTAATTACATCTTGTGCCATTGGCACTGATGTTTAATCTGAGAGCAGACAAACAAACCCAAAGACACATTTACCTGCCAATATGTGAGTAATTCCACCCATTTCAGTGTGGGAACTTACATTCATCAGTGGTGGCTGTCCAGGGGGCTGACGAAAATAAAATAAAATAAAATAAAATAAAATAAAATATTTGGTAACACGGTGGATGTACATACTTTTTTTTTTTTTTCCTGAATATTATTTCTTCTCTCATGTAGAATGCTTGGGAAGATTCTGAGGGGCTGCTCATTTTATCTGGGATTTCTGGACCTGCGATACTCTTTGTTGTACATGAGCACAATTGTGCAGGTGCTAGATATGGTATCTGGCGGGGCCGTAAAATCACTGTGTACACATATTCACGGTGAGGCCCTCACATGCAATTGTGTACACTCAGTGAGACTGCGCAGGGCATGAGCAGTGTGTCTAATACTTTTAAAAAGGGCCAGACTTACTTGCATTATATAGCCCAAATGCTCTGTGGTTATCCGTCAAATGTCCGATTCACACATTCAAGTAATTCTGTGGGAGGAGGACTTAAAAATTAATCTCAGATTGCTTGCTTTACTTTTTCCCCGATAGCTTCACATATATCCTCATAATGTCCCCAAAGTAGCAATTTTTCAATTTAAAAAAGGTGCTTTCCAACCCATTGCACTGGGCACTGTTTCACAGGTAACGAATGTGTGACCAGGATTAGAAGGCTTTGGTCTGTGGAATGGACTATTGTTCTGGAGGACACAGGGAGCAGGTGGGAATGCCTGTCCACTTCTCTTCCTGTGAGGATGAATGTTTATTTTACAAAAAAAACCCTGCCTTTTGAGATGAAATTTCTCATTCTCCATTTTCGCCCCCAAATGACTTCTGTTTGAAAATACAGACAAAACAGGTGAAAAGTTTTGTTGGCTTTGTCGAATGTTGCTTAGTGCATGGTACTCCATAATACAATGAGAACGCCACGCCAAGGAACTCACTGCCCTGTCCCAGCTGCAGGGGCATGCACACCAGCCACCACAGGGAGGCAGATCGTGAGGAAAGCTTTGCTCAGGTTTCAATGATCTTGCCAGACCAAGGCTTCAGTACAAAGACAACAGCAGGGAATAACAAGTCCAGGGAATTTCTAGTGATCGAGACAGGTAAACAAAAGCTGAAGAATATACAATCTGGTTTACTTTTCTTTTGTTTATCTTTTAGGAGTTTCACAATATGACTGCTCAAAAGTTTGGCCTACCTCTCATTTTTTAGCATCCAAATACCTCACTAGTATGAATGCATTTCCTGGGTGGGACAGGAATGTATCGCCAATTTATAGAGGTGAAAGCGAGACATGCAGGGTAGGTAAAATAGCTGCCCAAGGCTGCCTATGAAATTTCAGGTCAGAATTTGAACTGCTCTCCCAGTTCCTGCACAAGCCACTAGGCAGTCTTGTCTGCAGTCTGGATTTTCACAGCGTATTTCCTAAATAAAAGGAACGAATAGAGGCCTCCCTCCAGGATAACGAAGAGACCTTGGCTTTCTAAGCACCAGAAACTGGGTGGTTATAGCATGCTGGTTTTTGTTCTGCAGATTTCCCTGTGTGTTGCACTGAAAAGCTCCCTGTAAAGGATCTCTGGAATATTATAGTTCAGGATCAGGCTCAAACTTGCTACTGTTGAAAGAGGTATATTGGGCATGGAGCTTATAGAATGCATTACTTAAAATATTAATGAAATGTTATAGCTGCCAAATTAAAGCCAACAGGAGCAGTGGAGGAGATACCCTCATATATTACCCAGAAAAGCAAGGAAGAAAACACCCCAGGGATAAATACTTCAGTAAGATTCTATAGGTGGTAATTAAAGGCCTTTAGGCACACAAGGATTTGGGCTAGAGAGATGTATGGGGAGTGTGGCATTTACCTACAACTTGCTGATAGTGTCTGCCTCTGCCATCTCCAAACACCTGGAATTTGCTTCTCCCTTCACTAGGAAGGGAAGAGTAACAGATGTGTTTATGCTCTAGGAGTTATTGAAGAAACAGAAAAAAGACCAAAGAGAGATAATAAGTATCTGTAGATCCACAGAGAGAATGAAGAGGAGTACAGGGACTAGTCATTTTCATTTGTCAACAGGCCAAAAACTAAAGGGCTTAGCCTGCAGCAAATTAGATTAAATACCAAGGAAAAATATGAATTAGTCATGAAGAGAATATTTTAAAATCAACATCACTGACACTATTTAAGGCTAGACTTCCTAAAGCACAGCTGGAGATGGTTTCAGGTCAATTTAAGTCTCCCATCACAAAAAGGGCAGTGGAGCTCGCTGGGAACAGGTTTCCCTCACGTTCTGGGCACGAGTGGCCTTTGAACCTCAGTGAGGGTTTTCTTCCGTCTTCAGGAAAGTGACAGCCTGGTAGCATAGCCCTCTCCCCTCCCTCAAGTTTTAGCCCATTAGCTGTACACTTCTTAAACTGCTTCCTTGCTAGCTCCTGAGGAAAAGCAGCCCCCTGGAAATGTGCAGTTCTCCCTGCCCTGCTGGGACGGAGACGTCCATTCACAAAGGCCTGGCGTTTTCTGCAAGACATACGGAGAGTTGCAAACCGAGCCTCCTGAAGAGTGGGCTTTTGGAAATGAAGAGAGTGATGCTTAGTACCCCAGAAGGAAAGAAACCTAGCGCAGCTGACTGAGAAATAGTGACACACTGCTCGTTCCTCTGGGAGAGCCACATCACTTCTTGCCGAGCTTGCTACCTCATGCCTAAGGTGACAGCCCTTCTCCGTGCCATGCCACCACCTCGTCGGGCGCTCACCGGCCGTGTACACCGCTCCGTTATCGCCCTGAGCCTGGAAAGCGCATGGCTTTCATCACGCCGAAGGTCTCCCGCGGAGCTCCGCGCTGGGGCGCTCCGCCTGACCCCGGCTACAGCGGCCCCGGCGCCGGGCAGCACCGGGCCGCGCCGCGCCGCCATTTGCTGGTCCAAGGCTGCCCTCTAGTGCTGGCACCGGGACGCGGCTCACCCCGCCCAGAGGAGCGGGTCCCCAACATGGCTGCCTCTGGGAGGTGGCGCGGACCAGGCTTGCCGCGGGGAATGGGAGAAATCCCTAAACAGCGCCTGGGCATCCGCATCTCCGTTGCTGTGTGGCCTGGGTGGTACCCACCCCTGTGCCAAATGAGTCCGGGCTGGCCATGACCACTCCTGCTTTTTCTTCTGCTGTAGGGTATTCCTATTTGTGTTTATTTTTCGTAAAACAGTTGACTGCAGAAGATGCAAACTGGTGGACAACCCACACTTGCGATATTGCTGATTAACTAACTGAGGAGTAAAACCAAACGCTTTTAATTTATGGATGCCACTTAATATAAAACCATTGGAAGCTGTGGAGCATATTAACGAAATTTGGGCAGGCCAGCGTGCTCTTCGTAGTGGTGTCGCTGTTGCTCAGCAACTTGTACGCCTGGGACTGTTCGACATAAAAGACAGTGATCTGGCCACGAGTGATGCAAACAGGTTAAAGAGGAGCCAGGCAAAAATTTGTATTTCTTTTTTACCCTCACTTCTTTTCCGTTGTCGTTTAACTTCACAGTTGATGCAAAGTTTACTTTTAAAATTACAAAAGCCACTGGTCACTAACAGGTGGCTTCTGATGACAAAACTCATCTTTCCATTTCTTTTCAATCTCAAAGTCTCCTAAAATCTTAGTGGAATTAAAATGAGATTCTCTACTTCATATTAAATTTGTCTACTGCTTCCAACTGGGGAAAAAAAAAAAAAAAAAAGAACAAACCTGCAAGCCCATCAAGGACATCAGGGCAAAGAAGCCCATGTGATGTGTGTGATGTACCATGTGTGGAACCTGCTAAATTTTCTGTTGGGGGTTGTTCAGTGTGTATTTGGTTTTTATTTTCAAAGAAGGTGCTATTACCAATTATGAGCATTACAGACATAGAATTGAGTAGTAGGTGCAGATCTGGTCATGGTTTTACAGACAGGAAGATGTGGCTATAAATATGCTCAAGTGGCTCAAGCAAGTAAGTGACATAAGCCTGTCTGTCTGTCCACTGGTGATGAGCCTGGGGCTTTATAACAGATTGGCCAGCACTGAATGCACTGCTCTTTTAATGACTGAGGAAGTTATTGACAACATGTCTTTAAGTGCTTCTCTGGTAAGAATTTCCATTTTGCCTTGTTATCTTCAAAGTTAGTCCATCCACTTCATTCCAGTTGTCACTTTACTCGCTTTTGTGATTAGGGACTGCTACTGCAGAAGCCATCAATTGCAAAGGAAATGTTACTTGGGCAGATCATTAGAGGGAGTAAATCAGTTAGGAGCAGATGAAGACATGATATTTACCCTGAGAACTTCCTCCTGTCTGTGTATCTGCACCAAAACCTACCTAAAATGTTTTTATGGGTTTGCTAGGAAGCACCTTCTGGCATTTGATACAACATTAAAAAAATTGATTTTGATGTAGTAAACATTTTCAACAATGATGTTTCAACATGTGTTTCATATATTTAGTAGCAGAACTTAATTATTTCAAGAAGGTAAGGGCATCTTGGGCTAAGAGACCATCAAAACTGGTAATAATGATGATGAACATTAATGTATTACTGTTGAACTAAAGCCCATATTCTTTTTCCCAGTGTTTGAAATAACTGAAACTTGCATTAGTTTACTATTTAGTCTATTTGGAATAACAGAGGGAAACTACAGCTTTTGTACAGAATCATGATAGCACTTATCTTTGTGTTGAAGCATGGGAGAACCCTAAGTAACCAAAAGATTTATTAGGGGAAGGGACTTTAGCTGAATGACTTGGATTACATCATGGGAAACATTGAGACAGCTTCTTAAGATTTTCTTTTTTTTCTTTTTTCTTTTTTACTTGTTCTGGAGTTTCTTGAAGAATTACAAGTTTGTTTAAGTATCAAGAAGTGGCTTATGAAATTTGTGGAAAAGTTACAGCTAGGGTGAAGAGACTCAGAACTGTGTTCAGAGCTTCCTATTGAACTAAGTGTTTAATTTAATAATAAGTAATCTTTGGTTCTCCTTTTATTTTGGTTATTTTGATAACAACAGCAAAAAAATACAGGTCTGTTTTAGTACGATCCTGATTTTTTATTTTTTATTATTCTATGGCATAGTTACTGACATAAAGCCAAAGGAGAAAGATAGGGAGGTTCACCAATTTGATGCAACAAAATAAAGCTTTTTACAATTGCTTTGCAGATGCTCCGTCTTGCAGCCATGCGGTGTCTGGGAGACTCTGGAAAAATAGTATAACAAAACAAGGATATAGATACTTTCTGCAAATTAAATCTTAACTGAAAATCTTTATCTTGAAAATTTGTCACTGCCAGGCGTCATTCAGAGCTCGTGGTTCAGAACTGTGTAACACCTACTTGATGAATACCAAAAGCTTTGTTCAAATATTGCTTTTTTATTGAGTGATAACTTCATTAACTGAAGGTAAGTGCTTCTGAGGAAAGTATGTCAATCTGTACATGCGTACAGGAAAGGAATATTGAGGTCATTAACTCATTTCTGGGGATTATGTAGATGGAAGCACTATAAAATTGTTGATAATGCATACTATTTCTGTAAGAACAGAATTAAATTGCTCTGTTATCTTTAGCAATTAATTAGTGTCCTCAGGTTTCTGCTCATGAAATTGTTGATTATGAGTAGGCCATAAAGCATGTATATGTCAGACCTAGTTTCTATAGGGTTAGGTCTGCTGTTGCAGGCCTGGTTTCCTGGATGTTATTTGCTTGTTTTGGACATTTGGAGTGCCATGTAAAGTTTGCTGTCTTCCTTTGAAATGTCATGGTTCAGGACTTTAAAAATAACAGGTATGAAAAGTTTACCTTCTCCTATCATGATTTAAAAGTGCATAGCAGTTTCATTTGGTGTCAGAGAGCTCAGTGCTTTAGAAAAATCAAATTACTTATTTTTCAACCCCAGATGTAGACACTTCCATTAAAAAACCCTGATGAATGTTCCAAAGCAATAAGTTAATGGAAATTAATTATCACCCTAACACTTTACTTTAGAAAGAAATAGTTTGTATAATGAGAAATCTGGTCAAAAAAATCCTACAGATAAAGGTACTTGAAAATGTGAAAATGATTAGAATCCAGAAGGCTACCTGGAAGCATTTCTTAACAGAGATAGATACAACAAAAAGCAAGATGGTAAGAGAAAACACCTTAGAGTCATTGGCAAGGCTTAAGTGCTTTTTCCTAAGCAAACAGGAATTCTACAAAAAATGATAATTTTGCCCAACTGAAGAAATGAAGAGGACAAAAAGATGAGAATTCAGCAATGTAAGAAACATGTGAAAAACAGATAACCAGAGATACAAAAGTCTAGACAAAACTAAATCTTCAGTAAAGTGAAATCAGAAAGCCCACATGAAAACCTACAAGTTTGCTGGACTATTTATAGGTAAAGAATAAGAATATTGCAATATGGTAAAAGATTTGTCTGAATGTTCATCCCATGGATTATCATGGAATATACTTTTCTGAAACCTTTTCTTTTTAACGAACAGAAATAAAGGATTTTACAAGGTTATGGTGCTGATACCTGGAGATACTGAAATAATGCTCAGATATTTTTAAGCCAGAGGGTGTTTCATTACATAATTTATATCTTCTTTACAAAAAAATCCTTGAACAATTTAATAAAAATCTCGTGAAGAATGGGATGACATTTTAATTGAATTTCCTTTTCAAAAAATGCTTCATCCCATGTGAGAGGGATGGCTGAGGAGAATAGGTATTCGTGGAATGAGAGCTTAAGTACTGCCACTGACTGAAAGACAGAAAACCTCTCTAAAGTGGGATTAAACAGTTAATTTTTAGTATGGCCAAAGGTTAATGTTGAAGTGCCTCAGGCTCCCTCTCTGAATACATGCATGTGTTTGCATGCATATTTCTCTTGAAAAGCAGGTGAGCATTGAGATGAAAAATATGCAGTAGACGAAATGATTCAGGTTACTTTGGGTGAGAGATGACTGAAAAGCTCAGAAGGATGAAAGCAAGCTAAAGCATTATGCTAAGGCATAAACAGTGGAAGCTAAAAAACATTGCTGAGTAATGCAAGGCAAGGCACACTGAAAGAGTCGCTTGAAAAAGTATCCTCAGTTACCCAGGAAAGAGGAGTAGAGGTCAAAGTAAAAAGAGAGATGTTAGAAATCTTAAGGGAAACAAACAAACAAACAAGCAAACAAAAACCTAGGATGAACCTATGCAACAAATTAACAACAACTCTCACTCTCAATTGTGGGTGAAATTTTATTGCTGGAGAAGTAAGTGGAAGAAAATATCTTGTTGACAACAGTGGTGTCAGGAATTCACTTGTTTTCATTTATAGTCATGCTTTAACCACAAGAATATTAAAGATGAAGGCTAAGTTCATCTTGCAGCTGCATTAATGCTGTGGTTGTTATAAATTTCACCCACTGGACCACTGGTCCAGTCCAGAATTATTATTCTTCTGGGAAACTAAGCATTTGCTAAATCTCAAGTTTTAAAAAAAAAAGAGAAGAAAAGTCTTACACAAACATGTCACGGTTAGAAATACTCAGTGAAGATGTATGATAAATATATTGAAATGTGTGGAAAATTTTATTGGTCTGTCACTCAGTTTTCGTGACAGGATGACATCTCCATTCATTATTTATCTATTTTTGAACTTAGATGCATGGTTTTAGTTGCATTTACTGTATTCCTATTGTTCTATAAAATTGGCATGTTTATAAATAATTGTATAGCTTGATATTTGTGAAGTGTGAGTTTTACAGAAGCACAGCACTTTGCTAGCTGTCACTAATATCACGTCAGATTTAAAGCAGATAATGTAAAGTACTTCTATTTAGTTTTAACGTAATAACCGAGAGGCTGTAGGTGTGGAGCTGAATGCAAAGCTGGTGAGTCATTTCTGTTCCCCACTGATTTGCATCATATCTCCACTCAGTACTGATCCCCAGGCAGGTTGTTGCTTTAATTCTTGCTCTGTGGAGCTATGGGCACAACTCGTAGCAGAGTTCTTCATGATTCTCTGAACTTTTACCCAGGAAAAAAATGGGCACAGGCTTGGCCTTGATCCTGCCAATGTCACTGCTCTGGCATGTAGGCTTAAACATGAGCACTCCCTGGGTTTCCTCTAAAGCAGCTGTCTAAATAGAAAAAAAAGAGCGTAACGACCAGTCACTTTCTGAAATCAAAAGTGGCTATCACAGTGTAAGCAAGAGATAGATAACACCTCCCTTTTTCTCTTAGGGGGTATAAGAATAGGAGATATAAGTTAAAAACAGAGAATGCAAGCATATCTTGATGCTCAGACCTTGGGAACGCTTTCAGTGTTCTCCCGAGAGCCAGATGTCTTTGGTCCCTGTGGCAGAGCAGCCTTCGGTGCCTACAGGCAGAAAGAAGATGCTGCTCTGCTTCTTCCCCAGGTGAAGGCAGTGCTCTGGGGGAGGGGGCCGAAACTCAGCTAAAGAGGAGCTTATTTATCCTACCATGCATTTCAGACTGTGAGTTCACCAGCCTAATGTCATCCACTGGTTTATGTTGCTGTAAAGTTTATAAAAGCTCCCAGTGAGCATTTTTTGAACTGATTTCATTTAATGGGAAGCTCACTGCATGGGAAACCCTACTCCTGGTGAAGTTGGACAATGCCACTTGCAGAAGTCATGTTTTGCAAGAGGTATTTTGCTTATAAAATTTTCACTTTCCGCATAATATAATATCTAGCACAGTACAAAGGTTTTTATTCTTTTCAGGACTTGGAGGATAGTCTGTGGGGTATAATGTACTCTTAGCTACCAAAACAAACCACTTCACTGGTTCCGAGGAGAGGCTTGTAATAGCACCATTTGTTCAAATACTGGAGTAAAAGTAAAGCAGTTAATCTAAGGAATACTGACAGACAAAAAGCAGTAGCAATAAAAGCTAATTGTCTGTTAGCTCCAGGTATATTTTTATTGAGAATTTCAATCCTAGCCTGAAAGCATATATTAAGAAAAGGCTCTACTATCTTCACAGATCAAGCAGCAACAGGATCAGACAGCAGTCTCATTTCTCTCTATACTTTCCATCCTATCCCACCTAATTCAACTGACTGTCTCCATTCAGCAGAGCTTTTAATATCTTTGTGTAGGTCCCACTGAAGTTCTGCTCGGTAGCAGTCAACTCACAGCAACAAAGTGATTTCCTTATGACCCCACTTAATGTCCAAGGAAGCACAGGTTTAAGGAGGAGGTCACTGTAGTACGTATGTAAGAGGGGGAAGCTCGTCTTCACCTTGTTTTTTTCAGTGTCATCATTTTTTTCAGTAACAGCAGGCTTAACATATTCTTCACAAGGTCAGGAGCAAAATCAGGACTTTCATTAATTATTTAATGTGGTTTATGTATGGCGCACAGACATTTGACTGGTAGCTGGAGGACCTGCAGCTTCTCTGATGCACGCTTGTGTCTGATTTTGTTCAATGCAGCCTTTCAGCCTCGGCACCAAGAAGCTTGTTGCCCTTTAAGACGAGGTGCCCCAAATCATCTCCCAGCAGCTGAAACTCAAGCCCAGGACCTGTGGTCTACTGTAGCTTTATGTTATTGGAGCCCGCTCTGGTTTTCCAATAATTTGTTTATTTACCCAACAATAACAAAAGCGATAGGCTTCAATGATTTTATACTCTAATCCCTACCATGAATTAATAAGGCTTTGTTTTTCCTGGTGTATTTATACTGATTATTAATAGTAAATACATTAATTGATATTGTCCCACAGTCATGGATCATGACCAGCAAGACTGTGCACCGTTAAGAAAAATGTTATTTGCTATTTCAAGGAAGGCTTATGAATCAGCTAACCCTTAGCAGACCAAGGATGGGAAATCTTTTTTTCCTTTAAAAGACTCTTTGTCATAACCCACATTGATCAGCACAGTTGTGACTGTACTGTATTTAGTTATTTTTATGTAACACCTGGCTGCAACTTGTGCATCTCTACTGAAACCATCAATTGAGCTATTAAGAAGGCAGACACATTTAATAACCCCTGCAGTTCTCATCACAGCAGGGCTAAGTCTAACAGTGACGTTCTTCTTAACATCAGCACTGAATTTCAGTGCTTTTTATTATGTTGGCCTTCTTTCATTAGAATTCAACGTTCTTCAGTCTACTTAGAAAATATATACTTTGTGTTTTGCAAATGTTCTTGGCTGTCATGAGTGGGCTGGTGTGGTCAGAAGTCCAAGTGACAGTGTTCACAGAACAGAGGAAGAAATCAATTTAACTTTGAAATATAAGCACTTACTGAGCCTACAAAGGAAATAATGGAAGCAAGCTCTTCTGCCTAGCGTGACAGTGGAATCTGCAAGCAGAAGGAGATACAGAGGAAAAACAGTATAAGCAGCTGGAGGGAAATGCCATGTTTGTTAGGAAGGAAATCAATAATCTTTGATGGGCAAATCCTATACAAACCTTTATTCTGGACCTGTTATGTTTGGAAATTACAACAAAAGAAACAAAAGCGTGTTACTTGGAAAAATCCAACCTCAGGTTACCCATGTTTACCAGGTGTAAGGAGTGCCTGGAATCATTCTTTTGCAAGGGGAAAAACAAGTGAGAAGGATTTTGCTGGTGCGAGCTGAATGCATACTCCTCTGGGAATAGAGAACACGTGGATTTGATCACATCTCTTCCTCCTACTTCCAGATATCTGTGCTTGCCTGAGGAACGCCGCTCTCAGTGGGATAGCCAAGAAACCCAACACGGTCATTAACTTTTCCAAAGACAGCAATAGAGAAGCAGCAGCAGTGGCTCTTCATGTGACCCTCTGGAGCATACAGGAGTCCCTGGCGCATCTCAGAAGAAGGGCATTTCAGGAGGTGCAGCCTGGTGGGGCTGGTGGGAAGTGTACCCCAGGGAGCATCTGACCTGGCCAAGAGACTGTAGGATGATGTTTTCCAACCTGCTTGGTCAGATTGCAGCACTGCCAATCCCAGATGTTCACAAATCACAAGGAAAGTCTGACAAAGGCCTGAGATTGGTTAAAAACTTAAACTGAGATTTCAAAAAGAAAATACATCGAGGGTGTGGTTTATTGCCTTCAGGTTTCTTAGCCTTCAGGGTGCACTTGAGTCATGTTTTTAAGTTTCTCTTTGCTACCATGAGGTCTAGGAAACTTACTTAAAACTGTAAGCCAAGATTCTCACCTAATCATTTGACTGTGGGAGCTGAAAAATATAAAATTATGCGAGGTGCAGCACTGACTCTGAGCGGGGCCAGGCATATGGCAAGTGCTTGGACAAGGCCTCTCGGAGAGGGAGGGACGGCAGCCCAGGGGTGCAGAGAAGAGGCCCGGGAAGTGGATGGGGAGGGGCTGGAGGAAGGCAAAGGGAGAAGATGGGGGCTGGAGGAAGGCCAGGCAGGCATGGTCAAAGCCTGGGGCCATGCAGCATTGATGTGGGCACCGAGATGGGGTCTTTGCCTGTCTGGGGCTGCCGGGTCAAACTTCCAAAGAAGATGGGAAAATGTTTCTCTATTCTTTCCTACAATAACCCCATGAGTTAGCCCCTGTGAGGCCTTGGTCCAACAAAACAAGCTGTTTACCTTGGGCAGATCAATTTACTCTTCTGCAGAGGCAGAGACTATTTTGTTGATGTATGGGAAGAATTTTGTAAGAATTGCTACTTTGAGAAGTGGGTGCGTGGCCTGAGCAGAGAGAGCTGAGGATGGCAAGTGGCAAGTCCAGATTAAAACTAACTGATAAGGAGCTGACCCATGGCAGGCCCAACATAGCTATTCGGTAGAGTAATAGAGTACAAAACTTTAGAGCCTGGAGAAAGCCAAAGAGCAACTGAGCTGAAAATATGAAACAGCCTTAAGGTCAGGAACATTTACATTTTGCAATTTCCATCTTTTAAAATATCACGTCAAGCCAGGAGTGGATTAGGGTGCTGAGAGCTGTGAAAGGCCTGAGCTTTGAATTAGCCTCACGTTAGCTGTGGGATACTTCGGCATTCAATGCGGAAACAGAGACGGGACTGCCTTGCAGTTCAAACACAGGGCAAAGATATAGGAAATTATGGTCCTCTTGCCAACTCAGCCAGTGATCGGAGAAATGTGTATACTCTGTGTCAACAATTTTATAGGTGAACGTACAGAGGTACGCATGCAGACCTTAATGACTCTTCAGTGTCCTTCATTGTGGAACAAAAAAATGGCACCAAGCACCCCGTTGCATGTTTTTCTCACAGTTGGTGTGGCATTCCCTGCCTTCCACCAGAACCTCCCTGCCTGCACACAGAAATCGCATTTGCATTTCTGCATGCTCTTTGGAGTGTCTGCACTACCCAGTGTTAGGCATATAACCTCATGGGCTGGTCTCTTCCAGAGGAAATAAGTTCCTGGAGGTGGCAAGCTCAGGCATGGGCTTCTGTCCCCTCTTACAGGGCAGCTGGCACGTGGGGACTAGCTGACTGCTTCAGCTGGCTGCGTCTGAGTGTGCAAATACCCCTTTTTCTCTGTGCAGCAGCATCCGTAGATGACTTCCACTATATTCAAGGACAGATGTTCTGTTCTATCTTAGGCATAGGTAAAAAGGAAACAAAGCCATGGGTTTTTTTACACATAAACCTACTCCATTGGATGATGTTTTTATTATGCTTACTGCCAGTTAGGCTTTTGGGTTGACTAGCTGATACTTACCCATGTCTTCAAAGACTCTGCAGTTGTGCTGCATATTGCAAAAATTATGCAGATTAGGCACTTCTGAAAATCCCACTAGAAGTATCAGTTCAATAAATTTTTTTAAGAAAATTAAACTAAAATAGAACCATGAAATCAAAGCCAATCTGGCATTAATATTCCACGAAAGTCAAAACGGAGCATTACAGACATCAAATCAAAATCAAGTCAACAAATTGACTGCAGCACTGGATCAAAATGAAACAAAATTGCCAACTTGATGAAAACCTATGGTGTTTATGAACTCTGACAATCTATGGAAGTGCATGTCTGTTTGGCTAGAAATTTCAGAAAGTACATTTTCTCGAAGCTCGACACAAGCTTAGCACTGAGCTGGGTTATGTAACGGTGAAAGCACCATTTCAGAGCCAATTATCCAGCTTCCCTCTTCGAATCCTGTTCCTGAGCAGTGACTAATTCCTCCCCACACCCCCACAGGTGGCATCATACATTGCACAGGCTTGGAAGAGGACACTCCGGATAAGCAGAAGTTTGACAACAATTATTTACCAGAAATTGAAGATGAGAATTCCAAGTCTTCCAGGATTAAACAGAGGCCACAAAAATACATTGGAGCACAATTTTATGCAATGTTATATATAACTTCTAAGCCTTGGGAACTTTTCTTCCCACCCTTCTCTTTTTTAGAGATATTTGTGCACATCTGGAGGTATAAAGTTACACTTTAACACTAGGAAACTGAAGAGTATAAAAAGACACGGGCGTCTTCTACCTAAAAAAATAGGAAAGGAAAAAATAGATGACTAAGACGGAAGTGGTTTAACTACCTCTTGAACTCTCTCACTCCTACAAACTTACAGAAAAGATGTAAGAATTACAATTGAGGAGTGAAATGGAAATGGTCACAGCCATCTTTGAGATCAGGGCTTTCCTGGTTTTGGGAGAGACTGGTGAAAACCTGATGCTGCTCACTGATGCTGTAATTTCTATTACACAGAGATTTTAGAAGATCTGAAATTTCAGTCCTTTTCCAGCAATATAGGCTGCTGTCATGAAGTCAAAGCCTGTTAGGATTTTCAGATGTCCCCCCAGCCATCTTTGCAGTGCTTTCCTCCAAGGAGGAGCCATGAATCTGTGCTGGCCTTGCAATTTGGTCCAAGAGGGCTTGAATTCACTCTTACACAGCAAGGATCATTAAAAAAAATGCTGTTTCAATCACAAGTGCATCATGTTTTGCCTGCTGCAGAAACAGATACTTTAATGGGCTCAAATGCATCACACACATGGATACAAAATAATCCGAGCACACCTGACTGATTCTGATGAAGCTCTGCTATCTTCTGTGAGACAGAGGTCCAAAGATGACATCATGTCATTGTTTTATTGAATGCTCAACATTTAAATGATTTTTTTTTTTAAAGTAGCTGTTTGGGAAAAATAAACTAGAGAACAACTTGGCAACGAGCAGTGTTGACACTGTCTGTCAGCAAAATTAAGAAATAAAAGTGTACGTTGTGTTTCAGCACCTCAGCTACTTTTCAAAGGTACTTGCTTTCTGTTTTGGAAATGAACTATAAGTCAGACAGCTCCACAGCAGGAATCTTCATCTTCATGTGTGTTATACAGTAATGTTTATCAATGTGAAATTTACTGTAAAATCTTAGGTTTTATCTGCAGTTTACATATAAGATTTTTTTTTCCCAAAACTACATTTTAATCTCATGTTTTCTGAGTACCCTTTTTGAATATTTTCATTGTTAAACCTTTTGTTTCACATTGCCAGCATCACTGCTAGATCTTAAAATGCTGAAGGGAACAATGCATAAACTAAAGGGCAATATGGTTCTTGCCTGAAAGGCAGCAATTTGACATCACGTGTGGCTGATTTTTAAAATATAAAATTCTGTTTTATTTATTTATTTTGTTTGTTTGGTTTGGTTTGGTTTCTATTTGTCTTCCTTTTGTTTGGTGTGGTAGACCATTATGTCAACACCCTATGGAAGAAAATGTGCAACTCCAACTCATGGCCTTCTTACACATAGCATGTTTGCACACAGCATGTTTGTTCCTCGCTTTGAACAAGGTCTTACACCATAGACTCATATCTTCTGCCTGTGTAGCAGAGGGACCAATAAACATTTATCTCATAAGACCTACTTCTTCAGTATTTGAGATTTAAGGCATTGTGTGCATATCATTATATTAAGAATAAAATTAATGTTTAGATTTCAATTTTTTTTTTTTTTGAGTAGGCATGTATGTAATGTTTATTCAAAATTTCGCAGAACACCAAAGAGGAGGAAAACTGCAGAATTGTACAGAGACTTTATGTTCTAAATAAGAGTAAAAGAAGGAAAATAAACTTTGAGTTAGGAATTTTTATTCTGATGAAGTTTGTTCAGATTTAGAAGAGTGTGTTTTCTTTATTGCCTTTAACACTTTAAATGAAAACTCAGGATTAAAGCCAGCAGTAAGAGAGAAGCTTGCCTTGAATTTTTTAATTAAGATCAATTTTATCAAAATTTTCACATATTGGCATATTAAAACTCTTAAACTGAGTTTATAATTGAATTTAATTTAGACTGCACTGGAATGCTAGGATATCTTAAATATAAAACCATCTCCAACTAAGAATCCTGCAGTCTGGAATTGCTTTGAATGACAAAGGACAAAAACGTGAGATTATTACAAATATAGGACTACTTCCAACTCCAGAATGATGGTTTTATATTTTAATAAAACTTAAAAACTACAGAGCTGATCTTTTGCTTGGTAGAGATAGGCTAAAAAACAAACAAACAAACAAACAGAATCTGCAAGTTGCAAACATGCTGCTGTTATTTCTCATATACAAAGCTTTGAATAGGAAATTGCAGTTGTGTGTAAAATGCTAGTTCAAAAATAGTTTTCCATAAGGGAACATACCCAAGCATAAATACAGAGAAGCAAGTTAAATTGGAGCCTTCAGGTTAGCATTTTTGGACAGAATTTCCTCTGTGGCAGAGAGAGGCAGCTGAGAAGAATGATAAAACAACTAGGTAAATGCTCTCCTCCCAGTTTATGATCGCAGTGATCATAAACTGGAAAAGTGTGAGCATATTTGTAAGTCAATAGATTCTTTCCCTATAACTGCATTTATGTTGCATATTTTAATAAATGCAGCATCACTGTAATAGCTGCCTCTAATGAATACAAAGGCTAACTTCAGTGGTTTCTCCCCGTCAGAAAATATTTTCAGCCATTTTAATAACAAAATTTAGCAGATATTTACCTCAGTTGAAACTTGTGGCAAAATTCCCATTGGCTTCAGTGAGGACTGGGACTGATTTTCTTTACTTTTAAGACTTGTCTTTTTTACTCTATTCAGCGCAAGGAATAATTACAGACAACCTTTCTTTTTGATCAGAGTTCTGAAACTAAAACTCAGGCTGGTCATCTCCCATGTCCCTGTGCCCCGAACTATATAACTGTTGCTCACATTCTTCTGATTGTAGAAACAATGCTTACAGTACTTATTCAGGTTTTTAAATATTTCCTTAAGAAAGTTCTAAACTATGGATTCATGAATGTTTCTTTAGTTTGGATCACAGAAGTCAATCAGCAGCATTGCCAGTTTATGAACTGCTCCTATTTCCAAAATCGCTTCTATTGTTACAGTCTGACAAACTACCCAAAGAGTTCAAAAAATTGCTGGCTGCAGGGGCTAATTCAGCTCCTTTTTGTGGCATTTCATTCTTCCCCCCCCGCCACGATTACTGTCCTATTTTTTCCGATGGTTGTTAAATCACCAACTAATTATGTATTATCAAAGCTGCACAAAACAGTTGAGTTTGTCTTGCTGTTGATGTATATAAAAACGAGCTGGGTGAGTCAGACAGTCGGGGTATGGTTGGCTGTGCCACTCCACCAGGTGCCTGTGGTAATGCTTATTCATGCCTTCCCTTTGTTCTTCTGGGCTCCTTTTAGTTTGTATTGCTGCACAGCTAGAGTAGGGACTGGCTGCTGCATTATGTATGCTTTAATGTTTTTTTTATTATTACTATGGGAGAATAAAAGCGCTCATAAAGGTGTGTGTTCTTTCTGGGAAAATTTCTCAGTAATGCAGTAGCTTGTATGTTGGGGCACTTGAACCTTGAAAAATGTGACAAAGATTACTAGATGCCAACCCAGTTTTGCTGGTAGTTGCTCAGGCAGTTATTTGGAAGAAATGGAAAAAGCCTGAGCCTCCTTCCATGCTGGAATGGGTTCAACAGTCTGCGAATTTACACACTTGTGCCTTGAGAAGGCTGTGCACATATGGTATTCTTTTGCAAATTATTTAATTAAAGCTCAAAAGCACATGAAATCTGGATGCTCACTTCCAAGAACACCTAGTACATTAAATCAAACTCCCTAGGTTGAAACACTTGTTTTTTAAAATGTAATTTACTTTTCTGCTCTGTATTAGCTCTTATTTGTTCCAATTCCCTCACCTTAAGCAACAATAAAAGTTCTGTATTCTCTTTGGTATCTACTCAATTTCACCTTGTGAACCTATTCAGTACTGAAATGTGGAGGTTGCTACCCTTACATATTAACTCTTTTTTAATATAAAGGTATAAGAAAGGATTTTCGTTGTCTGTAGAGTCATGTTCATGTTGGTTTATAGAAATTCTAAACTTTCAGGTCTTGATGTGACTTGACAGCATTCCTTCTAACTATTTTATTTGTTTGGTATTTGGCAATGGAAGTAACACACAGCGAGGGAAGATGGAGATTACCCACTCTCAGGTAGGAAGTTGGGAGTTCTTTAGTTATATTGCATACTCTATTCAGCTGCCACTATCTGGAAAAAGATACTGCTCTTGCCAAAGCACACTACCTAAAACTATCAAACCTGTCAGTTTGTTTACTGCTTCGAACTGGAAAAGGAGAGGAGAGGAGAGGANAGCTGTTTTTCAGACCATATGCTATTTCATTTGACAAGGTGCTTACCTTGCTGCGGGATGGGTGCTGCATGGCTGATGGTCTGGCTGCAGCTCTTTCTACTTCCACCGGTGCAGCAATGGCAGAAGTAACTGGTGTCTGAGGTGGGAGAGGTTTACTTGAAGCACCATTAAGAAGAAACTCCAGGCTTTTCTTTTCTTTGCTATTGCCCTTACACTTAGAGACAGAAGGAGTTATTGGAAAGACTTTTCCCCTAATGTATTCCCTAATTTAGTGGACAGCAGGTGTTCTGCTCTCTGTAGCTGAGATATTTTAGTTAAAGGAAACTTTTAAGAAATGTTTTTCGAAAAAGCACCAGAGAGAACAGCTCATGCACCATGCAAAGGACAACTCCCTAATTTTGAAGGCTAGGGGAAGAAGTTACTGAGCCTTTTGGAGCTCCGGCCTTGGCAAGGACTCTGGCACATGCCAAGGACCATATTTGCTCTCAGTTTCAGCACAGTGTAAACTTCATCGTTTGTGTCCTGGGTTCCTTTGAAACCTGTCCTGAAGTGATTTGTCCAAGTTGTAAAGGAAGTTGAAGGCTGCAGTGAGCTTTGAACTTAGTGCCCTTGTATCAGCTAGAAACAGCAAACCTCCCTTTGTTTAATCTTTTAACCATCAGAGGACATTAGGGTAACACTAGTTCACAAAGAAATGGGATCAAGACATACTCACTTCTTCCATTTCATGTGTGGATTCAACAGCTTCTGATTTTTGATTTTGATCTCTTTCACAGATGGTCAGATACAATCAATGTTTTTCACCCACGGCATTTCTAACTCAGTGTTTTTTATCAGAAAAAATAAACCTGACTTCACGTAGCCACTTCTGTTCTCTTGCCAGCACAGTGCCTGATTTTCACATGGACATACCCGACCTGGCTGCAGACGGATAATAGTGTAACTGTGGTAGCTCACAGCCAAGGCCTTGTTAAGTACTGGGATTCCTGGGTGGTCCCAGTGCTCGCTGCTGCGGCTGCCTGCTTGGCAGTGGCCGAGGCAGACGCTTTGTGACTACCTCTGGTATGTATGCATAAACTTTTGTCACAGTAGTGACAAAATACCTACATAGATAATGTTGTACCCATAAGCACAAGAAAATGCACCTCATGGGGATCTCCCAATTCCGAAGGACTGCCCCCCTTCACTTTCCACTTCCCTCCACTCTTCAAAGTGTCCCTTTGGAGAACAAGCAGCTAATTACAGCTACTCAAATTACAGAGGAATCTCAGATAGCTTAGGCAATTAAGAGAAGTTTCATTTTGATTACTTTTGTGCAGGGTTTGTGCAGAAACGATGCTCTGAAGACTATTTAGGGAGAACACTAGATTATATCAAGGTAGATGGCAGTTTCTGTCTGATATAATATCTTTTGTGGTTTCAGTGAGGACAACACCAAGACTGCCTGTTGGAGCAATGAGATCTGATGACCCTTAAAATTAGAATGGGAATGTGAGAACTTAATGATCACTCTCAGCTGTAAACAATGATAGATGTAAACAAATCATTAACAGCTGGGAAAAAAGGGGTTCTGCCACTTCCTTTCTGACTGTATGTGCTGTAGTCAGATGACCCCAGTTGGTTCTGGAGACAGTTGAAAGTGCTGCGCTACAAGATTCATCTGGAGGCAACTGCCTAGGGATAAATAGGCTCAAACGTGTATGGACAGTCTTTGGATTATTTTCATGTGAATGGCAGAATGATGTAATCTGTGATTGCAGATAATACATGAAGCAATTACCAGAAATATGGTATTTTGGCCCAAGGAAATTCGTGTTCAGGCAATAATTTCAAATATTTTAAATTCTACACTTCTGTAGTAGGTGACACAAAATCCTTTTTTGGTAATGATTATATCACCATGTCTGTCCTTGCATGCCCTTCCTTGTTAGCTATTCAAGCACTAAAAAAGATTTATGAACCTTGTCTTACTTTCAGTAGCCGCTTTTCTTCTACTATTTTTTTTTTTTAGCTTGCAGTCTTTGACATGCAAAATGTTACACTTTTTTAAGAGAAGGGCTTAAAGTAGTAAACTACTGTATTTAAGATTGAGCACAACTTTCTCTCTCCTCACCTGGACCTGAGAAAGGCTGTAGAGTTACAGAAAAACCCAATATTTACATCCCTGGTCAGACTAGCTGGTGCTTCAACATGAACGGTGTAAACCGATCAGTTGTTGAAAAAAAATGTATTAAGTAAAATGTGTGAATTATTCTGAATTGCTTTTAAACCCATTGAATAACTTTGTAAAAATTTTACAATTCAAATTAATAACCAAACTTTCACCAATTTTTGAAAGAAATTGTGATCTACAGTGGTAGTTATCTTCTTTCTTTTACTTTATGGAAAAGGAAGTAATGAATTACTTTCCCTCAAAGTCCGTTAATTGATATACCTATTGCATGTCACTTCTTACTCATTTCCCTCTCTGAATCTTTGAAGTCTGTCTTCCTATAGATATTCTTCGACTTTCGTCATCCTATTCAAAGTATGCTTTTGGACCTTTCTAACATCTGCTTTATCTTTTTTTTTTTTTTGAAATAACTTGAGAAACACAGTGTTCCATATACAGCACTGGAATGAAATGTAATCAAAATGTCAATACTTTTTTCTCATTCTCTGTGCTCTCTACATTTTGCATCCTTTCATGGCTGCTGGGTTATACAGGTGACTCCCAGATCTTTATTTTCTGAATAGTGCTACTTAATTTATGTGCATAATATTTGAAGAAACTGGAATCAAAATGAATCCTAGAGCAGAAATTGAAATCAGAGGGAGAAATAAATGGAAGTACAATAAATAACCAGAGAAAATAAATAAAAATCAGCCAACAAAAACCAGGCTTTTCTATTATTTATACATTCTGGAATAAAAATAAAGTGGCTTTGAGGAGACATGCATCAAAATTTTCAGCAGGTGTAAATCTTTGCATCATTACCTCAGTTGAGAACTGGGGACCTGGTAGTGACGTGCTTTGCAAGTGACCACTTTGGCATCCTCTTCATCTGGATGTGGCCTGAAGAGTGACAGATCTGCAGCGGAGAAGAAAGACATAGTGCGTCAGTTCACAGCAAAAGAAAACCCAAAGGTGCCGTTTACTTCAGCTGATTTTTTTCATGGCTTGAGGTTGCAGTTGCCTCTAGCAGATGGTGGAAAAATGCCAATATGAGGTGGGAAGCGTGGCTGGAATGGGCTCTCCTTGTGTACCGTCACAGGCAGCCTTAGCACACACCTTGCCTGGGCAGCGATGCGCAGGGGCGTGTGTTAGCAGCACACTGCCGGGCTGTGCATGCCTGTATTTTAATACAGGCATCCTCTGGGTGCTCTTGATCCCCAGAGGGTGAGTCTGCAAGCGTGACTGCTCGGCACGGGCTGAAGTGCTTCCCTCCCGGACAGGGCGATGAGCCGGGGCACACCTTTGGGTGCACAGGCAGTGACCGCAGGGGGAATTGCTGCAAAGACACCTGCACGGCATGGCATGCGGGAAAGCTCTCTGCGTGCAGGGACACTTCGGGGCAGTGGGGGTCTCCAGCGGTGCCAGACCCTCCCCCACGCCCTCTGGGGCAAAGTTGTCCTTGTGGGATGGAGGAAGCACCCCAGTCGCCAAGGCAGGTAGGAGCTGGCTTCCAGCACGGCAAGCTGCCTTCAGCTGGGGAGATGCAACACGCCCATGCTGTCCCTGCAGCGCAGAGGAGACATCACTCAGGGAATGGCATGCTGAGGACACTCCTCCCACCCTAAATGGGATGCAAGCAAGCTCTATCAACAAGTGCTATAATACAGCTGTCTGCCCCCAGTATATGCTGCATGCCTGAGCTGAAACCATTTCGTCCTGACCTGATTCCATCTGTAAATTTTCTTTGGATAACGGGAGTTGAGGAACCGATCTCCCAGTTGTGGGTGAGGAAAGAGATGAAAAAATGTGTGCATGTTGCTGGTGCGCTGTGGATGTGTTAGCGTGCTTTCTTCCCTCCTGGGAGTGATGTTGCATGGCAGGGTGGGGACGTGATCCGTCACCAGTGTTACTGTTAGCTTTACAATAATCATCTTTTGATATTTACTATTAAACTTTGTCACATATTTTTATTCCATCTTCAACAGGTGTTAATCTCTTTGCAGAAACAGCTGAGCGTTTGGCTTTGCTCAGCTGTTTCTAATCAGAGCCAAAGGCAGTCCTGAAGCAATCATAGTATTTCCCTTTTTAAATTGGCTATGAATATTTAAAAGGAAACACAGCTTTTCTTTGCAGCCTTGGCTAAGCACGTTTCTCCCTCTGCCTCAGTAATACCTGCTTATAATAATGCAGAGCCAGCAGGAGGTTGACTGTCCAATTTTGCTCTTTCAATACGCTCTGAAACATCCAGGGGAGAAGAAGCACAGGGGAAAGCCAGCCAGAGAGCCAGCCCTTCACTCTGAGTTGCTGCAGGGAGAGAGACAAGGTCCCTAAAGATGAGGTCCTCCATGCAGTGGTGGTGGTGGTGGCCCACAGAGTGGCTGCAGGGCAGGACAGCATCTCTGGCTATAATAGCTGCCGGTTAACATACAACAGAACACCTAATGTCCTTGAAAACTAATTATCGGGATAGTAAAGTATACATTATATCTCTCTGCCACAGAAACACACTCGCAGAGATGAAGCTCGCACAATGTCTGCGCCCTGCTGTGCTTGTGGCTGCTGCCAGGGTGGCCGCTGCATCCTCTCCCAGCCTGGTGGGTTCATCAGACAGAAGATGCCTCTGGGGCCCTGTTGGGGTGGCCTTTTGGGATTTGGCCACATGAAGAGTTTTCATCAGGGTGAAACGTGTATTTGCTGACAGTACATTCAATGAGTTTTTGCCCTCTGCGTATCTAGCAACTGGTAGATTTTATAAGTACCATCAGATGTTCGTGTCCACCATGGTTAAGTTTAGCTGGCTTGCCATATGAGGTGATGTTTGTGCATTTGAGCACCATGTTGTAACCACAACAATAATACTGTCTGGCTCTACTAGAGGGATATTTGTCTATCTGTAAATCTCAAATTGCTTTACAAAGGAAATTCCAGAAACATAAATCCAGGAAATTCACAGTAAATGTCAAACCTGGAAGAAATCCAAACACGTACTGGTATTAAAATGCGCATACCAAAGAAATGTTATTAATTTGGTTTGCAAAGCAGGGCATGCCGGTAAGCGGTCAGTTAGGCATTCCCCTCCATTGATCAGCAAACATCCCTGTGGAAAAACCCTGGAGCAAGGCTACCTTGCCCTAACAGTCTGCAGTCCTGTGGCAAACAAAATGCTTACTTTTCTCTCTTTCTCACTGCAAGCTGCTCTGCCTTTGCCATCTGAAGCACCTCCCTCGCTTTCCTTAATGCTGAAGCCCTGAGCCAGCCTGGGTGGCTGCGGAGCCCTGGAGCTGCCTGCAAGGAGCTGGGGAGGAGAAGGTGGCGACCAGGGTGAAGGACCAGGATGAAGGACATCCTCTGGTGCTGCCTGCTCGCTGCCCGCCCTGAGGCCCAGGCAATTTGCCTGTTATCCCCCCGTTACCAGGTGCCCTGTGCAGAAGATGTGGCAGCCAGGAAATCAAGAGTATGAAAATCTGCTGTATTCCTCTTGCCTCTCAGTGTAGCAGCAGTCCCTTGGGGCTGTTGCAGGCAGAGTGATTTACAGCAGCCCTAGAGATGTCCTAATGTGTACAAATATTTCTCCACACCTGTTTTTTTTTTTTTTTTTTAATACCAAATAGATACAGGTGCAGTCAAAAGCCCCGCATTTTTAATTTGACACATTCTAGCAGTGTCTCTGTAATCTTTGTGTTCAATATTGTATTAATCATTTAATTATTATTGAAGCAGTCTATATGAATTTTTGCTACATTCTGTCTCTGGGACAATCACACTGAAGGACTGTCTTTTGTTGCTTCATGAGCAATGCGAGGTATGTATAGGGGAGGTTAGTCTCAGAAGGTCTGGAGAGGCAACTTGGGTGTCACGACAAAAACCTTAATAATCTTATCATTAGAGCAGCAGAAGTAGAGTCCTTTGCTGTGATGTGCTCCACAAAATCAGCAACAAGCCCACCGTGTTTCTATATCTGCTGGTGGGTGGCCTGCACCCATGACCACCAGCCCTCTGCTGCTCCCTCTAGCTTCTCCTTGTCCCCCTTGGGCTGGGGCCAGAGCCAGGCTGGGACCCCAGGAGCATCCTCACTGGTGCTGAGCAGAGCAAGGTGGTTACTTCTCTTCATCTGCTTTTCTTTTTCTCCACCACACTCTTAGCTCCCTGCCTGTTTCACAGTGTAGAGGGAGATGATTCACCTCTCACCAAAGCAAACGCGTCTGATCCTCAGACCTGATCCTGGTGCCCATGCAGAAGGCTGCGTTGTTCTACAAGAAGGGACTGAGGATAAATTTCTGTCGGTTTATCCCAATCCTACTGCCTCTGGGGGGCAAGCTGTATTATTTAGAGCAATATGGAGGGCTGTGCCAGGAGAGTTGTTCAGGAGTTAGCGCATCCGTGTCAATATTAGAGATCCCTGTTAGAGATCCCTGAGCAAATGGGCAGTTTGCTGCAGAAGGGTGGGCGCTGCATGGCAGTGCATGGTGGTACGGACCTTTTGGCAGGGCATGTTTGGCTTTTGACTGTGCAGCCGAGGCATGCCCAAATCTACTCCATGCCATCACCTCTTCAGGAGGCTCCTGCCTACTGAATCACTAGGTAAGAGTCTTGAAGGGGCAGGGAGAAATGAAAATTTTAACCTTTCGATGGTGACAAATACTGACCAGGAAATACAGAAACACAACTGGGAAAGCTATAAGGAATTAAACAATATTTCCTGATTTTCTTCTTCCAAAATTATTAAACCAGCCAGTGGAATTATTTGTCTTTTTCACTTTATAGATATTGAACAAATAGGAAAGTAATGAAAATGTGAAAGCTCTCCAATCGAGATGAAGTGGTATTCAAGCAAAGGGTACTTCTAATCAAGTATCAGGAGAACCATGTCACTCAGTGTATTTTGTCAGAAAGAGAATATTTCCATTCTTATTTCCGCTCAGGTGTTGTACTTGCATGTACTACACAAGGTAAGAAATGAAAATTGAACACCATGGAGAACACATAGGGTTACTATTTGTACAATAGACAGCCTATTGGAAAAATCAATGTCTGAGTTTCTGTTTGCTTCTTCATCCTTCCCAGATCAAATAAAGCTATTAATTAGTGTTATTTGTAGTGCTGTTGGCCTTTGCAAAATATACTCATTAAAAATGCTTCTTGGTTCAAATGGTGTTTCATAAATTGTTCTCAGCCACAGTTTACAAAAGAGATCGAGTTTGAAGAAAAAGTACATAAAGTCCAAGAGGTAATCAGACAACAGTAAATAGAAAAAGATTTATTTGTAGAACACATGTCACACAGTAGCATTATTATACTTCAAGCCTACAGAATAAAATGAAGAAAATCATCAAGTAGCTATTCGGATTGCCTAGACTGGTTCTAAGGAGTTGGATACCTCATTAAAAAAGCAGCATTACAAACCTGAACCAATTCCACAACTCAGCCTGAAGTTCATTCTGGGCTTACTGCACTCACCCTTGCGTGAGTTAAAAAGAGGTCCTATTGCACAGCCCTTTGTGCTGGAGAGTGCTGGGCTTGTAACGCCTCAAAATGGGGCCGTTTGCAAATTCCCCGAAACCTATTTCTTAACTGCAGCTGTCTCAGGATGGCCAGAAACAATGAAGTGCTATACATCATTGTTTTACCCAAGGCTGAACTATGGCCAGCTCTGCTCCAAAGCCAACAGCTTTTTAAGAGTATATAGTCACATGCTACACCAGTTTCTGGAGGGAAGGGATAAATAATCCAGCTGATGTTTTGGGTCACAGTTTAGTAACCCAGAGGCTGGGCAGGGCTGTCCGCCACCCTGCGGCTGCCCCGGCTGCAGGGCTGCGCCGGGCCCTCCCGGTCCCCTGGGCAAGGGGGCAGTGGTGGGCACAGCCACTTGCACGCCCCACAGCACAGCCACGTGGGGCTCAGGACTGCGGCTACCTCTCTGGGGGACAGTTTTGCCCTGGTAACACCATTTTTTGCCTTTCTTACATCCAGTTCTGTCTGCCTTCATATACCACATTCTGGTCTTAAATGTAGTAGCATAAATCAGGTACCGGTACAGCCACAGTCCCGTCTCCTCAAGAACTTGAGCAGTTTATGCTAGCGGGTGCCAAATGCTGCTGTCCTCCTCCTTCACCTTCTCCTGATGTTGCAGTTGGTCGTCAAAGCAAAGCAGAGGAAGGCCAGCCAGGTTTCGAACCCTTTAAACAACGTGATGGATCCTACTTCTAATAAACTTTAACTATCTCAATAGAGCCTAAAGAAAGGAGAAAACCTGACTTTCTTCCATCTCTTCTCTTTTACTGCTACCCGTTCTGTCTCATATTTCCTTTCCAAAGCCAAGTGGTTTGGATCATACTCCTGTCCTTCCGGCTCAGAAGGTGCTGGCTTCGATGAGGGGAACTAGCTTGCTAGAAGCTGTATACTTATTTCATTTACAAGGTGCTATGAACTGCCCGACTATCAGATGGTGTGTCATGCTATCAGATACGGTGAAATCGTTAGCCTTACAGATGAGTAGGGCAAAAGTAGGCTCTCCAAGTGCCACTTGAAGTTGCTCTTTTCTCTGTCAAAAGTAAAAATAAATTAACCTTCAGCAAAAGAATCTTTCAGACTCCAAAAAACTATTCATAGAGTAAGAACGATATGCCCAGAAAGTAATGAAAAGTCACCTTTCAGAATTGCATAGTGCCTTGTAATACACAAAGAGACTGTGTTTCTCATCAATGATTTTTTAGAACTGGAACTATGAAAAATGTTATGGTAAAGCAACTTTAATGCTAGTCTGAAATCTAGACTCATTTATTCTCAGAAATATCTTTGAAAAATAATGGCATCTTGATAATTCCCCGTTACGCTTACTGTCAGCTAGGACTATCATATCAGAGTGTTATCAGCGTGAACAAAATGTCTTTCCTTTGAGAGAAAGAATTTCCAAACTGTGATTAGTGGTTCAGTGTGACAAACAGTAGAAAAGGACAATCTTCAGCATTGTCATGAAAGAAAAAAAATCACAGCATTAAAAGAATAAATTCATCTCCAAGGAAAATGTTAGGACAAATGGGACAAATAGCCCTTATTTTACAAAAGAAGCGTCTGAGGTTTTTCAGTATTTTAAATCATATTAGCAGATAATAGTAGTTCGAAATAATTTGGGCTCTTTCGTGTGTTCTTTAGTGTGTGGTAGTTTCTAACACTGCACTCCTGGTCCAGGATCCTGCTGGAGAGGCGATGTGAAAATACAGGTTGGATTTATCAGTAAACAGAACTAAGAGAATTGTCACCTGAGCAATGAATTAACTAAAAAAATTGATTAAGGTGGCCTGGGACGCCATGAATGTGCATGCTGCTGTAGAGCTTTCTGTCAATAGAGGCATCAGGCTACTTTTAATTGGAGGCTGCATTTCTATAACGATCTCTTGCAGGCAGATCTTGTGCTGAGATTGTACTCCTTTACATTAACATCGAAATGGATGACTTTCAGTCTCTTTAGTGGAGTGTACAGGAACATTTTCACAAAAACAGGCTCCAGTCACTGAATCACAGTAGCAAATAATTAGAAACGGAAATGCCCTGCTGGGTTATTCAATTCTCGCCTCTTATAATGCAAATATATTTCCTGTTAGACATACTTTTTTGTGAAGTTCAATCTCGAATGATGCATCATGACCATTTCCTCATTTTCTTATACGTATCATCCCACAGATTCAACAATTAAGTACCTTACTTATGTCTCATTAATCCTGGCTTTATCTCTTGGCTGTATCCTTGTTATCATACTCTTTAAGAATTAAGGAGAGCTGTGGGAAAATCTGTTTGTATGAAATGACATTTAGATTTCTCCAAAACCACAAACGTAACGTATCTGAGGTGCAGATATGTTTGGCTCACCTTTCATATTTGCTCATCCTTTGCCTTTTGCATTTCTGATCAGGTCAAGAATCAGAAATAGCAAAATACATCAAGAAAATCTATTCTTATGGTGTTTGGGGAAAGAAAGAGAATTAGCATTTTAAAAACTCCCTTTCTATAACAGTTTCTAGGCACGTTTTGAAAAACTGAAAGAAAATTAATGGATTTTGCCTTCTTTTGAATACCTGTTGAATTACCCCAAGTAGTTTTTCATTTGGTAGGCTGTTAGCCATATGGTGGACATTAACTGTGATCTGTTCTTCAGAGAAAGACTGAAAAATGGACATAAGAGATATACATCTTAAATCACAGACACAGGTATTCAAAATGAACTTTATCCTCTTGGTTTGGAGACTCTCACTTGACAGAGGATTCTCAGAGGATGATGATCTACTGATAGTCCTGCATACAGTTAAGAGAATAAGCTAGGAAATTACTGGTGTACTTTCTTGACAAATTAGTAAAGTATTTTGATGATCTTTGTAGGTAAGGTAGCTGTAGAGTTTCAGATTTCCAAATTATTAAAATATAAGTGCAGTGATTTATTTTACAGTACTTATACAAAGGATTAAGAGAAAGAACTCAGATAGTTTGAGCCCAACATCACTGATGTTAACTGAGCCATGCTGCATCATCCCAGAAAAACTCTTTTCATCCAGACATGATGTACAAAACATAGCTGATACTAAGGGTCTGATCACAAGGTTAGAAATCAGTCTCTGAATGTGAGACTCTGAAGTTGGGGATTCAGACACTGGTCTGCTGTAATGGATGGTACTGGTTTTATTTTCTGTATTTACTTGAGAGAAGTCTCTGAGATGCAGGACTGGGCAGGCACCACCTGGAGCTATGAGGAGGTTCAGAAAGACTTTGCCAGGGATCAGAGGGGACTTTTATGGCCACTCACTGAGCAGAAGAAGCATCCGTCCTGCAAGAGTGTGGCCTGTGCAGAGTAAAAAGGACTGTCATTGGCTGCTTCATGCACATTATGAAAAATATGGATTTGTTTAGAAATCCCACAGCTCTTCTGTTGGCAAAACAGCTATTCATTTCAGGTCTGAGTAGAGACTCCAAATTCGAGTCCTGTCTCTGAATTATTCATCAATGCTATCTTTATTCCTCCAGCTCCCTGTGAATGTCTTGTGACTGTGGAAGCAAGGGATTTGATACGCCAAAGCCTCACCTAACCCTCGGTGCAGTGGTCTGCCTTTCATCTCCTCTTGTCCTGAAAGCAGCAGCTTGCTGTGGAAGTGTTGGGACACCAATTCTTGTCCTCTTGTCCAGCCACACTTGATAGTAAATTGGATAAAATTTAATGGAGGTGATAATTACTTTTTCCACTTACTGTATTCTTATTTTTAATTTCATTGTTGGCTAATGATCTGTCTATTCTTTCATCTTGCATGTCTGCAGGGCTGAAGAACTGCTTCTCAGATTGTTCCCAGATGAATAGATCAGCAAGTGGCTACTTCCTAGGCATTTTATGATACTCCACAACTAATTAATTCTATTTCAGGAGATGTAAATCAAGAAAGGATTTCTCTTATCAAGCACTTTACAGATGCATATCTGAAAAATCTCTACAGATAGAAGGAAATGCTTTTATCCCTTTATGACTACTGAGGCTTCTGTTTTGCTGGTTTCATTTGTACCTCAGATGTATGCATTGTAGGCTGGATTGACACCCCTGTTCTTGGCCACACTCACAGGGACTGTCTTGATCCATGTTCTGGACACTTCTGGGTTGTGGACAGGCTTTGCAAGCCACACAGATTGTCACTATTGTGTATAATTTTTAGCTGGAGATACAGAGTCATTGCATATAGAAAATCTGTTGGACAGCCAGGAGTCCTGACTCTTAGGCTGTGTTTGATCATGGCAGCTTTACTTTTGGTCTGAGCCACTGTACAGACATAGAAAACATGTAAAACCATAATAATTCGCAGATGAAGAACAGTACTTTTGAAATTAGCCAAAATGGACTTCTACTTGCATGTTTAAAGAGGACAAAGTGCTCTCCAGTGCAATAATTGTTCTGCCTGCTTTTCATGGAGAAAACCAGTTGGTACGGGCTATTTCTCTTTTTTTAGGGTTCTGCAGCCTGAGAGCAGGGAGGTGACAAAGTGAAACTAGCAGATGACAGAAAAATGTGTGAAGGCTTCTAAGCAAGCTGCAGAAGCCCTGTGAAACCAAAAGAGGGGCTTCAGAGGACTTTGGAGAACAAATGCTCTGGTGGTCCTTCATCATTTAAAAGGAAGGTGGAGTTCACATCTTGGCAAAACTATTCTCACCTTTCCCATTATCTGACTTCCCCACCTTCTAACAAACAAGATGTCATTCCACTTATTCACCGTTTAGGGGACCTCAGTAAGGTAGTATAACCCCATGTAACTATTGCAAAATCTGGAAGCCTTATGTAAATGTTAGTAAGTCAAACTTCTCCAAAATGCTGTTACTCCCCTGTCCCAACATACTTTCACGTGCAGAACCATACCCTTTTTCGCGACTGATCACCTTAAGTCTAGATACCTAAGCGAGATGGGTGTCCTCATGAGATGATAGATGCTTTCATATGTTTGCAGAACCACTGTGGAGGCTTGCTTTCTTTTCCTGGTCAACCTCCTGAAGAAGGGGAAATGGCAATGCAAGTTATTATTAGCATCTGTTCTGTGGTTGCATGTCCAGAAAACTATTTGTACGAGAATTTGCTTTGATAATGAACTCTGAAAAAAATCTTTTGGGCATCAAAAAATAAGGAAACCTAGGATATGGGAGGTAGAGAGACCAGGTTATGACAGGCTGATTAGGGAGCAGAAAGGGCTGATATTAAAACATGGAAAATTTCCTTTGCCCTCTAACTTGGCCAAGGGGAGCCTAAATTTCATTAGGATTTGCAGAGTGCCAAGTACATTATGCAAATATTTTATATTGGTTTACTGCTGTTTTCTTCTAATTTGTTCTGTTCTGACAAAAGCTTCTGGTGTATAAGCACAAAATTGAAAGTCCTGCAGTCATCTAAACTGTAATTTGTTTTGTACCTTTTTATGTGGGGCAGAGTAATTTTCTTTCTTCACAGATGAATTATGCAGTTTAGGATCCCCTTGGTTCTGCCAATGTCTTGTGGTTTAGCCCAGCAGGAGCCTAAGCACCACAAAGCCATTTTCTTACTCCCTCCGCGTCCCCTCCCCAAGTGAGATGGGGGAGAGAATCAGAAAAGTAAAAGTGTGAGAACTCATGGGTTGAGATAAAGACAGTTTAATAGGTAAAGCTAAAGCTGTGTGTGCAAACAAAGCAAAACAAGGATTTCATTCACTACTTTCCATCAATAGGCAGGTGTTCAGCCACTTCCAGGAAAGTGGGGCTCATCACGCGTAACAGTTTCTTGGGAAGACAGACACCATCACCCCAAACATCCTCCCCTCCTGCTTCTTTCCCTCAGCTTTTATTGCTGAGCATGACACCACATAGCATGGAATATCCCTTTGGTCTGTTGGGGTCAGCTGTCCTGGCTCTGTCTCCTCCCAGTNCATTGCAAATGTTACTGGAGCCATGTTGAGGAGTGGATCAATTAAATGCGAAATCAGGAAGGACAATGCCACATCAGCGGCTCCCCAGTGATCCCCAAACCAGGATGATTAGTTTCTGCAGAATCACTCCAAATGAAGGGATCAGTGGTAGTGGGGAAGAAGGCTTTTAACTATTCAACCATTCGGGAATGCAGTAGGGCAAACGGTTAGGTGGAAACAGCTGAGAAGAGTTGGTCACTTTTAGAAGATGCAGAAAGCTTAAGTGGGGAAAGTGCTTTTGGATTAAATCCTCCCCAGCAGGGCAGAGCAGGCTGCGAGTGCCAGGGAGTGAAGAAAAGATGGGACTCCTGACTCTTGGGGTAAGCAGGAGAAAGAACAGCAAAACAGAGACCATGGGCGGGCAGAAAGCCGGATTCAGCCTCTTTGGAGGCCGGCTTGCTGAGGTCCCTCAGGAAGCAAATCTGAGGAAAAGGAATCAAGGCGAGTTGGCAGTTGCTTGCAGGAACAGCATGAAGAGCACAGCTGCAAACCACCCCCGTGCAAGGAAGGCGAGGAAGGGTAGCAAGTGACCCACCGGCTGAATCACAACCTCTTCGCTGACTTCAGTGCAAGGAGGATGTGTACAAAAAGTGGAAACTAGGGCGAATTACTAAGGGCGAGTATAAAAAGCTAACAGAGGCAAAGAAGAAATCTCCATTACAAGGTTATAAGGTTACAAAGACCACTCTGGAAATGAGCAAAAATAGGATGTGTGTAAACCACACCAGAAGGAAAAAAGATTGTACTTGCCTCACCCTGTCCCTTGATTATTTTTTCTGTTCTGGCATATTTACTGAGCTTATTTTTTTACCTTCTTGTATCCCTGCCCTTTTTAAAAAGGACCATTTCCTGTCATATTACTATACTTGTTTGCGACCAATGGGACAGACATGCAGTACAATAAAGGGGGAAAAAAAGAACCCAGAAATGGCAAAAACAGTGAGAAAACCTAGGGTTTTTGATTGAAAATCCCATAGGAATTCAGGTTATTTAAATTAAGGAGCACTTGCAAAAGCAGCGCTCCCTTGTAATCTACATGCTGAAGGGGTAAAACAGTCAGCATTGGCCCCTAATAAAATTTCCAAATTCCCCAGATCAAAATAAGCATCTGAAATGCAGACATATTTCAGCAGCTTAAAACTCTCAGCTCTCACAAAAGCCTGGGGCAGATGAAGCCCCGTCTCAAGTGTGCTCCCAAGGTAAGTGAAGAAGGGATGCGATAAGCTGTGCTCCCAGGGACTTGTATCTCAGCTGAAGTGTGACGCTTTCTGAAGGAGCAAGCATCAGGGTTTCGTCCATGCCACGCCTGCTTGTCTCACTGTCTTTGATTAGACTGTCTGTCTCTCCTAGATGCCTCTTTTTTTTTTTTTCATAATGCAACATATTTTCTTCTTTCCTCCTGCACCTTAAGTACAACTTACTCTTCTTCTTTTTTTTTTTTTTAAGTGTTCTGTGTGTAAAGTGCATTTTACAGGATTTTTTGTCATTTCTAGGTGTCTATAAAATAATCTACTCATGCCATTTATTTGAAGAATTTGAGGACTGAGAAAATATTTTAAACTGTTTTCCTATCAATGGCAAAGAAACTGAAGCAGTACCACTGATCAGGAGTCCTTGCCCTATGCTGATTTTTATTTTAAGCCAAAACCATGACACAAGAACATAAAAAATGCCTACAGGTGCATGCTGAATGTTACAATGGAAGCTTCCTTTCTTCAAGTCTTCAGAGCTTCTAATTATGTCTCTCTAGTTGCACATGTTAAAAACTCGTTATATATTTCTTGATCATTGTTCTACCTATTGTGGGGAGGGCAAGAAAAATGTCATCAGGCAAGTTACATGCCCTGAAAATGTAACAGTGATTTGAGTTAGGGCAAATGCATCTTTTAAATGCACCCTAGCCTACTTCTTCAAACAACTCATTGCTTGCTCATCATTAGATCCTTGCATGTATGTGAATGGATGTACGTTTAAATAAAGTACAGATGGTTTGTGGAGACCTGCATTCAGTTGTGCATTCATTTATACTCACATGATGATGCTGTTCATGTCATTCTTGGCTGCAATAATATAGCTGTCTAAAATAGTAATAAAGAAAGCTAGGAAGAAAAAGTGAACAGGGAAAGAGGTACCTGATGACCCACTGGTGTTCTGGCTGATGCTCTTGGCTAAAATCTGAAGATGAATGGAAAAGCATGAAGCTGTTGTTTCATTTGTTAGGGGCTACATACCAGGAGGTTGCAACAAAATGGAAGCAAAGCTGGCCCCAAGCACAAAAAGCTGGTTAAGAAGTGGATGGAAAACATTAATAATGAAAAACAAAACAAAACAAAACCAAACACGGGCAAACCCCAGGTTCTTAGGAGACTATCTTGCAACCTTTTCATCATCATAAGTTTGAGGAAGAAAAACAACTCACTGTTAAAAGAAATTCAGAATAGTAAATGTTTTCATGTGTGACTTCGGTTCATACTTGTATTACGATCACAAGACATGCTAATAATCTTCTGTTGCTTGATTGACCCTTGTCACATGGTTTGTTATGACTCCCTCATTTATACATTCCTCTGGAATTGTTTAATCTTGTTATGAATCCCATACAAAAACTCTTTAAATGGTACAGTGTTGAAAATTAATGACAACAAAATAAAACACTCCC
>VXAL01002594.1:101464-153224 GCA_013399475.1 Chauna torquata
AGGGGAGACCTCATTAATGTATATAAGCATCTGAGGGGAGGGTGTCGAGAGGACGGAGCCGGTCTCTTTTTGGTTGTGCCCAGTGACAGGATGAGAGGCAACGGGCACAAACCGAAACACAGGAGGTTCCAGCTCAACCTGAGGGGGCACTTCTTTACTGTGAAGGGACAGAGCACTGGAACAGGTTGCCCAGAGAGGTCGTGGAGTCTCCTTCTCTGGAGATATTCAAAGCCCGCCTGGATGCCATCCTGCACAACGTGCTCTAGGTGATCCTGCTCGGCAGGGGGGTTGGACTAGGTGATCTTCAGAGGTCCTTCCCACCCTGCCCATTCTGTGATTCTGTGAAGAGCAACCAGTGTCCCAGGCAGTAGGAGGAGCAGCACAAAGTAGAGAAGTCCCAAAAGCAGCTGAGTTTGCACCCTGCGTGCAGGGGATGTCCCTTTGGCCAAGCACAGAACCAGCTGAAAAGCTGGCTCCATGCTTTGTGCTCTCTGTGTCCACACTGCAAGACTCTCAGCTGTCTCCATCTCATCTGCCTTCATCTACTGTAGTGCCTTGCTGCGCTGTGTGGTGCCCCTTGGTTGAGCAGAACAGGCTGAAATGTCTGCCTAAAGTTACCCAGATAGTGCTGCAAAGCGCTGTGCATATCCATCCATAGACTGGGCTGAAAAAGCCAAGAAGAGGTGGTGGAGGGGACTGCTCCACTTACTACTTTCAAGGCAATAGTGTGCACAGGATCCCCCAGGGCTTGTGCTCAGGGCTACCCCCTTGCTGAGCTCCAGCGTGCCCAAAGCTCAATCCCAAGCAAGGACTGCCCCATGGTTTTGGTGCTGGGTGAGTTAGGGGTTGAAGGTGAAGGTAGACTCATTTAAAAGGCAAGTGTAGAGGTAGTAATGGGGTTTTCTTTCATGATGGTTTAGTAGGGGATGATAAACAGGAGGGTGCTAGGAACAAAAGTAGTAATAGAGATGAGTCACCATGCACACAAGTGGACACTAGAAATATGATGATCACTTGTGTTATTGCTCTGGTGCGCTCTGTTTTGCTGTTTCCCACCTTGATGCATCAGGGAGGCAGAAAAAAGTCTGGAGCCAGGCAATGCCTTGCCCCTCCCTGCAGGGAAACAGCCTGTATAGGCTCTCACACTTATGGGGACAGTCTAATTTGCTCCTCAACATCATGCTCTCCTGGAGGGGACTGCACAGTTCTTCCCCCTAGTCTGCACATTCTGCCGCCACAGATAAATATTTTAGTTAGACACCTGGGGTGAAGAGCAGAGATTCACTATATGATTCCTAGTGGTTTTTTGGTGACTTACTGACCTTTAAGGAACCCAGATCTGCCTAAAATGTCCAAGGAGGCTGTTTTTTTTTTTTTTTTTTAATAGTAGGATAACAGTGAAATATTATGGGAGTAGTCTTCATTCTCACTCTGTCCTAAAGAGTTCTACATGCCGCTCCAACAATATCAAGCACCTCTGTTTTCAGCAGAAAATTTAATTTAATTCTTTTTAGAAGCCATCGTTCAGTTTACTTTAACCAAGTGGCAGAATAGGGGGCCATCACCTCACAATTCAGGATAATTCAGGATAATAGGTATATTTGCATATTCTTTTAAAACATGGCTGAGAGTGGAATTTTCAAGATAACATTTTTATTATGAATTAGAATAATTTGTGAGTTACTACATATACCTGAAAATAGTCCTACTACACAGTGTATGAAGAAATACATAAAGGCAGTATTTTCCAATACATAATATTTGATTTTATGAGTTTGCAAAACTTTAGAACTCTGGTTTTGAACACTGAATGGTGCCAATTTATCAATTAATTATTTCTAATTTATCAACTCATGACACTCCAGCAACATATATTTTCATGCCGATAGAACTAAAGTATCTGTACATCTTTAAAAGCAGTCTTTGCTCTTCTGCTGCCAGCAAGTTTATTTTATTTTGATTCTTTTCTTCTCATGCACTTTGGCGTTTAGGAGCTTTCTGGGCTGTTAGGTTTTCTGTCATTGCCACTGTCAGCTCCTGCCAATGCCTGATAAGTGGATGTCCCTCCAGTCACTGCTTTCCTCATGCAGAGTGATGCATGAGGGGGGAGCAGCAATCAGACCACATGCACACTGTGCAAGCTGTGATTCAGTCTCCAGCAAGAAGGTGTACTCCAGCCACAAAGCCTGACAAAGAATGTGAAGATAAGAAGGAGATGGAGTGGGATTTTCTTATTAAATAAATGCAAGAAGATGTTATCTGAATATAACTTTGAAAAGAACATAAATATAATGCTGAAAACTATATTTTTCAAATAAAAACAACTAGGACCTATCCTGTCTTTGACTATCAAACCCTCTACAGAAAAAATCAAGGTCATGTACATATTTTCAGCCAGCATATTCATTTCAGAAAATATATTACACTGATACAGTTAAGTGCCTTATTTTCTCTGTGGTGAGAGTTACAGAATAGTCTCACTATTATGGAAGCATCTGATTAAGGAAGGCACATTCTTCCTAATCACGGTGCTTTTTCAGCCAGTTAATGGGCAAAGGTATCCAAACCATCTAAAAAGACTGGGTTTTATAACATAAGGAAATTATAATTCGTAATTAGTGTGTAGAATTACTGTTAATGCTGAAGTTGTCTTAAAGTTCATACCAAAGTACCTGTATGAAACAAGCAGTGACCACTGGTGGTTGTCTTAGGATGTCCACGGGTTACCACAGAAATAAAATGAAGATAATGCATCCTTTATCTATAATTGTTTCAGGGAAAGGACAATTACAAG
Source organism: Chauna torquata (assembly GCA_013399475.1). Taxonomy (NCBI): domain Eukaryota; kingdom Metazoa; phylum Chordata; class Aves; order Anseriformes; family Anhimidae; genus Chauna; species Chauna torquata. Next base: position 104,259 of record VXAL01002594.1, read on the forward strand.
AATCAGAGTTCTTTGCTTTGTGTGTGAATGAGCATGGGCAGACAAAGTCCAAGAAAGGTTGCGTTAACCAGAACTAAAGTATTAGATTTTAGATCTGCTGGTTTGGTCTGTAACGTTTGTACCAGGCTGCAGTGCTTGTGACAAAGAACTCTCTGCTTGGTGTTTAGTAGAAGCCTTAACAATAAAGTTCTTGTACCTTCAAACTGAATTGCAGATAGAACTATACCTTTTCATATATCCTAGAAAACTAATCAGAGGGTACTGGAAGATCTATTTTGGCAATGCCATTTGGGTAGATAATACAGTTCAGAGCATGGGGCACTCAGCCAGAAGGCAAAGTGTTTGTTTCTATAGAAAACCTAGACTGGAGGGACTACTCTTTGCCAGTTTTAGGTTGAATACAGCCTGTCCTTTCAGCTGGGACTAGTTTTTGGCCTCAAAATATCCTCAAGGCACTAGATGAAGAGGCAGATTTCTTCACTGGTATAGCACTGCAGTAGCCAGGGCAGTCACATTTTCTGGCTAGGTAGCAGGACATCTGTGTCAGCTCAGGATCTCATATTTACTATAGAAATATCCCAAGAATTTGTTGGCTTTTGGTGTATGAACTATTTACTCTTAAGAGAGGATTAGAAGTCAGGCAACCACAGTATATTAACCATACCAAAAGTCAGTAATTATTTCATGTAGTTGAGATTGGATTTCCCTCTTTCAGTGGGGCAGTCGACATTTTTTATAACCTCTTAAGAAAAATAATTGATTCAGCTTAATTAATTTCAGTGGGTGAGATGACAGAGTTGGTAGGTGGTGTGGCAAGGAGTAGTTTTAGGGAGAGTGACTTGCCTTGTGGAAGCATCACCAGGTATGCCAGACACACAACCTTCAGTGTGTTTTTCAGTCTGTTACAGAGACAAACAGCGCCAATTGCTGTCTCCATACTATAGGAATGGTGAGAGCTTACATGCATGTGATAGTAGCTGCTTTCAAAGAACTTGAACCTTTGTCTTGGAGAGGGCATGGAGGTTACGGTTAGGCATTAATTTTCTTTTGCTAGTAGTGCTGTGAGCCTTTTCCATGTAGGTACGGAATCCCTTTGGAAAAGGGATTGTGGATAGGTGGGCTATTTTTTTTTTTTTTCAGTGAGGGCATAATTTCTCCAGATTTTCTCCTACTAAAATGATTGTTTAATGAATAGAGTGGTGATTGCTGCTTGCTTTGCATTTAGTACAGCTTTTAGAAATGGATTAAAAGCTGGGCAATCTCCTTGTAGGAACCTTTGTCTTATCAAGAATAATGAAGGCATGCTTTCTATAAAATCTAATAGAGTTTACTGCAGGGGGCGAGTGGCAATAGACATGGTGGTGTTGGTGGAATGAATATGAACCCAGTCCTGATGCATGCAGCATGGTGTTGACAGATCAGAGACAAAAAAAGCACTTGTTCCTGAAAGAAGGAAACACAGTCACTGAGTATGTATATCCGTTGTTTAAGCAAAATAAAATACAGAAAATCTGAACTCTGCTCTCAGTTCTCAGAGACTTACTGAAATAATTCAGGGAATGCTTTGTTCTGAAGTATGTAGAAAATAGATATTGGAGACAGGAAAGTGTCATGAACTTCTTATCAGATAGAACGAGTGACCAAAGGAAGACCAAATAGGAAACTTCTGCCAGGTCCCTCAACTAGTTACAAGAAGCAATGGCATAAATTACATTTCTGTAAACAGGTGCTGAAATAATGGCCAACCAAAACAGGGTGGGATTAAAGTGGAAGGGCAGCAACCTTCAGAGCAAGCAAACATCCAGCTACAGATGGGTACTTCCTAGAAGGTGACGACAGACAGAAAGGCATAAGGTTAGTGCATGCTGAAGACATGGGTATCTGGATGAACATGACGTACAAAAACACATCTCAGAAACATGACACATTTAGCACAAGAAATGAGGAAGTCACTATAGTAATAACCAAAGCCTCTCAAGGGATGTTGGCAGCTGGGACATCTCCTGGGTACCCCATGTCCCTAAACCCGTTCCTTTCCATTTGGGCTCCTTTTGTAGAACCCCAGCATTTGTTTCTAGGATGAGCCCTCCTGCCAAGCCTTCACCATGGACTGGTTGTGGGTTTTCTGTTCAGGCATTACTGGTGAGCTCTGTGCTGAGCAAGACAAAGGCATCCGTGCTGCTGTGAGCTGTATGTGCAATACTGGGAGCTGCGATCATTCATCTCAGATATATCTGGCTAGTGTTGGCTTATGTTTCCTATTAATGCAAAATAATAAAAATATTATTATTATGAAAGTCAAGCTCAATGACAGCCTGAAATAATGAGGGAAAATTCTTGGCTGCCTAACAAAAAGTCCTCTTCTGAACAGCATAAAAGTATTTTTATTTTAGTTACTGTTTATTCTGAACACACAATGTGCCCTAGAACTAGAGAGAACGTATTGTTTTGCAGTGACTCAATATCACATTAGCTCAGGAATTTGTTTTTAATTTTCAGAAGGAAAATCTCAGTTCAGGATTTGAAAAAAAAAAAAAAAAAAAAAAACCTAGAGAAACAACAACAGCAGCAAAACCCATCCCAAAATAGCAGGCTGTTGCTAGTTTGATTTGTGTAGTGTTTTTATTGAGTACTCAACACCTTGAATTTAACTGACAATCATCAGCAGTCTTCTATCCTTTCCCTCAGCTATATATGCTCAGTGTGACTAGCACAGAAAAGTTCCAACCCTTTTTCCCCACTAAACAGGACTGAAAGTCTACCCCAGAATCAGAGGTGAGAGGACTCCATTTCTGTACGTATTGCATGCAGTTCAATAGTCTGTCTTAGCACGTGGTCCTATTTTGCTTAAAAACAAATAAAACCAAAAAAGAGCAAGAAAAAAGAGGCCCAGCTCGATTATACTCCATTTCAATCACCTGTAATACGATTTTTATCAGAAACCACATCCTTGCAATTACAGCTGAAAGTAAATACCTGCCTTGGGACCATCAATGAAGGAGACCTGCGAGTTTGTGTTCTAGAAGTGGTGAAAGTCAACACACCAAAACACTGACCTGATCTGTGTAAACGGAAAGGGTGCAAAACCATCATCACTCACATTTCCCATGAGTTAAACTCAGCCATATCAGTGAGCTGACCTGCTCCACTTCAGGAAGGAAGAAAAGGGAGTGAAATCAAAAAATGTGGAGGAGAGAAAAGATGGAGGCAAACTTCCCTTTCTATGGCAAATCCACCAATGTCTCTTCCAGTCAGCAGGGTCTTCCACCTTTAAGCATGGAGTTATGAGTCCTAGCCTCTGTCCAGTTATCGCCATGTAAGGTAAGCGCCCAATCCTGTATTCCAGCTACCCTACTCTTCCTCTGTTTTCTTCATAGGATCTGTCTGTACATTTGTCTTCTCAAGGCCAAGTTTCATGGAGAATGGAATGCTGTGGAAGGTATTGAATGAACTTTAAGCATACCTTTCAGATAATTAACACAATCAATAAAAATGAGCATTACTATTCAGTGGATTTCTGCATTGTTCCTGCTTGCTTTTGGATGCTGCAGTTTGGTGCAGAATTCGGAGCAGGTATGAGGCAGAAGTTGGGGAATATTGATGTGAAAAGAAGCCAAAACAGAATACAGTCCTGATAAATGTAACGGGCTGAATTAATTCATTTGTTCCCTATCTAATTCCTGCAAGTCCTGCATTGGTGACCCAGCTGCCCAGCCTTCCTCCTGATCTGGATCCACATGCCAGAAGCAACTGGTGGATTGTTCCGTTTCTCTGGATCAGAAATCTCAGATAGACCAACCCGAACACGATGACTAAAATAAACTGAGAATATGTTCTATCACATTCCTGTTTTTTGCAATGGAAAAACAGGGACAAATTGCAGACACATTTTAATGGAACTATTGTTTACCTACAGCAATGAAACCTTTATGTTCACATAAATCTATCCTTACAGCTCAGAGCTGACCACCTTATGCTACAGGTACACGTATGAAGCTGTAGGTCAACAGTTTGTTTTGCCAAGCATAAGGAGGAAATGCACTCATACTCTCACTGTTAAAATTCAACCCTATTCACCAGTGTGTTTGAGTAATTAATTGAGAATCTCACCATCACAAAATTAATTAATGTGAAGTTTGTCAGTGTGTTTACTTAGATAGGATTTTGTGCATAAAATCTCCAAACAGGACTTAGAAAAGTAGAAAGTTCATCTCTGGAATGAACTGGGGAGCACAGGGTGAAATATAATAACAAGAAAAAAATAAAAATAAGAGACTGAAATTTGCTCCTTATAATTTGTTTTAAATTGAAGTGTAAAAGCTTGGGACTTGCACTGTCAAACAAATCTGCCACAGCACCTGATTACCATCTTCTGAAGGGGAAAAAAAAAAGTCCTTTTCTTAGATAATACAGTCAACACATTATAATTAATGCATTTAAATATGTGCCTTCCTTAAGGGCAGGTACTATGTTAGTAATTAGGGTTTTAGCAATTTTTGCAGAGGAAGCTGCATCTCATTATATAGTCTTTTAGACCCACGTTATTCTTTCATAAAGAAACCAGTTATCTTGTTTATGGATTCTTGAGAGTGCAGAGCTGGAAACATTAAGTATTTATGCAAGCACTTGAAAGTACACCACTGGAAATTCAAGCTCTTTCTTTTCCTGCTCATCTTATTTCCTTTTGTTTTTAAATTGTTTTTGTTACCTACAGAATGTTACAGACTTCTGTGAAAAAAAAGCCTACTTTTCATTTATAGGAGGTATATGTTGAACCAAATCTTGTTGGTTTCTCTGGGCTTTTACTCAAGCTTAACTCCTGACTTAGAATCTTTCCCCTCAGGTTTAATAATAAGTAATTTTCAATAATGAAAATAAGAAATCATAATCGGTATAAAACCAAATTAACTTTTGTAATATTAAGTATGAGAAAGGGTGCCTGATATTACAGTGTTAAATTTATATTTAGTGTCTCCTGGCAGTTCACAGAACAAAACAGAAGGGGATTACCTCTCTTCTCTATTAATTTAATATAGTGTTTCAGTTGCCTTCAACAGAAGCAGTTGGAACAAGCGGAGAATTCTTTTAACCACCTCCCTCAGTGCCCAGTCTCTGAACTACATTAGATACAATACTGACAACCTAGAATTGCATCTGAAATGCTGCAAGTAGAAAATGCAGGGGTGGTGAAAGCTGGTTATACAGAACAGAGACATCCCTGCAGATTTACACTGGAATCAGTTTTATACTCTCGTAGTCTTTGGAACAAGTCCATGAAACGGTCATGCACTGGAGTGAGTGCTGGTACTTGTACACTTCTCAGCCCTGGGCTTGCCAGTCATCCTATTTGTTGCCCATCGATCCTCATCTGCCAGACCATACCATGGGGAAACACTGAAAACTCAGAGTCGTCACTGGCAGCCCACAAGCAGGGAAAAGCAGGGTGTCCCCTTGGCACAGGGTTAGGGCACAACTCTGCAGCCACTCGAGATTTCCCCAAATGCTGTGACAGGTAGTGGCTGAGGAGCTCATGTGCTTGGCACACCTGAGATTGCATTGTATTATCTTCCCCTGCATAAAATGAAACCACTGATATTTCCTGATTTAGTGTACTACACCTTGGAGCTTACATATAATGCACTTTAATTAATTTAGGTAAACACCTTGCTATCAATCTCCAGAGATCTGCATGAGCCAGGAGATGCACACTGGGGCACTTGAGGTTTCTCAGTTAGAAACTGGGGGCTCCTGCAGTCCCATTCCTCCAGGTTATTCCAAATTTTTCCTCATTGTAGATATAACTGCAGATCCTATATATTCCCGTGTCCTGATTCACACTCACATCATGGTGCTACCTTGTCGGAAGTGAAAAACCCAAATCCTTTTGGGAGCTAGAGGCTCCAGTTCCTCTCACTTAACTTTAGATGTTCATACAGCAGTTATTTGAGTCATGCTGTGATTGTTTTATAATCAACGGAAAGAAAGAGGAGCTCCAGGATTGTAATTTATTGCATCCTCATGTAGAAGTCAGAAACTGGTCAGATGAGACACACCCTTAAGGACCGATTTATTTCCATTGGCTGTAAAGACAAAGATTTGGCTGAGGTGTAGACACCTCCGTTTTAAATGTCTAAAGTTAAAAGAGGTGAACACCATCCCAGTTGACTTCAGTGGGCATTAGATCAGGTCTGCTATGTGCAATAAGAATGTGCATTTGAAACCAGTATCATTTGTTCAGTTTGCCTCTTAAAAAAACAACAATATTTATTTATCTTTTTTTAATATCATTTTGTGGTTTCAGTGCTTAGCAGCCTTTTAGAAGGAGAGTGTTCAGGGCAATATAACTGTGACTGCTTCATTGATGAAACTGCAGAACAGACTTGGCTTAACCTAAAGGTCAGAATGACAGAATGTAATTCACTGTTTTCTACTTCACAGTCTGAAGGTTAAGGGGTTTCCAGGAGGGAGAAATCAGACATAGTATCATTTGTGATATCCAATGACCTCCATGAATAATATAGAGTCCAAATAAAGATTTTTCGTAACCACCCAAATATTAAAAAATATTTTGCTCAGATTATTTAGTAAGTCTGCTCTTCAGACCAAAGACCTGTTGCTTAGCCCTTGGACTATTCGAGAGCAAACACAAAATAGAAATGTTTAAACACAAGTATATTTGCTTATAGTCAAGAGAGCTAATGTTTGCAGGGTCAGGTTTTTAATTTGGAAAAATAATACTATTCCTAAGGAAAAAATAAGGTATTTCTACTGATAACATTCTATCCTCCAATTCACTGGGATGTAAATTCCATTTTACTTACTCAACAACTGCAAAGAACACAATGGTTTTCTGAGGTAGCCATCCTAGATCAGAACTTCCTTAGATAAATACATAAATGACAGTTTATCTTAGTTACAGTATAGCAATTTACATCCTGTATATAATAGCATTTTCTTGCATTCTTTGTCTATAATTGCCTTTTCTCTTTTATAGCATGTAATAAATTACCTTTTATAGTCAGGTACTTTCATTTAAGTGAAATGAAGTTTTATCATTTTATTGCAAGTGTTCATTAGACTTTACTTTCCTACAGGTGGGATTCATTTCTGGCCTTCCCTGAGAGAGGCTGAAAGCTGCTGCCTATTGATTCAGGTGTTTCCCTGCGTTTAGCCTTGGTTGCATACACCCAAATATTTTTAACCCACCTTCTCCTTCGTCCACAAGTAATGGACCTTCACCCTTGGCTAGTGAGGTAAGCTTGGGTCCTTTTCTGTTGTCTGGGACACATGGTAAGACCATGTACCAAGGTTCAAACATGATTTTAAATATAGTGTAATAAAATAATGGAGCTTGTCATTGGTGGACTAAATTCCCTTGCCAGTCTAGGAGACCATAGAAGCTCTAAATGTGACCTAGGTAGTGCAGCTGTATGAGTATACATACACAAATTTAAGTACCTACAGTGTTTCTAAGAATATATAAAAATGTTTTCTTAAAAAACAGATTCTTTGGGATGGATCTATCTAATCTGTTACAGAGCCTCCCAAGAAGATGTATTTGTTGGAAGTTGTATATCCTACTGGTACAGTTCCCATGCTCTTTTCCTTTATCTTACTCTGTCCCAAAGGAAGAGGGAAGGAAAGATGTTCTGCAGCTATGACTTCCCTGCTACTTTGAGAGAAGCTGTTTCACAGCATCTGTTACAGCTGTGGAGACAAGGATTTCTGGGTGAAGAGAACAGGAGAGTAAAAAGGGCTGCACCTCCCCCACCAGTCCTTCAGTAGTGCATAACCTCAGCCATGTGCAGTGGTTGTGTTTGCACAGAATCTTTGCACAGAATCCTTGTTCACGTTATGGTTGCATATGCCCACAAGTGATGTCTGTCTTATAAATTAGTATAGTCTTAAATATCAAGGATCCTAGGGACTCTGTTGACCATCCAGTAGCCATTATGTAGCTCTGGTTGCTAGGACATGACATGCACTTTGGAGAAGCTCAGTAAGTTAATGCTCTGCAAACTATTGAAAGGCTGTTCTTCTGTGATTGTACTTTGGGTGGTCAATGGGTATGAAGAAGTAAGAACATTTGTTAGTGATCTTCATAGATTTCAGGAACACAAAATCTGTTGCTGAAATGAAGGAGCACTTCAGTTATAAACAGAGAACTCACTCAGCATAGAAAAAATGGATAGAAGCTGAGTGGAGGTTGTAAACTGAGACAGAAGTGCTGATAATTGCCTCTTGTTATGTCAGAAAAACAAGGTCCTAACCTGACATTTCTGTTCAATACTGTCTTTATGACGAATGAGAATATTTGTTTCCTCTAATGCTGTCCTGTTGCAGTCTTGCTCAAATGTTCCTTTACCTACAAATAGAGAAATGTGAAACCATTGGATGATCATAATGCTCCCTTCTGGCCTTAGAAACCTATGAATCTGCTTACCCATGGTGACAGACCAATAAGGCTGTACTCTGCTCTCTCAGGAGGCTCTGCCTGTACAGTGCTGCAAGGGAAAGTGAATACTACAGCGCTACATATAGTGTAGAAATCCCACTATGTTGTAGCAACCTGTGCTATCACAGACAGACACACCGACACATGAAAACACTACCAAAACATCCACAGGAATTTCCCGTTGGGAGCACTATTGTATGAGAGGAGATAGTTCATATTTGCGTTGGAGAGGAAAAGATTTTGATTGCTTAAGAGCTTCCTTTATTCAAATCCAACTTAAATCTTACCTACATAGTCTACTGCATCCATCTGTCTTTTCTTCTTCTATGGTGGGAGTTAAAAAGTCAAATCTATTTGAAAGATTACATACTAAGTTGTACATGGACTCTATTTATGTGTTTAAGGGAGTTGCATCGTTCCTTTTTAAAAGTGCAGACAAAAAAGCTTTTGAAAAGGTAGGAAGGCAGTGGGTTGTTGCCAGGTTTTGAGATGAGGTGTGTGCCCTATGGGAGTTTCTTTTAGAAGATCTCTTCCGAAATTTATACTTCCATTCAAAGCTTTGTTGATCACCCAAGTACAGAGCTGAGGACCTTTGCGTTTGGACAAAACAGTGGTTGGCTCCTGCTCATGAGCGAGATCTCATGAAAGATTTTCCCAGAATTATTGTCTCCTGTGAAGATAGGCTGAGAGAGCTGAGGTTGTTCAGCGTGGAGAAGAGAAGGCTCCAGGGAGACCTCACTGCGGCATTCCAGTACCTAAAAGGGGCCTACAGGAAACCTGGAGAGGGACTCTTTATCAGGGAGTGTAGTGATAGGACAAGGGGTAAAAGAGGGCAGATTTAGATTAGATATAAGGAAGAAATTCTTTACTATGAGGGTGATGAAGCACTGGAACAGGTTGCCCAGAGAAGCTGTGGATGTCCCATCCCTGGCAGCGTTCAAGGCCAGGCTGGATGGGGCTTTGAGCAACCTGGTCTAGTGGGACGTGCCCCTGCCCATGGCAGGGGGGTTGGAACCAGATGATCTTTAAGGTCCCTTCCAACCCAAACCATTCTATGATTCTTTTTTTTTTTTTAATTGGCCCAACAACTTTAATAAGTTTCTCTGTTTTGTGGAAATTTCATAAAACTTAGAAGAATATTTCCTAACTGCATGCAGCATGTCTGGAATTCAGCAGTTTCCTTTAACCTGATTTGTGATCTAAATCGTAGGGTGGAAGTTGCTTTTCCTAATCAGAGGCCCAGATTTGATGAACAGAAGGGGTGATTAAGCAAATAATTGTAGATTATTCTAGCAGAGTGAAAACTGCTTGAGATATTCAGCAAGACACAGCTTGCCTAGAGGTTATAGAATTCCTTTATAAATCTCTCCTGCTTGTCATTGTAAATGGAAATATTTTTCATAATACTTACGAGATTCAACTGTAAGTGCCTGAGCTTGACCCTCATGGCCATCCCATTGACCCCAACAGCTGCTGTCTCCTTGGAGACCCCATTTTCTGGATTTGGTTGCATCCCGCCACCCCCATCAGCAGGGTGCATGGAGTTGCTGCATCAGTGGTGGTTGCTGGAGGGTGAGATGGTGACTCCCTGTCCCTGTCTGCAGGCGTTGAGGGGGAAAAGTCCCCAAGCCACACATGGACACGGCACAGGGAGCCTAAGCTGCCCCTTCCTGCAGTTCCCAATGTCTCAGAGCAGATTTTTATGTGAGGTCCTGTGCAGCGAGAATAGCTTGACCCACCTGGTCCAGGCTGGCTGCCTTTGACCTCAGGATTAACCCTAAAGATTTGTGTAGAAAATCCTTTTTCAGTGTGTGAGTGTGAGAAATGGATGATAAACTACAGAGCTGTTAAGGCATTTGATGAACATTTTACTCTTTCCACTTAAAAATGCTCTCTCATTCTTCTTGAGAGAGAGAAGATTCATGGCCAGCCTTACTGCCTGAGTTTAGAACCTGTTTTCTTTTACCACTATTGTAGTAAATAATGATAATTTAATATGGTTGTATTAGCAGATTTTCTTCTCTGAAGTTTATTTAACTTGCTCTATGCTAACATGCCAGGAAATAGTGAGCTGCTGTGTATTCCCCACACCAAAATACACATCTGCCACACTCATGGATCTGAAGAGCCAGGCGACTATTTTATGTCAAGTCCTTATCTGAGCCTTTCACTTTATTATGAGCTTTATAAAGTCCGCACACCACTGTACCTTCTCTATTGATTCCATCATCACAGAACCGACAGGCCATGTGTGAGAAGACAAGGGTTTTGGCTGTGCTGTTTGCTCAGGGAGATGTTGGAAATATGTTTAAAATAATATTAAGTGGTTTCTTTATGACAAATTCAATGGACAAAGCTGAGATTGATTCAGATAACTGTGAAAAGTAGGTTTTTCTGAGAAAAAAAATGTTTGCAAATACCTTGAAAACATTGAGCTGCCTGCGGAGCTCTGCTGCTGCCAGCTGAGAGTGGTGAGAGTGGTGCTTGCCAGGAGAGACGCGGCTATGCCTCACTCGCTTTTTTCTAGCAGCCAGCCCTTGGTCCTGCTTTTGCCAATCCTGTAAATTAACACAGGCGCAAACTGTTGTGCCAAATAGTTTTAGTTAATGTACTGTTTACTGGGATCATTAGCTACTGCTGTAAGGTTTAAAAAAAAAAAAACCGCAGCCTGTTTGCAATTTATCTTGTGTCTCTTCAGAGAATGAAGGAAAACAATGACCCTCATGCTGACCTTTCCCTTAGCCTCATCAATCATGACTGGAAACCAAAACGTCACAGCCAGCTCTTAATAGCACAAGAGATCCATCACTTTCTTCTGATTCCCTTCATCATTCACTCGGCATGGTCTCTGGGGGGGTATTCTTGGGTGGGGCTGAAGCTGTCGGGGCAGGATGACGTACCTGACTGCTTTATCACCAGGCTGTTGCAAACTGTGGGCCAGGCTGCAGCGGTATCTGTTTTGTATGGCTTGCTGCCATGCTAAAGGTAATCACATCTGGGATCATATGGCCTCATCAGCTCTGGAAGCCCTTACTTATAGCTCATCTGTGGTTATTTGACATCTCTATACATGTGCCAGTGAAATCTTCAGGGTGGGATGCTGGGCTCTTTATCAAAAGCACACAAGAGACTATGCTATTAGGTAAGTATATACAGCCATGACCACTGAGAGACACAATGAAATATGAAAGCATAGGAAAAAGAGCAAAAAGAGTAGACATGCTGGCTGGTTTACTGCCTGATTTGGGTGACTTATGGCTCTCCTGGTGTCTGTGAGCTTCTGGAAAAGGTCAGAAGGTTCCTTCTATTTAGAAACTTGGATCCAGCATTCAGGAAAGTGCTTCACATAACGACTGCTTTACAAACAGCAAGGAAAGTGTGGTATTTAAGTGATGGTACAAGGATGTGGGAGATGGTGAGTATGTTTTGTCACTAACAGAAAGCATTCCATGGTGCAAAAGGAGGCCAGCAACTTTTTTGTGCGTCTGCCTTCAGGGCATGGAGTGAGCAAAGTAACTGGTAGAATGCAAAGGGTGAGCCAAAAAACCCAAACAGATGCTTCTAAAAGGCAACGTATATATAGAACCGGGCTGGGTGGGGGAATCCCCCTCAGATAATTGGGCAAATGTAGAAGTGGTTCATGAAATGCAAGTATAAAACTATAGCTTTGGCACAGACTTTCAATTATGTCTCTTTATTTCTGTTGGCATAGCAATACCAGAAACAAACTCTAACTTCAAGGAATTCAGATAATAGTAAAAATGTATTAAGAATTTTGATTGTTGTAGCAATAGATACAATTTTTTTTCACGCAAGATAATCTCTATTGTATGACTCAATGTGCTGTGCTGAAAATAAATCTGGCTTGTGGCAAATTCTTCTTGAGAGGAGCATATATTTTAGGTGATGTGAGACTGGCTGCATTTCTTACAAGAGGCAAAGCTCACAGTTAACTAAGAAGAGAATTTGAGTAAGTTTTGATACTTGGCTTGGATAAGATCTTTGTTTTCTGAAAACACACCTGTATAAACTTTATACCATTACTACTACTATAAGAACCTGTTTTTTATATATTGCCAATAAAAAAAAAATAAATCAAAAACAAGGCTTTGATTGGTTTTCATCATTATTTGATGTAAATTCTCATTGCATGTTTTAACCTGCCCTTTTACCTGTATTCAGACACTTTGAATACCCTCACAAAAGAACAAAAAGTGTCCCAGGAAATCTCTTTGTGAATTTTATGTGAACACTAGGCACAAATAATAATTCATAAAGAATTTCGTTATTTGGCTGCCATTCAAGTTCTAATCTTTTTTTTTGTGAATAAGTGGGATTTGGGGAGGGAGGAAAGGGAACTGATTGACTGTCCCATTGGCTCTCTACTGGATCACAAAGGGATACTTCAGGATGGGCTAGAAAGACAGCATATATTATAGTATTGTAATGATAACAGGAGGAGCAATAGCAATAATAGTAATAGCATTGCCACCCAAAGCCCCAGCTGAGGTCCTGCCCTCATTTTATTTGTTGCTGTCAAAAATAGTAGACCAATTGTAAACTGTTCATCTCAGTGAGCAAAAGGTAAGTGGCTATGATGAACAGATGCAGTACATAACAGGATTATCTGTGAAGAATATTGCATAAAAGTCTTTATAATTTTGTGTTGTAACTCTTTTTACAGCTATAGACTTTAACCGCCAGCTTCTTTACATGTTACTTACCCAGCACTTAAATATCTGCCTTAACATAATCATGCATCTGGAGTTTTCTGGGGCATACAATCTTCTGATCAGAAACTATTGTCTTTCATTTGGGAAAGAAAGCATAGACTGTAATTACAGAGCTTGGGCACATAATCAGGAGCATACTGAATTTTTATCTGAACTTGTTTAGAAGAGGGTAACTTTTAGCGTCTACTCCCTGTGGAACTATTAGCTTTAACTAACCAAAAAAACCCATGATGTTCTAGGGGCACTTTTGTTATTTGCCTCATTTTAAGGGTAAATTTCATGTATACAGAACTAAAAGCACAATGGTGGTTGCTTGAGTAAATGAAAGAAACAACAAAAGAGGAGGAAGTTAAATTACACATTCTATATATAAAATCAAGAAAGGGAAAGGTCATAATTTAGCTCAGTTAAATCAAAGACATTTCTTCATAAAGTAACGTACTTCATAAAAGTAATTCATTTAAGTAATGCAAAAATATGAATACTAACATTCATTCGCAAAAACATGATCCTAAGTATTTAATGAATGGAAACCCTTCATGAAATCATCAACACTCTCCTTTTCAAAAACTATTTATGGTTTGTTAATGGGATTTGTTTAAAAAATACAAAAGATACATAGAAAAAAGCTCTACTGATATTAAAAAATGTCCAAACAGTTAAGCATATACCTATCTTTCAGCACACAAGACATCCATTCTTATTTGGCAAAACATTTCAACATGTGTTTATTTTCACATATGTGATATATCAGATATATCTGTCATATGGGGATATATTTTGATCTTAAATTTAAAAAACGTATTGGAAGTTAATCATGTGCTTAATGTTTTGTGGAAGTGAGACCAGTTCACAAGAGAAGCTTTGATTGCTGCAATATTAGCATGCTTTTGTTGAATACAAGGAGAAATAAAAGATATTGGGGGAAAAAAAACCCTCAATCGCTGAGAGCTGTTGGAACAGAGAAAGCTTTTGAATGGGTGGAGTGGGATAGCCACTTGCTGTTTAGATGATATAAACTTGGAGCAGGCAATATATAATTTCTGAAGACCTAGAGATTCAAGGCACTCAGATATATTTCTGAAGGATTTCCTTTGCACGAAAGCCAGGAATGTTAACACTCACCTTTATTATTTGCTATCCTAAATGAAACTTCCACATAAGCAATTAAGTAAAATGAAAATATTGCAGCTGAAAAATAAATGTCAGAGGACATAAAATACCTGAATATGCAGATGCATAATAGTTTTTCCAGTAAATCCAATTATCTTTCTGAATTTAATACATTTATGCAGACAGTTTGGATAGTTCCGTAGATTTAGAATGAAACAGAGTAAGCACTAAGTACCAGGAATTTCTATTTCACATCTTCTTAAAAATTGCCTAGAACTGTAATTTCGTTTAAACAAAAACTTTTCAGACAATCACCTTCCAGTGACAACAATTAAGTAAAGCTATATATTCTTTTGGCAAACTGTTCAGGGACAGACAATCACTAAAAACTTTTTATTGAACATCACTGTAACTTACATTTTGGAAACAACTTTTAAAACTTACCTTGTTTTTAGAAATATTTCCATCACATTGCCTCAGTCTTTCCAAAACCACTACAATTTTCTGTATGACATGGGTGACTAAAAAAGATAATCAAACTCCTTACCTCCACGATGCATTAACTACTAGTACTTAACCAGCTAAATGTGGTTTAGGGAGAAAGAAAAGTCTTTTTAGTTGTGGTGATTGAAGTAGCAGCCTGCCTAAGAGTAATAAGTAGCATTCAGGTCTGACATCTATAAACGTGCAAATGGTAATTATGGTGAGTGTTGTACCTGAATTCTGTCACAGGGTTTAGGGAGGGTGAAACAATCTAATTCTAGTTTCTTGGTAGAAATGTGATTGTCTGCTGTGAAAACATACAGCCTGTCCTCTAATGTACCCTGAGGGTTTTCCACCATTTTCATTTCTAGCATCATGTTGAGGCTGATGTTAGGCTCTGAAGCCTAAAGTGAAAGCTTTTGTTGTCATCACTATTGCTTACAGTGAAAAAAACAATGCTGGGGAGGAGCGATAATTAAAAGAGGGGCCTTCCCCACTGGCTATGCACTGCCCTTGCTGGGCTGCTGAGCTCTGTGGGTACTCCAGCAGTAGCTCCTGCTCCTGCCCACAGACCTGAGGGAGAATTGCCGAACTGCAGCAAGGCCACTAAAGAGCATTAGGCAGGCGGAGGGTGACAGAAAAGCTCGAGACAGAGTATTTGGTTGCACTTACGTCTCCTATCCTGGGTAAGAGTGCCAGTGTGCAGCCTCTCCGCTTGCCTGCTGCAGCAGCTTTGGCTCAGGAAGCTTTGAGCTCCTGCACTGTGTATGCCTCAGCAGAACTCATGTACTTCACACACATATGAAGGGAGGTGCAGAGTGGGTTTCCTACTTTTTTCATATGAACTGTGAGGATATCCGAAGGGCTGACAGAAGTTGGTGTCTGATACCTTATGAACTAGCTGCATAATGTTTTCCACAATGTCAGACCCCTATGAATTCTCACAGAAAGCGTTATGCTCCAAGTGCATACATTTCTTTTTAAATGGACACGGCACTCCCTTCCTGTGTACCAAAAAGGCTTCCAAAAGACAATTAACAGATTCTTTCCTGTGCTGTCGTGTTCCTGAGAACATTCCCAGCTATTCCTCTGCTACGTGGAGTGCTGCAGGAAGGTAAAGACAGGAGTTTTCCATGTCCAGCACCACAAAACAGAGTTGTTTGCTGTGGAGTGAAACTTTTCAGCCCACTTCGTTTAGGGAACTTTCGAGCACAGATAAGCTCAATATTTAACTGAATTTGCACCATCTTTTTTTCCATGTCTATCCACAGCTACAGATTCACTTGTGCTTTTCTAGGCTTGTGTGCAAACAGCTTTGTAAAAAGGTTGTGAGCAGCCACCTGCTATTTATACTGTTGCCTTTCAGCGTGACATCGGTATAAATGTACAAAACAAATCAAAGAGTTGAGATCAAATAATATCACAAGTGGCCTAAGATGTGTGCCAGTGTTACAGAGAAGACACGTACCGCAAGGATTAGATTATGTCTCCTTGGGTCATGGTGCAAGTCACAGGCACGGGGGCCGTCCCCATGTTGATAGATATGGGTGGAAGGAAGCACCCAGACTCCAATTTCTAAATAACAGCATTGAAAGTCACACTTCTGTACTTACCTCAATTAGACAAACTCAAGGTAAGCCAAGTGCACAGTGTTTATTCTAGATGACTTCTAGATCTGCTGGCAATGTTGGTCTCTCCTGAGGGAAATAGTGGGTGTTGGCAAGACTGAAACGTCACCCCTTCTTTAGAAAATGCATCCTGTTCCTGTTGCCTTGGCAGCAAATGCCGGGTGTGTGTCTGCATCCCAGCATATCTCATCCTTTTTTGTGTCTAGCATGCAAATAGGTCAAGCAAACGGAGGGCCGTGTCTGAGGGTAGCCCTGAAATAGTTATTGGCTAGGACAGTGTGAATAAAGTGGAGGAAGATTAAAGCCTGCAGAAGACATATTCTAAAACTGAGATCTACTCTTCTGCAGAACACTTTCTATAGCAAACTGTAAAAGCCTAAATGCTTTGGTCATTTAAAACTAAATTAAACAAAAAATTGTTTGCAGTGTTGGGATTAATTTTAAACTGTCACAGCTTTGAATAAGATGACCTAACTCGTATTTGCTGCATCTGGCTGTTGCAGTCTTTGGGATATAGTAGATAGTTATAATCTATAGTGTAATATTTGAGACTAAATTCTGCTGTGCTTACTTCTATTTTTTACTCACTTACGGTGAGTAAACATGGAAAAATCAGTTTCTCAGTGAATAGCACTGCTGATCAAAAGTTGGTTTTTTTTTTTTTCCTATTTTGCATCAAATAGGAAAATAGGAGGAAAAATACTGGAGTTTTTCTTATGCTTCTTCTTTGTATAAGGAACAATGTTAGTACAGACAAAAATGGCATCAAATGATACACAGTTTCTTTTACTTAGTTGAGAATATAGTGCCATGTAATATAAAGATTTCCAAGGCACAAAGGTTAAAAGCATTAAAGTAGAGGAAGTAATTGTAGGCCATTGATTGCATTTAAAAAAAAAAAATTGATTTTTTATAGCAACTCACAGAAAGCATTCAGCTTGACATAGCGGGACATGCAGGGGATACACAAACTTTATCTTTCTGCTAACACTGCTGAACTGGGAAAATAAAACTGTCAAAGTCACTTACAATTAAGGTAGCAAAAGAACAACTTAATCAAATACAGAGCACCATGCCAGCTTAGCCTCTCAAGACAATTTAGTGGTGGATGTGCACTACTGGGGCCGCTTCCAGTTGTGGATGTGTCTAACAGGACACTAGAGAGCCCCTGAAATTTCCATGATGAACCACAGCTAATAAAAGGACGACTGCGCTAATAGGATTAAGCAAGACCTCGGATTTTAGTTAGTATTCAGAAAACAGTCTCAGTGTTTCAGTTGAAATGGAAGCAGGCCTCATATTTAAGAAGGAAAAAACCAACAACAACCCCACCTGCCCCAGATCCCAACACTGTATGTTGTTTACGTTGCTAAAAACAACGGTGGGAAGAAGTACATGAACAGTGCAGTCTAGAGGCTATTACTTTCTTTCTTAATAGGCCACGACATATTTAAAATACAATCAACACATTTTGAAGAGATGATTGTGTGATTCCTAATAATTTAAAAGAATTGTTGAAATCAAAACACATTCATCTTAAAAATATAATCTAAGCTATCTGGACACAGCAAATTGCTATTATACCAAGCAGATGTGATCTGGGCAAAGTCAGGCAGCAGGGTTTATGTCATGTCTGATCACTGCCTGCTTTTACCAGCTGTAGGCAGCCTGTTGCAGGAGACTTCTGGCGAGCATCGGGCGCTCCCTGCCCCATGCCCACAGGACGGGCTGGTGGCAGAAGTATGCCTTCGGGGGGAGGGGAGATGAAGTCTGCGTCCTCTCCAGGGCCACATCCAGATGTCCTGTCTTCAGCTGCAGCACTTGTGGATCCAGTCTTGAACCCATCTTCAGGGCGATCCTGGTAGATAATCCTTGAGTTCATTCTTGTTCCTGACAAGATGGCAATACATTAGTTTAGAATAAAGAAGATATTCTTGAAACAGACTGATAACAAATGAAATGACTCTCACTTAAACTCCTGCAGAAGGAAGAAGGGTGGAAATGAGAAGGATCATGGCGCACAGGTACCCCAAACCAAGGTTTAAGTAATGCCCAGCTTACTTGACAGCTCCCCTGCGAGGTGGAAATTGACTTCGGGAGCTGTGATTTTTGGCATCATTCTCGCTGCAAAACAATTAGATCAATTCAGCTCTGTACAAACAATTTACTCCTAAGCTGGCCACCCACTTGCCCAGATTTAGCCTGATGTGAATAAAAATGGCCACATTATACAACACTCAGAAAGGCAGATCTTAATGGGAGTGCTGAAAGGCCCTAGGACCATTCACTGCAACTGCCCAGCTGGGTGCCACTTTGTTAAACAGTGAGAGAAAACAGGTCTTTGGAAAAAAAGCATCTTTATAAAAAAAATGTTAATTATAAGGACACATGATATAACATAAGTGCATTTGGAACACACAAAGTCATATTTATTTTTCTTTTCAGGGACTCAAAGAAAGGCACCTGAGAGGTGGAATTGAACAGAGCTCTCTGGGGGTTAAAATAAACAGCACAACAATTATACTGAGACCTAGATTATACACTTGCATTGCTTATGACTTTCAAGGAAAGTAAGCTCAGTTGTGTGTTATTGTGGAAATGTTCAGTTTCCGATGGAGGAGAGTAGTAAGATATCAGTCAGCTGCAGCTTTCAAAGTAGCACAGTTACAACTGAAACAAGGGGTGCTTTGTTTTAGTCTGGTGATTAAAATCAAGTCTAATGAATTCCCTCTGTGATCAATGATCACTTAACATAAATACAAACATAAACGTTCTCTTATTTTCCCTTGAGGACAATTTCTATTAGAATGCAAAATTTATACAGGAAGATTTACTGTAAAACAGTATCTAAAAAATAGTGTTTCAATTCTAGTTGGAAAATATTTGTTTCCCAAAGCATGAACTTCCACTGGATTAACACTGGTATAAATTGACTTACATATATATATATATATATATGTACACATATATATATATATACACACACATGTATTCCTCTACAATTATTAATTACTTTGGTAATCTTAGATGCAGTTTATGGATATCTTATTTGGAGCTTTAGCACTGAATGTTAAAAATCCACAAAGGTTTCAGCTATAAGCCATCTTTTCTTAGCCTAATAAATTATTAAGACTGATTCATCTATGCAGATCATACTTTCTATTCTTGGCCTCCACCCAAATGTATATTTTTGGAGGGCATGAGCAGAAATCTTTTTATCTGATTTTAATCTGGCTAAGGAGAAAATCAAATATATCATTAGCCGCCTCTCAGCAAAAAAACAAACTCTGTAAACCACCATATTATTTTATATAAATTCCCTGGTCACTCACTTTGCAACAGGAAACTTGTCATTAATATCATATAGGCATTTTGTTCTGTATTGTCTGGAAAAAGGAGATAAGAGTGGGTAAAAAAGAAACTGGTTCACTATCCATCTTGAGAAGGTTTGTAAGAAAAGTTGTACTTGGAGGGTACTGTAAGTTAGTAGTAGACCCCAGAGTCAAATCTGAACACGGTCAATATCATCTTGGGTTACTTGAACATCCATTTAATCACAGAATCACAGAATGGCTTGGGTTGGAAGGGACCTTAAAGATCGTCTAGTTCCAACCACCCTGCTATGGACAGGGATATTTAATAGAATGTGGGGAAAAATTATACTGACACTGGCTCAGACATTCATAAGTGTAATAACCAGCAGCTTTTCCCTAAATAATCACTGAAACAACAAGAGGTAATATTTTACTAGATTTGGTTTAGGTAAGTAGCAAGAGGTGTTGTGGAAGAAATGACATTATAGAAAATAACCTTGGACTAAGTGAACATGAGCTAATCCCATTTGAGTTAAGTGGCTAGACAAACAAATAAGACAATTAAGACTACTAAATTGAAAAGCTTAACTTTAATAAAATAAGGCTGATCATTTTTGTGAGACTGGACAGAAGAACATAAGACTTGAATGCAGAGGAGACTCACAAAGCTGTAAGTCATTAAGAATTTGTACCAAAAGTGGAACAGAAAGATTTTCAGAAAGAAATACTAGCTGTAAATAGATAAATAACTGCCATAATAATATTAAGCCTAGGCAGGCAGACAGATAGCCCCTAAGAAATAGAAAAATTTTCTGATGAGTGAAGAGATATGTGTGTTGTAAGGGAAAAATCATAGTGCTGAGGTGAGAATTGCTAAGTCAAGCTGACTCGTAACTCACAAAGTACACCAAAATAGTAAGAAGATCTTCAACTACGTATTTATGAAGAAAATAGTGAAAGAAAAGGTGAAGTTGATACAGATTCAGAATAGTCAGGTATTACTCAAAACTCAAATAAATACTATAACTCCCTTTCAGTAGAAGAAATGAGGCTGAATATGGAGGTAAAGACAGGACAGACAGCAGGGATGCATATTTGGAGATGGATACTGGAGGTAGAAGTAGTACTGCAAGAAGTTCCTGCAGTCAGTGAGAGGTAAGCACTTTCCCAGAATTGGCAGAACTGGTGCATGAACTTGCTAGTAAAACCACATATTTCTTCAGAAAAATTATCAAAATGAATTGTTATCATAAAGCTGGATATTAGCAAAGGTAGTACCTGTGTTTAAGAAGGCGGGTGGGAAGGAAAAATTTTGGCAATCCTGGTTCTTTCTATGTGTGTGGATGAGACCTTTTGTGGAAATGTTTACTTTTGCTAATGCCTTTTGGCTCTGCTGGGTAGAGTCACAGGTAAATCACCTTTGCTGTCTCCTGAGAGCAAGATGAATTAAGTGGCACAAGTGTCCCTTCTCTTCCCAACAAATAAGCACTCTAGAAGTTAAAATTTTAGTTGAACTTTAAAAAATGTTGAGGGCTTTAGCAGCAATCTATAATAGTTTACAAAAATGTAATGTGCAGGTGACTGAAGAAAAAGACAGGATATTCATAGGGGAAGGGAACTTTCGGCAAACTTTGACAAAGCTGGAAGAAAATCCTCAGAAGACTCAATAAATGTAAAAAGTTATTGGTCTGGAAAACAGGCCAAGAGTAAAAAATATATGTTTGCAGTTTCCCAAAGGAGACTAGAGAGGGTTAATCCCTTTGAATTTACTTGACCCCTTCATTAGTATATATTACTCATGTAGGAATTGAATTTTACGTGAATGATGAGATCATCCAAAGTAAAGCTAATAGTGGTAATAAAAGGTTCCCAAGAGGCCTAAAACATCAAGTTTCAGAGGATGGGGAAATCTCTAAGAGTTGGGAGCAAGGAAGAAAACTTCCTCTTTGCAGAAGTTATTCTGGAGCTGATCATTTCTAGGGGCCTCTTGCACTGTTTTCTAGAGCGTACAGCCCTGGCTACCTCCAGGGGTAGAGACAGTTGGGTGGGAGGGCTGCAAGGTGACCTGGTGTGTCCATGAGTGCACACTGGTGTGCTCCTGGCTGATGCACCCAGGAGTCTTTCTGTTGTTCCTTAGTGTCTTAATGCCATCTCTGCAAGAAAAGTGGCAATGTTTCCTCCTTTGTCTCCCATAGTTAGACTGTAAACTCTCAGAGGCAAAGACTTTCATTTTTTTTTGTGTAAAGATCACCTGGAAATAACCCAGTGTTTTGATCTCAGCTGGAGCCTCTTCGTGTTACTGTAAAACAAATAAATCCTAAATACATATTTGCCTTAAGACATCTAGGAAAAGAAGGCCTCTTTCTGTAAGACCTCCTGCTGTTTATGCTATGACAACAATGAAATTCAAAGAAGTAACCTTGTGTGCTCTTAAGGCAAATCACCAAAGCCTAGAGGTCATTTACTCTGAGTATCAATGTCTACATTACTCTCTTTTCTTTAGAGGAACTTGGGAGGATGGGAGAAAACTGCACATACCCTAAAGCAGGGTGCTTAGATAAGGCCAAAGGCTGAGGCTTCTCTTGTTTATAGGCTGTGGGCAAAAGACATCATTTCTTAAACGATATCCCAACTGCACAGAGGCTTTAGGTCATACTAACAGCTGCCTTTATACTACCTTTAGTGGCACAGCTGTACAGTCTCATTTTCTCATGTATTTTCCTTTTCCTGTTCAATTTTTAAACTCCTTTCTTCCAAGCCATCACATGAACAGCTCTTCCCTTTCCCTGTCGTGCTAAGAGTGAGAGACAGGAGAACAAACCTGGTCAAGAACATCAAGGTGAGAATATCGGAAGAAGAGAATATTTCCCTGCCTTTGGGTTTGTCGCAGTTCTGAGGGCCGTGTCCTGTCACCCTCACTCTGCCTGAATAGCATCATTTTCTCCAGGTCACAGAATCACAGAATCACAGAATCACAAGGTTGGAAAGGACCTTCAAGATCATCTAGTCCAACCGTCATCCTATCACCAATACTACCCACTAAGCTACTAAACCATATCTTGTAGCACCTTGTCCAGGCACTTCTTAAAAACTGCAAGGGTCGATGACTCCACCACCTCCCCTATCAGGCCGTTCCAGTGCCTGACCACTCTCTGAGTGAAAAAGTTTTTCCTCATATCTAATCTAAATTTCCCCAGGTGCAACTTGCGGCCATTTCCTCGAGTCCTATCATTAGTTACCTGAAAGAAGAGGCCGACCCCCTCCTCATCACAACCTCCCTTCAGGAAGTTGTAGAGTGCAATGAGATCTCCCCTGAGCCTCCTCTTCTCCAGACTAAACAATCCCAGCTCCCTCATCCGCTCCTCATGAGGCTTGTGTTCCATACCCCTCACCAGTTTCGTTGCCCTTCTCTGGACACGTTCCAGGGCATCGATGTCCTTCTTGTAGTGAGGGGCCCAAAACTGAACACAGTACTCAAGGTCACAGCCAGTCTGGCAGAAGCAGTAAGGAATTAGGAATTTGTCTGTATCAGATGAAAAGGATTCTCTTATTAGGAAAGTGAGCTTTGTTTTAGAGCCATGAAACCACCCTGATACTCTCGCTTGGAGCAGTGAAGTCATACCAAGACTGGTCAGGGCAAGGAAGGGGTGCAGAGTAGAGGGAGGTTAGTATTTGTTGGTGCAGTTCTGCTCATTCCACTTAATCACACTTTTAAATATGAAATTATAAAAATGCCTATAGTTTCATTCTAAACATGCTGTTGCCCTTATATTGAAATGTGAGATGGCAGATTTACAGCACTGTTATCAAACCCCAGTGTGAAATTCAGCCAAGAGCTCAGGAAGGGGAACAGGATTAGTGGTGCTGAATGTGATTCTCCCTTTTTTCCCTCCTTCTACCTGCTCACCCTTTGAAGATATTTTTGTTATGGGTTGCTGTGCTGAATATATCTGTACAACCTGGGAAGAAATCACCTTTTAAGAGAGTCTTGAACTGTCATCTGGCAATATTCAAGGGGACATGAGCATTGCAAAATTCACACACCACATTCCATCCTTCGTTTGCCACTGTCATTTGCTGAGCTGTAATGGAGCTTCATGGAAAAAATGCTGACACAATTTTTGAGTTAAAATATTGAATGGTTCTCTTTTAGAAAAAAAAAAAAAAAAAGAATTGGTGCTGAAGATGCCTTTAGTAAATCCTGCCAAACAGTTCTTCTACTAATATTAGTTCTACTAGTAATGTTAGCTAATGATTGTTATGTTACACTTTGAAAACATGATTTCTTTGACTTATTAGAGTATTTCCAAAGACTAGCACTTCCTTAAATGCTTAATACCTAACTTGAAGTAGGCAACTGTGTTTCATTCTTACATGTATGGAGATATTTCAAAATGATATGTATAGTTGTAATTCTTACTGTAATTATTTAACAAATGCTGAATACATTCATTTTTATTCCCTATTTGAAGTTTTGAAATCGTGGTCCTGAAAGAACCAGTTTAATTGAGGCCAGCACCAAATGCCTTTTGTGAGATTTTGCAGTTTTTTTTATGCAGAATGTACTAAAAAACCTGCAGTATGGCAGCAACAGAACCATTGGGAAATGAGGAAGAGGTTTGGGGAAAAATGTATGAAAATTTACTTGGCAGAGTAAAAATGCAGTAGCAGTCTGTTCTCCTTTAGGGAAAAAGTCAGGGAAAAGAGAGACATTAAACAGCTTAGTTCAATGTAAGCTTCAATGAAAGTAAAGTTCTGGGCCAATCTGACATAACCAAGCTCCCTTTCCCTGGGAAACTAGGGAAAGAGGATGATTTTAAAGAAATATTTCCCCCTAGGAAAAAAAAAAATCCTTAAAATTTCTCACAAACTCCTTTAAGTTGAATGTCTCTCTGATTTTACCCACTTTACCTGCAGGCCATCCCCTCCTTCTCACCATTTCCTTTGAGGTGATTAAAATGTGCAGGGATAAGAGGATGGGAGAAAATCAATTCACTAAATACTTACAAAAACCCATGACTGTTAACAGGAAAAAGTCATAAATAGCAAAGAATTCCACTGCCTGTTTCTTGCAAAATCCCCTTTCACACCTTTCACAAGGAGACCCATGGCCAACTGCGGTCTGACGCTTCACAGACGCCCAGGCTACAGCAAGCTACAGAAACTGTGGGCAAACCTCAGAACTCAAAACTGGAAGAAACCCCTGATCCTGCAATGGGGACCTGCCTCAAACAGTCTCATCCTCCAGCTAGGCTGGAGTTGAGCCCTAACTGGCGGCTCTCCTTTAGCCCAAAGTGCTGTAAAAGGTCTTAGCCTTGTGCCTGGTGGGTCTTCTCCTCCTGATCAACAGGAACGCTTAATGGACAGATATCGCAATGAAATATTCATGCAATTCACCGAGGTGCCAGGTAACCAAGGTTTCACAAGGGATCTATGTCAGGGTGTGAGATAGATCAGGATGGGAAGGGAAGTGCTTTACGCTCCTGTTGCTCAGCTGCAGGTGGAGACCCAGGCCCTCCCTGAGGTCTTGCAAAGACTGAAGTCAATTTTCTGCTGTGAATCTTGTGTCACCTCCTTTCAGCAGAAGCAGCTTAACTCACCATGACTTTTTGCTGTGTGCACTCTGGTGATGGGGGGAGATAGTTATCGAAAAATGTTGAGGCAAATTAGATGAGGCATTCATTTTCTGCATGTTTTCCTAATGCTTTCTTGGTTCTGTAAGCAACAAAAATGGTGTATCCTGATACTTTATTTTCATTCTGTTGTGTTGCTTATCAGAAGGTGACTGCCTCTTTTAGCAAGAAGCTGAGTGTTGGTGCTTGAGCATGGTTATACAGGAGGCACCTCAGGAATCCCACCCACTACCATTACAGCCCCACACAGCCATTGATACTTACTTGCTTTCAAATGCCATGCAGGTTTCAATATCAGTCTGTTAAAAGCTGCCTTTTATTCTTCAAGTGCTTACTGAAGAGCAAAGGTTAATTGCAGCCGCTGTAGTTGATTTTCAATGTGCATGTCCGAGTAGCCTGAAGAGCTGGTAGTTGGTGGCTGATGGTCATCTTCTTGGGAAAAATGGTAGGGGATATGTGAAAATATAGATGAATTGTGGCCCTTTTCCTCGCCTGTCAATTATCTGTTACTGCCAGGGTGCTTACTGGATCCTCTGGACTACTGAGTTTGGAGACAGCTATTTCAGATGCCCTGGGATATCAGCTACCCTTATGTGTATTCACAGACACATACTGACTCGCTGGTAGCTGGCTACTGCTGAAGGTATATGAGAAGAGACAGCAAGCTGTATTTATAGAATTTCTAAGTCTCTCTGGCTAAGATTAATTCACACTTTTTATCTTACCTATCTTCTGGCTTTATTCAAAGTTTGCCACATTTCTGTAGCACTCACAGTGTTTTTGTTTTTGTTGTTGTTGTTGTTGTTTTTCCAACATTTGTTTCTAGGATTCTGATACTCAAGCTGAAGCTAGAGACAACAGCTAATCCTTTGATTAATAATATCACCATTAATCTAACCTTTGTTTTGCCAAAGCAATAAATTGTCCTTAAACTCACGTCTGAACATCTCTATGATGGGTAAAGGTCCTTAGTGTAATTTAATGTAGACATCAAAACTAGCAAGAGTATCTAGGAGCTAAGGAATGGACCCTGCTCATCTACTAGAGGAATTTAATAACTCAGAAATTTACATAGCTGACATTAGTTCTAGCTGAAACTAAATCACATTCCAAAATTCAGCAAATAATTCGGCTTCAAGCCTCAGTTAGCTGCTGTCATCTCCAAAGCGGGCAGGGAAGCGCTCACCAAGCACTCAGATGTATGGGCTCTAACATTTCCCATGAGGAAGATTAAAGACATTGCCCTTGGATGCCTGCCTTGCTCCTCCACCAGTGACCCACTGCAGTGGCAAAGGAGCATACCATGGTTGAGTCCATCTAATGTGGCAGTTTGCTGTTCACCATGTCAGGTCGAACCATCATTTCAGTTTACGCTGAGCTTCACAAGGTATGTGGGCAGCAGTTTTAATTGTTATTTTTGAAGTGAAGGAGTAAAAAAATTATGCAGGTAGTCAGAACAGGGTCCTGATTCTATCCACTTGGGCAAGTATTGATTTGTTGGGTTCCTCAGTGGTACAGTTGTGTGAGGGCATTTGGCTGCCCAAGGGAAGGACCCACTAGTGCTTCAAAGATTAAGTCCATGAAGGATTACAAGGACATGTCTCACGTGTTATTCAGCTACTTAAGAATATGACAAAAAGGTTTCCCCACACTCCGAAGACAAAAAAACTCAAAAGAATTGATACTTCTGAAGAGTAAAAGAAGTATATGAACTTCATCAGTGCCTTAGTGAAAGTGGCAGAGCAGATTCCTGTTAAGCCTTTCAACAGAGGCTGCTTGACTAAATAAAGAGTGAAATTATAAATGTAGGACTTGTATTAAAGACAACACTGCTAGAGGAAAAAAACTTCAAAACTTGGGATTACATTTTTGACAGGAGATTTATTTTTGCACACTTCTGTCCAGATCTTTTCCTTAGTAGCTGTGGTATGGATGGCACACAGCTGTGGCGTATGAAAGACTCCTCTGGCTTTCCTTGGTCTAAGGAAGTGATGCTACAAACAAGGGAGCTCTGAGTGCCTCCTGAGGTCATAGGGGCTGTGAGTCACAGGTGAAATAGTGGTCTATCAAAAGACACAGAAGCTGGCATCTGAGAGCAATAATGAAATATGTGGATGGCAAGCTGATGTGGCAAAGCAATGTGGTGCACGCATTAGAACAAAATGTAACTGGAAATGTTTGGACATTGTATTAAGCCTGAAAAGTAGCTTGAGGACTAGGATAGTAAGGCAAGATATTTCTTGCAAATTGATATGGAAAGAGTAGTGCTGTGTCTCATTTACCCGAAGGTTATTTAGGAGGTTAGCCTATTAACGAACATGTGTGAAGGAAAGAGGTTGGCAGTCTCTCTTGAAATCATCTTTGATGCAAATAAAAGAGTATGCAAAAGGCCTACCTCTCCAAAATTCTCCTTAATCCAACATCAATTCCTCCTCCTGGGGGGGATACACTGCTGACTTTGGTCCAGCTCTGCACAGCTTTCTGAACAGCAGCTCTTGATGGACGTATTCCCAGTACCTGTGAGGTCTGTATTACAGGCAGTGGCCATAAATAGTGTTTGCACAGTCTCAACAGGAATCTTCTTGACTGTGACTCCCTAAAAGAAATTCACCTATTCTTTCTGAGTTTCTTTCTCAGAAGAAATCTCCTCTCAAGAAACAAGTGGATGCTGTACACAGTATAGGAGAAAAGAGACCCAGAAATGCGTTTAGAAAAATGTGTATTTGCCCTGTGAAAAAGAACAGGATGTTCCAGCCCAAGCCCTGGCTTTACTCTGTGTTGATCTCCATTTGCAGAACTGTGTAGGCATATAGGAGACTTGCCCAGACACATTTTAGCCTAATAGCTGTTATTTGGGAAATGGAAGAAAAATATTTGGCTGCCAGCAGTAATTAGAAAATTATAATCAGTAATCAAATAACTACCAGCCCACTCCCCCGAAAGTTAAGCAAGCATTAATAATTAGCTGTAATACAAGGGTGTAATTCATTACAATGACAAATTATTTGTTAATGTCTGTAACACTTTACCATAGCAATTAGTCATTCTTGTAGTTTGACTTATCTGGAATTCTTACAAGACAGCCATGAAATTCTAAAACATAATTATTGACAATGTTGGTAGCTGACTTAAGCTTCTACATTTTTGAGGGCAGGTTATAGAAAGATCACAACGTATTATGTACTATGGTAATAGCTTACCACCCAAGAAATACATGTTTAGAACAAAAATATAAATATAGATTTTTTTTTTTCCTTTTGGGAAGAATTATGAATTGTGGTCCTGCAGGAAACAACAAAGTTTTGTTCTTTGAAAGAAAAACAGACTATTTTGTCAATGTGAGATTCAGACATCTACTCAACAATGACTGACCCACCCCCTCACATGTTGAACTGATTAATTCTTTGCCAGGAGGGATCATGAGAAACCTGGATTTAAACTGCCTTTTAAAGCTTCATTTGTTCACAATGCCTGCTGCAGTTGGTTTGGGTCAGTCAGAAACCTGATATCCATTCTCTAGTAAATAGTAGCAAAAAAGAAAATAGCTGTACGCTTTATAACAATATGTGGTTCAAAATGATTTGATCCTCCTGCTCTTGTTTCCCATCTTGTGTGCATTTGTTACTCTTGGATATAGCATAGGTGGCAAAGAAGAGGAGGCTACACAAAGAAGAGAGACAGAGTGGGTGGGCAAAGAAGAATGCCTGCAGTCTGAAAACCAGCTGAGGAGAGTGCTGGTCTGCTGCCTCAGGTGGCTTGGACCCTGTGCCTGTTTCTGTAAGAATAAGAAAAATAAAATAAAAACTGTGTTAGTGCTTTACATAAAACTGGTGGATACACTAAAAACTTGCTCCTTCGGCTGACTAATCAGGACTTTCATGTGTGTCACCTTCATTTGTACATATTTGTCATATAATTCTCACACTGTGGCTAGTTTCTTTTGTGGCACAAGAGCCTAAGCTACCATGAGTTCAAGTTCAGTTTTTAAATTTGACTAGTAACGATACACTGAATCTGAAATGCCTAAGGATAATGTTGTTAAAAGCAATTTCGCATTGCAAAAAGCATTTACTGGAAAATGGGAAGTTAATACCCATTGGCTTTTGGTGGTACTTAACGATCGTTAAGATTCTAGTGCTCAGTGTGAAGACAAGGCTCACACAGTGTGGGTGCCTGCGATGATAGCCTATCCAGGGGACTCTCTCATGGGGTTACCGCTAGCTGTGTAGCTGTGGGACACTTTGCCTTGCTCTCTGTCTACTCCGTGCTACTGCCAGGATGGGGTCTGATGCCTGCTTGGTGCCCTTCTGTGACATCCCACTCACGTGGGTTGAACTGAAGCACTTTGGAAGGATATTTAAACTGTCTTGAAGCTATCTACCTGCACCAGCTTCTACAGTAGCCCCCTGCACTCCTGCCTCACACCCCTCTTCACTGGCCCCTGAGGACATAGGCTTCTTGAAGAGGAGATTGCCTTGCTCCTATCTGCTATGGGGATATTTTTGTCTGTTGCTTGTGGTATAGTGCTCCTCTCTCCTGGGTGAGTTACGGAAACTCTTGAACAAAACAAGTTAACGAATGCCTAATAGGAATGTTTTGCAGAGTAAACAGTTGCACTGAAGGTTTAAGATTTGCAAAGACATTCATAGTGCAGGCTAGACACCTGAATGCGTTTTGAATATTGAGTATCATGAAACTACAAATTAGAGCAGCTGAAGTCTGTGCTTTTTATATAAATAAGAAAAATGTAAATGAGTTCTTATTAAAATTTCCATCCATCTTTAGTTACAGGAGTGGTGAATCAGAAAAAGACTAAGATGAAAGCAAAAACTTTCAGCTTGTGTTTCAGCACGCTTTTCCTCATGTGAACACAACATCTGAACCTCAGTGCCCATGACTATTGCACCTGTGCTTTAATTTGGGCCTGTATTTTATGTTTCACTTAAAGACATGATATTACTGCTGGATAATATGCTTTGTTTTAGGTCAACATTTTCTCACCACATTGGACTCTCAGCTGTTACCTAGAACTTTTACAAAAATACATAGAGTATGTGCAAAAGTACAAAATTAGGAGTGTGCTCCCAGGTGCCTTTTATCAGCCTGTTTTTCCTGATATATAGGATGTGATACACAGCCACCTTCTCTAAGGGGGGCTGAGAGCTCCTATGCTTGATATTACTTGCATAACTCTTTGGCAGAGTCCTAACATTGCTAAAGTCAGTTCCCTGATTATTCCCATAAAGCCAAGATTTTACCTTCAGAATGTGTTATTTCAGTACACTTGCAAATGAAACTTTATCAGATGAAGCACGTACAAAATTTAAAGCTTATTGTGAAGGAAAACTGCATTTACAGATCTTATTGCTTCATTATGATGATAAAAGCTCAGAATCCTTAAACACGGTTCATGTTCTCTCTCTTACAGTAAAAAAAAATGGCAAAGAGAATTTGCACTTACCTATTTCAGACTTGAGACTTTCGTGAAAGCATAAAGACCTTCTAGAGGGGCTGATTGTAGAAAATTACCTTGCATTGTATAAGCATGAGTTGATTACATTTAAAGTAAATAGAGTTATTTCAGGAGGGCAAAGTTTGAGAAATTAGAGGAAGTGGTTAGTAAAGTCAACTGGACTGAAGTGCTCAGGGGTTTGAATGTGGAGGAGGCTTGAAGTCTCCCTTAATGAAAATTACAAAACCAAGCAGGAATTTGCCAAACAAGCAGAGGGGAGAAAACTGTAAGGAAAGGTTCCCAAAGCTATTTAAGTCAACAACCACCTTTGAATGATGGTAGGAGTAAGCACATAGCAAATGAAAAATGATTGCAGGGACGCGCCAGCAAAGAAGTTTGTTCATACAGATCAGAAATCACAGGACAAAGTAAAAACTGCCAAATATCGAGAGGAACTAAGCCTTCTAAAGTAAATGTTACAATGTATTCTAACAAATTGCTAAGCCTTTAAGTGAAGAGCTTGAGAAAAGATGTAGGGGTGGAATATATTGAATATGGGGTAGATGCTCAAGTTAACTGAATGTAGTTCAAAAACAGAAGTAGTATTTTTTATCAAAGAAAAGTAAAATGGCTCATGGGAATCAGGAGTGGCAGCAGAAGGCATGACAAGAGAGGTGGAAACCAGCTGGGGACAGGATTTGTTCCTGAAATAACTGAAATAGCAAATCATTGCATGTCATTTGTGGGGAATAGTAAATATGTTGAAGGGAAGAAGAAAAAGGGATTCAGGCACCAAACTGCTCATGCGGGTACATGCTGGGCTTCCATACAGCAGCCTGTGAAAAGCAGATCAAAAGAGCATTATTTTATTTGGTCATCTTCGATGAAGTTGCTGAGTGTTGAGATCTTGGTGACTGACGGTGATCCTCTAGGCGTGGAGGGAGAAGAGTAAATGCTTGCATGTTCATGGGGATGCCACGGCTGAGCAGCAGGAACCTCAGACTTAGGCCCTTCCCATCTCAGCCCCTTCTCTGGAGTCTACAATGAAGAAAAAGGCATCCATGAGGCTGCTCTATATTTTTGTTTCCACAAGTAGCAGGGACCCTGGTCCTGGGCCCAGATGAGGTGCGAGGGAGAGACAGAGTTGATGTGCTCTCCAGCCCTACAGGAGCTTGAGGGCTCTTGCTGGAGGGCACTGGTTTCTGCACGTAGATGAAGACTAAGGGCTGAGTGACTGACGGTGGAGCCAAGGCTGAGAGGATGGGATACAGAGACTGAGCAGATGCCACAGGTGTGAACAAAGGCATCAGACAGTCCTAGAGAATGGCCCTGGAGTTTCTCATGCTGTCTTAGCATCCCCTGTGGTTTCTTTGTGGAAGAGCAACACCAGAAAACAAAGACAAGAATTGAACTTTGCCCATAAAAGTCAGCTTGTAAGTCTCACTCAATAGAAATTAGAAAACCAACAGTGCCGAATTTACCACATTTTGATTTTGTTCATTTAAGGCACAGCTTGCCATGTCTTTTGAACATAAAATTATTGCACCACAAATGAAAGGCTAGCTTTTCAGGCAAACGACTCACTAGGTGGCCTTCTATAAACAAAAGTTAAGGAGCTCTTGGAGAGACTTTTGAAAGAAATGATGAAAAACAAGGTGCATGGAACAGACGACAGAATTCAATAAAGCATTTCTAAAAGAAGATCACACCAGAATAACCAAATACTTAAATATTGATAAGGCTACCAATTTTCTAGAGAAGTGAAAAACTCTACATTAAATTGAATCCCTCTAACTAGCAGTAAAGCATCAGATATATTACTGTTGGGAAACTATTATCTCAATGGAGAAGATGGGGATTGGGGTAAATACAGTGAGTTGGCTGAAGACCCCAGCTGTGCTGAAAGGGAAACAGCTGTATGGAAGATAGATAGTGTTCCTCTAGGTTCAGTTTTGGGACTAGCTGGAGTTAGTATTTCCATTAATGGTACTGATGCAAAGAGTAAGCCTCTGCTAGTGAAAGTTGTTGACAACATATGACTGGGAGGCATCACCAACGCTGAGGGGGACTGAGTGAGGGTGTAGCAAACCTTCCTCCTGCAGCAAGAGATTAGAGCAAAAGAAAAAGTATGGAATGCAACAGTACATGTGCAAGATCATGGAGTGCAATCCAAAATATTCAAAGATAACATCATGCCTAAATATTAGAGTTGGAGTTGAATTAACTTGCAAGGCACCTAGCCTGGTGGTTTCATGTACCAATGAGCCAAAGCTCAGCCTTTTGATCTTTTAAATCTGTAATCTGCTCAGATCAGAGAGAAAGAAAGATGATTAGACAGAAAGAATAGAGAGAGGGGAGAGCAGGAAGGCAAGGACTTACGCAAGGACTTGAATCAGCCCTTAGCTACAGGTCAGAGCTGGGGCCAGTTCTTGCAGTCTGTCCTCTGTTCTTGTAAACAAGAGTAAGGTTCACACCTCTATCAATTTGTTAGAAATGCCTGAATATCCTGAACTGATTCTCTGCAGCAAGGCTCCATGGTATGCTAGGGGAAGAAACACTGCCCCAGTACTGACCAGTGCTCTTGAGAGGCAATGAAGCATTGCAGAGGAGTGCTAGATAAAGAGCTGGGGTCTTCATCTCCTGACCCATCCCTTCAGGGCTGGGTATCTTACATGCCTCAGCTGATTTCCTTGCACGATCAGCTCAAAGTCTGGGCATCAGAGACGTCTGAGCACCAGACACTCTTTTCACATTCCCAAGAGGTGACAGTATAACAGAACCAGATGCACTGATTATCTCATCTCTTTTGTGAATTTAGCACCCAACATGGAAACTCCTCACATGGAAAATGCTGAAATGAATTGCTTCATCAGGTCCATTTTTTTCTTTTACTTTCTCCCCAGCACAACCAAACTTTAATTTTCAAATGGATTTGGCTGTGTTAAAACTTCATTTAAGGTTGCTAAATCTTTTACTGAAAAAAGTCCTGTGTAATTCCTCTGTAACTGTGAAGGAGCGAATGCCCTGGATCATAACATTTTATTTGTTCTAGCTCAATGAAATTATCTTGTCTTCTTCCTCTCAGAGCCTATCTGCCATGTTTCCTTTGCCTTCTGCCCTTCTTAGCTGTAGGAATTACACTGTTTGATTTTCTTCATCAAAAGAGGCCAGGATACAACAAGTAAATGAGGGAAATGACTGGGGCATTGGCAATATAGTCACACATGGGTCAGATATATGCATCAAATTTTTCAAAAAGGCATTTTCCAAAGTGATACCTACAGTCATCTCTGCTCACAGCTCACC
Source organism: Chauna torquata (assembly GCA_013399475.1). Lineage (NCBI taxonomy): Eukaryota > Metazoa > Chordata > Aves > Anseriformes > Anhimidae > Chauna > Chauna torquata. The sequence continues at coordinate 138,376 of VXAL01002594.1, forward strand.
CCAGCTGGTACGAGGGGTTTTGCTTCTTGTAGGCATCACAGAACATATATGTCACGAGGAGGAATATGAAGGAGATAAGAAGCATCTTTCTGGCTTGATTCAGGGAGCCTGTGCAAAGGGATTAGTGAGGGAAATTTGCCTGAAGCTTTACAGATACACTTGCAAAAAAGAGAGAAATATGCATTCAAGATTGGCAAAGCTGGAGCAGGAGAGCCAGGAATTATGTGACGGGAGACATGATAAATGTAAGTATTATGGTAATACTGCTTTGGTCTGCTACAAGAAGATTTAAAGCTATACATATTTTTATAACCCATTCACTTTACCTCAACTTTTACTGATATGCCTTGATGTAGGGCAGGATGTTCTGCATAGTGATACTGAGAAATTCTGTTTGCCTGGAGCTTTTCAAGGCTGCTTGTAGATAATTTCTTAATCCATTACCAGGAAGGATATTTGACACATTCACTCGCATTAATTGAGCAGATGTAGAAATAGACGGGACATTTTTCAACAGCCCTTCAGGACATTTTGAAGAATTTGATTGAACAGTGCCTGATTGTTTTCTTTAGGAAATAATAGGAAATGAAAGTTACATAGATTATTTCCATATTTAACTAGTTGTCTATTTGAAAACACTTTCTTCTTCTTCTTCTTCTTCTTCTTCTTCTTCTTCNTCCTTCTTGCTGATGGCATCATCAGCTGTATGATGGTAAAAAAATTGCCATATTTGATGGGGAAAGTCCCTCCTAAAAACAAAGACATTTGTTGATATAATGAAATTATTATTTATATATTCTTTACATAAATACATTCTTTACATTCTTTTCTAATATTTTGCAAATCTTTTATCAAAATTATTTTCTTACATCCTGACAGAACCTCCGTATTTTCTGAAAATAGTTTCCTTATTTAAAAATAAAACTTTCCTATCTTCAACATTCTGAAAATAGATTTATTGTATTGACCAGTATTTTCTGGACCATGCAAAACAAATGGTTGTGACCTGTCTACACCGTAGCCCCAAAATCATGACAGAGTAGCATAGATCTGATGCCCACACTAGCTTGGTTTTAATACAAATTAACAGGACTAATTTGCTGAGAAGCACAAGACTCCTTGATAATGATTTTGTTTAGACAGATACTCTAAGGTATTACTTACTTCCAGGACAGCTCCAGGAAGTACAAGGCTTTCTACACAGATTTCTTTCAGTTTTCCTCAAAGAAAACCTCAGTCTCTAAAAACACAGCAGAGCCCCCACTTGTTTTTATCAGTAACACTTGCTATTTAAAAACTGTTTATTGAACTGTGCTGCAAAATCCCCTTCTTACATATGCAAATAAAGCTGGAGCATTACATGTTTCTCAAACGTGATATTGGCTGCGGTCTGAGGAAGTGTAAATATCTAAGCTCACAATGAACCATGAAGAAAACATATCTAACTCTCCTTGTTGAACTTTCTTGGCAGCTTAATTTGAGAATACCTTCCTGTTATGATGGCTGGAGCAGAATTTCCTGCACATATCTACTATAAATAATATAAACTCTTTTTCTGTGCTGTCATAGATTTTTTAATGGTGTCCTTTTTTTCATTGTAGATTCTTTCAAGAAGAAAAATCCCCCTGAATTTAGGAGGCACAGACTGCTATAGGGCAATATGTACTGAGGAGCATATTTTTATTATGTCCAGCCAGATGCTCAGATTAATGGTAGGAGCAAACTTTGACCCTTTCCAGCTTGGCTGCATTTCTTAGACGCGTTGCTTATTTTTGTCATTTGCTAACATGGGACAGTATGCTGAGATCTGTTCAGCGCTTGGCTCTTCTCACTGTTTTCTGAGGACTGGCCACGGATTAATCACCACATTTCCAAGTCTGAAGACCTCAGAGTGTCCATTTGCAGTAAGCCCTAACTATTGCTTTTCCTTTTTTTTTATGACAGACCGGGTTTGTAAACAATTTAAGTAAACTCAGTTGGTTGTCTTGGCCTTGCCCTTACTGATGATTTTTCCTGCATGGGGCTTAGTAATAATCAGGCAAAGATTTTGAAATTTGGCCGTTTTGCCCCTTGTGAAGAAGAGGGCTCCTCTGCACACCTTGCCAGGGGCTGGGAGAGCTCCTTCTCCACGGAGTCACTGCAGGACGTACTGACCAACCGCAACAGCCACGCTAGGGTGTACGCCCTATTTTGTTACCACTGGACAGTTTATTGGATGGGGATGAAGAGACAGATGCAGGAGGACAGTTCGGTTCACACTATTTCTGAGCTCGTCTTGGCTTTTAACAGCTGGCCTGCATTTGGGGAACCTCACAGCTGCACTGATGTAAACAAAGCCCTTGGCGGTTTTTGGCTGGAGGAAGGACAGCCTCCCCCACAGCTGCAGATCGCAGGACAATATGCGCCCTGCGCTACGTAGGAAGCAGCAGCTTCATTTTCTGTGCTCACCAGATGAAGTTTATCGGCCGGTCAGGAGAACGCGAGAGCCAGGTCCAGCTTCCTCTTCGCTCCCTCCCTTCCTCACCATGACCGCACGGCTACGCAGCCAGGGGAGGAAGCCCGGGGGCTAAGGCTGCCCGGCCTGGGGAGCCAGCCCTGCCAGCCCCGTGTGCCCCGGGGCTGGGGCAGCAGCAGGTGGGAGGAGAGGGCCGTGAGCCGGAGCCCTGCATGCAGCGCCCGGGCGGGGATAAGCTTTTAAGTCTTCTTCCCTGCGTGCTCGTGCAACGGCCAGAGACAATCTAGCCATTATTGTGTTACCCAATACAGCACAAAAAAATAAAGAGAAAAAAGCTAATCTTGTTTTGCGTCAAGGGAAAATAAAGTTGTTTTTGTTTTTTTAAAGCCCAAATGAAATCATGGTGTTTTATGGATATTTGTGTCATCCTAGGAGAATGATTCCATTTAGACTAAAACAAAGGCTTCTTTTTGCTAATAACCTTTGAAATGAAATTTGTTTTCTCAAGAGATCTTCTTTTAAATAGAAGTCTTTCCCACAACTCCAGGGAAGAAAAACTTACATTGTTTTAAATAATTAGACAACAGAAATACGTATTAAGGTAAATATGTGGCTATGTTTTTCACAATGAACTACGACTAACATTAATTACCTGGGAGATACATGTTTTTAAGTTAATCAACAGTTTTTATTTACAAACTTAATGGAAGATTGCTAATTAAAATTAGAGCAATTACCCTAAATGCACTATAGCTAAGTAGTATCAACTTGTTGAATTCAGTGTAATCTTAGATGAAGATAGTAAATCATTTCTTTAAACTCTGTAGAGAAAAATAATTCCTATATGCAACAAATGTAGCCCTAGATCAAATTAAAAATCCAAGCAGAAACTTTGAAATTTGCTTATTAAATAAGTTGTAGCTGGACAGATGTAAAGAACATAAGAGCTACATAGCTTTTAATCATCTCTCCTTATGCTGTTGTTCTCAGTGCAGATGTTTGCTGTGGGAACAACAGCTCCTTAAGGGACACAGCACTACACATTACTTCCTGGAAAATTTGGCACAGGGTGGCTTAGAAGGAAACTTGCAGATTTGGGTTGTGTGCTGGCAAGTGGGAGAGAAAGGCAAAACAAAGTGTGTATAGTAAGTGAAACAAAAGCACAGACAACTTACACATCCCTTGCCAGCTTTTAGGGGAATAAAAGCCCTTGAGATATTCCAGTGTCTTACTGGAATAATTAGAACTACATAATATTTGGAATATTCAAGACCAAGAAAAGCTTAGGAAGATTAAAGGGGAGAAGTTAAATCTCCTGTCAAGGAAGGAAGAGCCTGGCCAGGCTTCGAGAGAATGCAGACACGGGACGATCCATGGCCTGAGCTGGGTGCACTGCTGTGCTGCTAGCAAACACATGCAGACACAAGATGTACGGCACGAATGGGAGCTAAAAGATCTTCCCAGTGAAAAACCTTTCAGGGAAAATAAAGAGGTCCATTTATTTGTTTCTTCCAGCTTCCTAAAAGTCTGGCACTATAGGCCTCCCAGCTTCCACTTTTGTCAAACCAATCTTATCACCTGGGGCTGTGCAGTGTCAGATAAGGACAGCATGTTGAAATTAGTAGGGGAGGTTGTTTGTCGTTGCTCACCTGTCTTGTGCTGCTGCCAAGGGGTCAATGGCTGTTTAATAGCAGGAACTGTCATTCTGAAAACTGATATGACAGAGCTGATGCCAGGCCAGTTTTGGATTCCTTTATCATGTGCTGTGGGACCATTCACAAACTAGACTCTGCTCACATCTTTATGTACTGCTATGAGTAGCAGCAGAAACCAGACAGCTAGAAAATTGTTAGATAGACCCTCGTGCCTTAAGCCCTGAGTTCAAAGGCAGGGATTGGAGGACTACTGGTGCCTACAGCTCGAGCACAAGCCTGTGTAAGGAGGATTACATTCAAGATTAATCAGGCACTTTTGTTGTCTTTGATCCTGCTTTCGTAGATGACAGCAGGTTGCTAGAAGCTGCAAGACTTACGAGAAGGTGGAGGATTTTTACAGCAGGTGAGGAGTCACATCAGGTAAGGTGTCAAAATGGTGAGAGAGGTGACTGCTAGCAGCTATTAGCTGGCTGACATTGAACAACATGGCCAGTCATGCACCTTGAGGGCTGCACTCCTACTCTGCTCAGCTTACAGCCTCCCTCCTTCTTTACAGCTGGATGAAACTGAGTACCATCTGATGCAGAAGAAACACTTTGACTGCTAGATAGAGATGAGTGAAACTCCAGTGGGGTGTGGAGGGCAACCAGTTTCAAACATTTGCTCTGCTACTTTCTTGCATCCAGAGTGTGTCTTAATTTATGGAAAATCTGACTCCTTACATCAACAGTTGTATGTTCATTGAGCCTAACCAGAAGCATGTGAGATGCTGTTGGCAAACTGACCGTTGTACCAGTAGGCATAGGCCAGGCTCTCACCAAGCAGACCCTGAAGACTGTAGTCTAAGAAAGGGAGAGCAAGACTTGAGATCCACTACTGACTATCCTAATATCACTGTGGGGGCAAACAGAGGTGACTCCTCTCCCTCTCTTTTAACTTGGAAATGTGCTTTCCAAAGCACATGTGACCAAAGTGTCAGTTTTTACAAGTCCATGTTTTCTAGTCAAGCAACCACTCACCAGATCCTAGCCAGTTCCACTTGTAGTGTCCTGTGTGCCAGGATTTAACTGAGACTAGAAAATGTTTATTTTAGTCTTAGCAGACTTAGTGAGACTTAACTCAGGAAACTGAGGTGATGGGAAATGCTCTGATGCCAGACATTAGCTGTTGCCTTGGTTTGCAGGGAAACGGACTTCAGTGGCATCCTCATTTCTTTAGATGAGGGAAGCACAGCTATATTTGACCTATTGGCATTCATTTCTAGAGCACAAGACACCTTCACACTAACTGGCTTGTCCTATTGCATGCCCAAACCCAACAGGATCACTGGAAATATGAGCCATGCTTTTGCGTTTAACTAAAAAGAGGGTGAACTCCTTTTCTTGGTGTCCTAGGTTGGGCAGTAAGGCATGAGCAGTCCTAGGTTGGGCAGAAAGGCATGGGCAAATTCATTAGTGGCCCCACTTCATTTATCTCCATTTGTGCTCCACCCTACTGCTGAATGCAAACCCTTTCCCATGTGACCGTCCTACACTGCCCTGAGGGACTGTCTCCTTCACTACAAAGCCCCATTTCCCTGAAAGCTTCATCTGAAAGCTTTAGTCCTTCACTCTCTGCTAGTGATCGGAGCTACGAGACTTCTTTTTGTCTCTTGCTGTCTGCTTGGGCTAGCCAGTCTCTTCCCTGTGACACATGTGGACCATGTGCTGGGTGAACATTTTCCCTTCTAACGTAAATCACATTTCTGGTACTGCAGCATCAGCAGCATCTAACTGTATGGGATAGAGGAAGGAAATGCTGAATATATTTGAAAAATCACTGACAACCAGGCAGCTCAAGGACACGACATATAAACTTTTCAGAACATGCTTTAAGGGGCAGGCATTCACTTAACCCCATCTGGAGCACGTAGCGAGCTGTTTGCCTTTGTTCGTTCCTTTGGACAATTCTAGTGACGACAGCACCAGATACTATTTTTATGAAGAATACCACGTGGTGAACACCTGCATGAGTAATGCTCTCAGTCCTCAGCATTTTGTCTTGCATGCTCTTTGTAGTCCCAGTTTCAGTGCTAGGTTGCAGAGTTTTTCCCTTTAAAAAATGCAAAATAAGTATTTTCTATCACAGTCTGCATGACAGGTAAAAAGCAGATATAATAAAAAATTGAGTGCTGAAAGCAAATGGATTCTTGCAAAAAGTCAGACGAAAATGATTCTGATTCTGACAAATTCATTGTGTTGACCTCCTGTAATAACAAAACATAGGAAGGAATGGGGAACAAAGTTGCGATGAGCATAGAAAATGTTTGCTGTTTGCCATGAGAGAGGTTAAAAAGTGCTAACCAGTTGTCTGGTACACACAAAGGATATTGTGCCAGGTGCACAGATTGATGGGTTATAAGATGATTTGAAAACTGAAGGTCGTATAGATGGCATACTGCAAATTAGATATTTAAGCAGATGGCATGGGTATTCACTAGTCCACCTGGCTTGAAGAGGGAATTTTGTAATGCTGTACAAAAATGCCAATGAAAAAAAAAAAAAACAGATAAGTGGGCTAAACTGTGCTAATTACTTACTTGTGATTTTCCACATTTCTAGTCTTGGTCATTTTTCACTTACAACAGTTTGTTTTTCTGTAATGTAACCATTAGCATAGTCATAGCTGATACAACATATCAAAAGCATGGGGTGGGGGCAGTGCATTCAGAGCGAAATTTCATGTCCAATTAATATCATAACTACCTTTGAAATTTTTCCTTTGGGAGGGAGAAAGTAATTAGAGTTAGAAGGAAAGGAAATTCAGACAGCCATGCTTGTGCCTTGTCACTGACATTAGTGACAGAGAGGGGGACATGGAAAAGTGAACAAGAAAAGGAAAATAAGTCCAGTGAGAAGGTCAGAGTGGGAAAGAGACAAAGCAATGAGATAGAAGATGTGCCTCTGTAACTGCAAGTTCTCCCAAAACAGTAAAGCACACTCCCTGCATGGGGACATGGAGCAGTTGACTTAGCATCAGGGGAGCACCATGACAACTATCTGGAAAGTGGAAATAAATACAACTTTGGTTTTGAGGCAGAAGAAGGAAATTTCTGACATCTGGTCGTAGCAATTAACCACACATAGGACCCAGCACTGTCCATGTCACGTAGTACTCTGGAGATGAGAGAAAGTCATCTTCCTTCCACTACCAGTTATTGAAACAGAGGTGGCTCGCAACAGAGAGCGAGGGCGGTTTCATTAGCATCACCAAGCAGCAGCCCATACCCTTTCTGAGATATGATTCATTGGCATTAAAATTCAATAGCAAAGAGCCACACTTAGACGGGAGCAATGCATAGCTGGATGGGAATGGTTTATATATTCTCCTGTTGATTTTGTTTGTTTGTTTGTTTTTGTTTTTCTTTCTTGCATCAAACCGGGGGGCCAAGAGGAAGGGAATGCTGGAGAGAGCCACTACAGTGTCAGAGGGCTATGCTGCCACCATGCAACACATTACTGAAGCAAAAACAGAGCCTCTTTCTCTGCTCCTTGAATAGTCTGAGTCAATTCCTGATAGTGGAAAGGTCAGAATAATTAGGCGGAAGCACTCTGTTCCCCATTCAGTGGTGAGAGAAGGGAACTATGACTGTAGCTTTGTGCTGAGGGAGGATGCATTGCTATGTGTGCTTGTTCAGTACAATTCAAAATAAACCCCAGCTATAAAAGTATATGTCATGGCCTCAGGATATCTTTTCTTTGTTGAAATATGCAGCTATATTAGGGATGAAAGAATTACCTAAAGATTGAAGGGTTCTGCCACATAAAGGATGTCGCAGTCGATGACAGTACATGACAGAGCTATTTTCCACAATGCCCCTCTGCTCAAGAGAGAAGTACTCTTGCAACGTTGGTTTTTTTCTCCACCAGTTGATGCGATATTCAAGACGTATTCACAGATCTACAAATGACATGACAATGGCCATGGTTTGAGGACAAACACTACCTTTCACCTGAAAAAAAATGCTGTACTTTAAGGAAAAGAGTCAAATTCCTCAATATTTAGCATTTTTATTACGAAAAAGTTTTCATGGCAAAATGCGTGGAGCATTCATGGACTTAATTAACTAAATGCCTGCCAGCTGGTGTAATGAACTGGTTTTTAGTCAGCAAATTAACTGAATATGCAGCAGTCCTACCTGCAGGTAGATGGATTCATGTGATTCTGGGATATTCATTATTAGCTATTAGAATAAAATTCTTCCTCTGTGTTCCGACCACAGAAGCAAAAGTGCTGATCCATTCTAACCCCAGTACTACAAAACATTGCAAAGAAAAGAACAAAAGGTTGGTGGTACTGAGGGAGGCTAACAGTTCAGCTAGTCCAGTGTCCTGCCTCCAAGAAGGACCAACAGTGGATGCCCTAGGGAGAGGAGGGAGAAAGGGTCAGGCAATACTTCCCCAGAATGCCTGTCAGGTGCTCTCAACCAGGGATAGTGACCTTGCATTTAATGTCCCTCACTGAATGCTCTGCCACAGCACAACACTGCATGAGGTACAGGGAAAAAATGCACCTTTTGGCACCCAAAGCAGATCTGCATGCTCTGATCATCTCCAAGGGCTGGGGTTTTCCTGGAGTATTGGGGTTTCCCTGAATGGTAAAGACAAAACCTGCCTGTCACCTCCAGAGGACACTCAGGGGGCTGCGGGGGCCAGAAAGGCGTGAGGAAATGTGGCCATGCATGCCTGCCCTCCACACGCATAGCTCCTGGGACACATCCTTGCCCAAAGCTCTGCAGCTCAGCACCGCATCCAACAAGGGTCTCACCCATCAGACACTGCTGAGCTCTTTCTCAGTAAAAAGCTGCATTAAATGTGTCTTTTGAGCTTTGTGCTTGTTTTTAAAAGCAATATCTGCCACCAAGTGGAAAATGTTATCATTTCACCAATATTTATAGATGATTACCAGTAATAATCTCAGCATTAATCTTGGTCACTACTCTGAAAGAGTTCAAAACAGACAGGTAGAAAAGTGTGGTACTGAAACACAGCATCGGTTGTCTTGCTGGTTCCTTCCCAGCACAGATTACAGACCTTGCTGAGGCTCAGACTTCTCTTTGCCTAAACATGGAAAAATGACAGAGGGGTTGTGGAGTGGAGACAGCCTTTAGTTCTCAGCTGGGTCTTTTGACACAGAAGACAGCTCTGCTGAAATACTGGAACTGCAGAAATTCGCACTCAGATCTGAATCTTCTGGAGCTTTGATTTCTGTTTCTTGTGCAGAACTTGAACCGTTGCCTTGACTTAAGCCATTTTCCTCTAATCCTATCTACAATGGCCACTCATGGGTTTAGTCACAGAAGTCTTAGGAGGAGTGCTCTGATCTATCAGTGGTTGATGAGCTAATCAACGGCAATTTTTTCCTTTTCCATCTGTGATACTTTCTAGAAGAGCTTCAGCAGAGACCAGTGCTCTGAGAAACCAAACAGAAGTGAATCCTCTGGCCTTTCAATGTGGTGTCAGTTGTTTATGGTTGCTCATTTGACCTCAGGTGGCTAAAAGTCAGCTCTTTCCTCACTCTGGCTTCAGGATCTTGCATACATCCTAATTAAGCAGATGTGAGGTAAGGGAAGGAAATATGGCATAACAGCCAGGAAAACAGAACACAGTGGAAGAGAAAGAAAACTAACTAGAAAAGAAAAATAAAATAAAACTAACAGCGTTATTGGGGCCTGTATCTCCAAATAAGACCAGAACTCTGTGATGCTAGCTGGGACTCTAGGGTATTGCAGGAGATGGTACCAGTACTCCAGTCTGAACTGAAGGACAGACTAGAGGTGGAGAAGATGGACGTGGGGGATGTATTATGCTGGTGAAGACCTGAAATGTGAGAGCAGTCCTACAGCACGTGAGACGAAAAAAGGACCAAGGAGCTATGTGTATGCTGATTGTGCCAATTGTGCCTATACTCATAATTAAACTAGCCTGCCACAGAGCTCAGAAATGAGGCTAGGGCCCCAAGCAGTCACTTAGTGCCTCCTCTAATGGGCTGGGCCAGGTTTCCTGGCAGGCTCTTTCCATGAGTGAGAGGTGATTTTATCAAAGCTGCAGCACTTAAACAAACACAAGATGTTTAAAGAGGTTTTATTTGCTATTAGTGAAGCAGGAGAGAGAAAGATACAGTGAGACGTTTTCCTTTGCCAGTAGCTGGACCAACAGCTCTGCAAAACGACTTTGTTCCACCTGGGAAGCCAGGCAAAATGTGTAGGTACTTAATGACCTTTTAAAGGTGTCTAGCTATGGGAACATTTTATTCAGCTACGGGAACTCTAAGATAGGTTAGAGCTCCCTGCCTGTAGAAAAATGCCAGAAAACAAACAAACAAACAAACAAAAAAAGCCAGAAAAATTAGTTGGGTAGTAAAGTATGTTTACAGGACTTGACTTTTACATAAAACAACGCCACTTTTTGTGTTTGTGGGAGATGGAGGTTGTGCTTTGACAGGCTCAGGACTGCATATTAAGTCCATCCTGGGAGGAGGGCATGGCTTTCTAAAGTAAGCTCTATTATTTGGTTTCATTTTCTAATTTGGTCCTCTGTCTAGCATGGGAGATGGTAAAGTATATTGTAGTTGGAGGCTGTATAGTGGCGCTGCTGGCCCTGGTTCATTTAGACGTTGCCCGTTTGCTCCAAGGAGCAGGCTGAGACTTGCTGAGTTACCTGTGTATGAAGTAACGTTTGATTGATACTATAAGCTCATCCCAGAGAAGCAGCAGTGGCCCCTAGCAAGAACATTTGGGCTTTTGTGTGATAAATACTGAACCAAGTGCCAACTGCACAACAGAGGAGGCAGAACAGAGACAATATGATAATACTGGGATTACTTTACCTCTCATATAGAAAAAGAAAACCAGTCATGACCAGTGATGTTCAGTTCCTTATCAACTTAAATTGGGATGCAGGAAAAATAATACGCACTGTAACTAGATACTAGTGTTTATTCCTTGTCTGTATCGGTTCACACAAATTCATTTATTCATAATTAAGAGTTGAATGTTCCTATGAACTACTGAAACTGGATGTCTGCATGTATTAGGTACAAAAGCATAAAGCTGTTTATGTCTCTACCTATGCAGCCACCAGAATTATTGGCATGAATGCCTTGTGGTGCTCTCTGTGGGCCATTTGACTGCTAATGAACGCTCAGTTTGCCTTGGGCTGGGTTTTCCAGATCATGTTAAAATTCAAGCTGTCATAAGTTTTGCATAGTTTTAGTTCTTAATGTTCACAGCTGTAGGAGAGATTAAAAGGAAACTTTTTATATTTTCCCTGCTTTTCATAATATGTAAAACTTCGTGGCCTTTGAAGCACAGAGAAGAAGAAGGTTTAGGTATATCTCGTTGTAACAGTACATTGTGCTGTTACTATGTCTTCTAATTCATGATCTCTAGCAGTTCTGTTTGTGTGAGTGTACACAGCCAGACTGCCCAGCAGAGTCTCTCCTGGCATATAAATGTGGTATATTTGCAAACTCAACTTCATCGCCTATGGGAGAAACTGAGCCCCTGATCTTTAACCCAAAACTTGTTTGCATTTTCCTCCCTCGACTGAACACGTGGTCTCCCACCTCTTCCCCACCTTCCTCCCCTCTGCTGCTCCCCAGGCAACCAGGCCAGCTTCAGTGTCTGTGCCAGGTTCTCCTTTCCCTCCTGCAAGAAGTCAGCTGAAACTTTCAACGCCTTTACCTTGCTTCACGAAGCTCCTTGTCCCTCAAATCTTTGTCTCCTAGTCTTCCCACCTGTGTGAAACATGGTGTTTTGCAAGTATCTTCCCAGTGCGTAGGACCCAACAGCAGCGATGCCTTCAGCTGCCCGCTCCTTGCAGGAGGAACACAGGTCGGTGCCTGCCTTGGCTAAAGGGAAGCATCTGGTAGCCTGCACAGAGGTACTTTGCAGCCTGGCATGAACCTGTCCCCAGACGCTGCGTTTCCTCACAATGTTCCTTGGTTTCCTTGGCACGTCGTGGGCTCCCTGTCCCTCAGGGCTGCCCGCGCACACTGCTTTAATTGCTTTGCTGCCCTCCTGCAGTTGAAGGGCTCGCAGTGAGAGAGTTTCACTCCTGTTCATCCTTTTCTGGGAACATCAGCCAAGCTTAAATCAGAGTCACTTAGTAAGTTTTAAGATCAGATGTGTAAGTGAGAGTGGAACCAAATAAAACAGGACAAAAATGCATTTTGCCTTAAACTCAGCCAACATGTACCTTTTTTTTTTTGTCAAATCAAGTCCTGGTTACCAGATGTTAGCTTTGTCTTCAGCAGCGCTCTCAGTACCAGGTAACACCCTCAGACAGCTGGACTTTGCAATGACAGCCTTTTTTGTGGACAGTCCCAGCTAAGATTTATGTACATATCCCGAGGACTGATGGCTCCATCTGGAACTGGGCAATAATTGTCTGCTTAATAGTGGCAGTTTCTTCCTACCCCCTGCTAGGAGATGTCGTGAGAGTTCTTCCTGGATGGGTTTCTGAGAAACCACAGATTACTTCTCTAGCTCTTATATTGTCTACTGGGTGACTGGTGTCGGCTGTTGCACTCATACCCCATAACGAAGTTAATAATACCATATATTAAACTTTACTTAAGTAGAAGGCTTTATACACTTGGAAGCCCATAGTCTCTGTTACGTTGTTGGCTCTATTTAGAGAGCACACATGGCATGTTACTAACATAAATGACAGACCTGGTTAGAAGTTGCTTCACTGGGACGTTTCTGCAGAACTAAGTTTTATTGAACTTTGGGGTCACATCACACCACTGTCCTTCATCTGGCTCCTTTCTCAGGATATTTCCAAACTTCAGGATATGGTTCCTCCACATCTTCAGGGACTTTGCCTGCTGTTGCCTCCCAGAGCCCTCCCACTTCCCATTCTCTCTCTGTGGTTACTTCACCTTCTTTGTTACCTTTCCAACAGCTGCCTCTTGGCTTTCAGCTATCCTATGCCTATCCCCAGCTGGTCCTCCAAAGCACTGCTCTCCTATCATTTAAATCCCTTACAAACAGTGAACAGCTGTGGTACTTCCTCTACATAAATAACCAAATAAATTTGACTGAGTAATTGCATTACTTCAGTGATAACTCATAACCCATGGCTTTGCTCCCTTGAATTGTGATATATTTGAATCAAAATCGCTAAGGAAGAGATTGTGACTGACCTGCATTTGAAGCTGCCTAACACACTATGGGAATCTATATGATAAAAATATCCATTAAACTAGATTTTGGGGCTAAGAAGACAGCAGTAGTTTAAAAAGTTAAAAAGCTACATTGTTTTTATTACATATCCAAGCATTATCAAGGTCAGAACATGCAGGTTTCACATTAAGCTTAAAAATATATCAAAATATTCTGCAGAAAGGGAGAGCATACTTAGAGCACCTGTACAGCCTTAATGCAGCCTGATGATGTGGAACGACCACAGGATTGTCATTAAGACTAGCATGCAGTGATGTCTGTAGGCCCAAATAAAATTTGTTTTTAGAAGCACATTACAGTTTCTGTTTGTCTTACCACTTTTATGGTATATTTTAATAATATGAATGAAACCTCCTGATTTTCACAGAATTCACAGAAGTTGAGACAGTTTGGATAAAAGCCTACTTTAGTTTCTGAAATGTCAAGATATTATTATTATTATTTTTTATTCTAATTGCCTCAGCTTCTATACTGTCCTTCCATTCTTCATGGTCTTGAGTGAAAATGAAGGCTTCCCTCTGTCACAGAATAGATGACATATCAAAAATGAGGTTTGGTTGAGCCTGAAAACAACACTAAAATGAGGAAAGCTTAAGTGAGTAAAAATACAGAGGTTACAAGTTAGATTAATCTGTTTCAGAAAATACTTTATTATAACATAAACATGAATTTGAAGGAAACTTATTCCGATGATTTGATTTCAACTCATCAGTCATCTACACATTTATTTAAAGTACTGCAAACAAATAATTCATTACTTTTATCAGAATATTTGGGTGCTTAAAAGGACCTTTTAAAATTATCTTTCTGTGACATATTTCTTATGAATTATTCATCAAGTGTCTGGGTAGACATTGTTTACCCTGCCAAATGTTTTTCTTCTCTAAAAGTTTAAAAACTTCAGGGAACTCTATACTATATATAAGATTGTGCAGTGGGTAACCTTTAAAATAATGCATTCTTTTTACTGCACTTTATGCAGAACTGCAGGTAAGTTTGTTTAACACAAATCTCCAAATGATTTTAGAGATTATGTAGTAATTCCAATGTTCTCATGAGTAACCCAGAATTGCCATGTGACATAGTGTACAGAACTATAGGAAAGAAGATAGGAAAGCATTACCATGCCAACTGCATTCAATTAGTGAAGTTGGTCAACTATCTGTTAGTCCCATGATCTAGCTTGATTTGTGGTATCTGCATATAGATGTCGTCTCAAAGGAACTTCCATTCTCTCCTCCTTGGGATCGGTGTCTTTTAAAAAAAAAAACAAAATCTTCAGGAGAACTTGTTTTATTTTGTCTTTATTATTTTAACCTTTGCATTGAGGAGCTGAGCCCCAAGTGATGTAGAAATATCCAGAAAACACCAGATTGATGCTACAATCACCTTTCTGTGACCCATTGGTCTATAAGGTGTTTGCCAGAGCTGGCGGTTTGAACAAGGTCCTTTATGCCAATAGAGATTGTGAAACCTTCAGAAAACACATCCCAGTTTGTGTTTTTTTTTT
>VXAL01002594.1:157617-206435 GCA_013399475.1 Chauna torquata
AAAAAAAAAAAGACAAGAAGTTTCTAAGTGTCAGTTTGTCTAGTTTAGGAGTTATTAATCCACCAAGAATTTCAAAGTAGAATAGTACTTGAAGTATGATGAGAAAATATGCTAAATATAAAAAACAAAAGCCAGGAAAAAAGAAAACAGGAAGAGAGATTTATTCCAGTGTTACTATTGCATTAGTCTTGAGTTTGCTCTTAATTGCAGTGAACTCAATGGAGCTGCTTTTCTTTTCATCTGGCATCAATCAACAGTCTAGTTTAGCCATTCAGCAGCAGCTCTGCGAGGTGAGGTCTGCTCCAGGTACCGTGACTTGCTTCAGAAAGGCAGAAGCCAGTTTGCATTATCGAGTTTGGGTTGTTGACAGTAGCATGATGTAAAACCATCTCCTGTACATGAAGAAGTTGTGAATATGAAACCCTCCCATATCCATCATTTTCCTTTCTTATGACTTTTTCATTCTTGAGTTTCTCTCCTTTTCTACTTCTCTCTACCCTAGTACAGGGAATCAGCAGTGCTTAGGGGAGTAACCCTCGGCACTGCTTCTCCAGTCTTTCTAACGGGAGAAAGCAAAGCTCTGGGGAACAAGAGGCTGCTGTCATCCCCATCAGTGCTGATCATCACAGAACTAGCAGAATTTTAAAAAAGTCCACTGGCATTACTTGCATTAGCAAGGCTTTGGAGAAAATTCCATCTCTCAGCTGACTGCGAGCAAGGTGATTGGCTTTCAAGGTAAAGCTGGCTTAATTTTGTGCGAGGTCTCCTCAGATGCTCTATCAGCTGGGAAGAGAGGAGTGTGAGTAGCAGCATTTGAAAGGCCAGACTGATACCATGACCTTCAGTAACTCTTGCACCCATGGAAGAAACTGTTAGTTGTGAAATAGGGGACAAATAAAAATGCTGCTTTGCAGTGTTCTTCCTTTAGGTTCAAAGAAACAGGATGAACTCAATAAGAAATCTATTCTTTGACAAAATTTTGACTATGTGAATGTGATGCTGTATTGATAGGCACATGTATGCAGGCACTATGTGTAAGTTGCAGAAAGGGAAAAAGAGATAGAACCACATTTCCTATTTAGAGAAGAAAAGTGTCTTAAACTACATTTTCTTATAATCACAATGCCTGACTGAACAGATGCATTTTTGTCCTCGCTTCCCTGATGTTGGAGACATCAGGTATTATCTGCGGTTAGATGCAGGATGCTGGGTTAGGTATGTTAATTCTTGTGTTCCCACGAGATTGCTCTGCTGGGGATACTACTGTTTGACTGCATTCGGAGAAGGATTTGAGCTGAGCTGATAAAGAAAGAAAACTGGCATACGGCATACAGTAACTCATTCTGCTAAGGATTTGGCATGGCATTCAAGGGAAACCAATTATGATTTATGTCAATATAGCACAGATAATTTCCTATTGATTGACTGCCAGATCCTTGATAAAATAATGAGTTAGGCCTGATGCCAGTCATTCTTGGGCACTGTCAGACCAGTGTTTCTATTTCACATGCCCTTGACAACGCCTCTCTTGAAAATTTTTAAGTAACGTGAGTTTATAAATTCTCTTCAAATATGCACACTCAAGCAAATATAAGCAGTGATTTCCTGACGTGTTTTTATTTTATTTTATTTTTTTAAAGTACATGCTCCTATCTAGGCATTTGGCTACAGGTCTGGCAAAAGCGAGTTTCGCATTTGTTGCTTAAAAAACAAACAAAGAAATTTCTCTGTTTGCTAAGTATTCCTCTTAGGAGATTAGTGCATGCTCTGATTCAAAGTAGTTTTTAGAGAAAAATAACTTGCGTGTTCAAGCTTGATGTTGTCTGGAAGTTAATGGTG
This sequence comes from Chauna torquata, assembly GCA_013399475.1. NCBI lineage: Eukaryota > Metazoa > Chordata > Aves > Anseriformes > Anhimidae > Chauna > Chauna torquata. The sequence continues at coordinate 159,457 of VXAL01002594.1, forward strand.
TGTCTTGAGGACTAACCCGTGTGGGGACAATCATCAATGCTTACATGGGACAGTCACTTACAAACTTTCTCCTGATGCAGCCCTGACCAGTGCTGTCCTCTGTGTGCGGATTATCCAAGAGAGACAGAATTGAGATTTTCCACCCTAATGATGAGGAGTTGGGGGCTGGCCATGGCTGGACTGCTCCTGTGATGGGATGGGGAAGGAGTTGGAGGCAGAGCTGGTGAATCTCCCTTTCCAGAGATGCGAGTGGGGTGAAAGCAGCAACTTCTGGAGGGAACGTGTCCCCGCAGGAGAGGCTGCTGCCCTGAGCACCTAGCTTCTCCCTGGAAAGCAGCTGCAGCCATTCCAGCTTTCTGCAACCAAGCCATAGACACCTTGTGTAAGCAGTACAGCCATTTCCTACTCCTAGTAGTCTTGTGCCTTAGGGTACTTGCCTATGCCCTGTTACATCCACATACTTTTCCATGAATACTGCATATCTAACAGTACAGAGAGCTCTGCAAGCTTGTAGTTATTGCTTTCCCGAGTAGAAATTAGCTCAGAGGTAAATCCTAGAAACCCTGTTTGAAGACAGTCTCCACCTCCCCTCCAGAGAGAAGTGTAAACCAGTTTGGTGACGTTCATGTGGAGGCTCACAGCCTCCGGGGACTTCAGGTAGGAATACAAAAGAAACAAAGCCTAGGGGTGGTGAAGAAGGCATGAGATTCAAAGGGGAAAGCAAAAAGATGGGGAAGACATTATTTGCGGGAATGAAATCACCCTCACCGAGTCTGGCATTCATTAGGGGATGGACGAAGTGAACCAGCTTAAGCTGGAAGTGAAAGATGAAATACAGGGAAGGTTATGTGCATGTGAAGTCTTTTAAATGCTCATGTAAAGTTTTAATTCTTGTTCTAATGTCTGTGTTCTTTGGTTCATAAATACTGCATTGCTTTCTATTGAAGAAGTTTCTTTGGAGGCATTTAAATCAAACCTTGTCTCCCAGATGGAAACCTGTTGACAGCAGCAGGTATACCCATGCTTGATTATGGGCAGAAAAGCAGACTCACACGCTATTTAGGAGGTGAGTTATGGATTTTTCTTCTGGGAGGGGTGGACCTTGAAAAAGCTCCACTTTTAGTGCCACAAGTCTAAAAACACTGCTTACCTTGTGGCTGTGAAAGAAAGGAATGGGAGGATCCCTACAACACAGCCCACTCCTGCTTGCCTTTCCCGACACATGCCGGAGCAGAGCCAGTCTCCACAGGTGTCCTGCCTCCCACATGATACTTATCCCAGCTGCCCTTCCTGAAGGCCCTGGCAGTAAGGGTGAGAATTGGCTGCATTAACTTCAGCAAGAACAGGCTTAGTCCTAAGGCAGCTTTAATGTTTGCCAGAATTTCAGCCATTAACAGTTTGAATCCTTGTGAAACTGGATTCGGTTTCAGTACTTCAGCTGGTGCAACGTGAGCCTGCAAATTCACGTACAAATCATCGGAGGAGCAATTTCTTCTTTGGTACATAAAGCAATGAAGAGGGGTCAGAAAGACTTGGAAATGGGGCATAATTTACTCCCCCTCTGTGTACAGAGATTTCTGATAGACCACCCCTCTTCACCCGAGCAGCATTTGGTATGTGTTCAGTGTCGTTCAAGCAAACACACTAGGTGCTCCCTTTGCATGATGATTTTTCTGGTGAGAACTAAGGCACATTGATTTTTTACATCATTGAGGTTTTCACAGAAGTTATGACAGTTAATGCTCAGCTTTAGCTGCTCGTTCCTGTGTAGGGTACAAACAGAATGTGGCTAAATAGGCTCTCTTTACAGCATCTCAGCAAATGTAAACAGTTACTCCAAATTGTGCAAGCTATTTCAAACAAACAGTTTGAAATAATAACAATAAAAAAAATACATTCAATTCCACCAGACTAATTCCTGTACACAGACTGTATCAGTGCTCTAGAATGAGAAATTCACCCCTCTGTCCTCTGATCTCATTCAAGCAATTCTATGGGAGCACCCTGAGCAAGGCGATAGGCTTTATTGCATGCGTTGCAGGCCAGCACATTTGGTTTCTGCTGGAACAAGGAACAGGCTGGTTTCCTTCACTGAATGGTCTTTCAGCAAGGACTGACTTTCACAGAGTTACCCAGTGTCTTAACCGCAGCACCGCTCCCTCAAAGGTTGAGTCCATCCCGTCTGTTCTTGCAGCCCACAGGAAGGGAGGAGGTTTTGGAAGTACCCCCAGCTTGTCCCATAAATTATTCTGTGGATTAAATGCAACGTTAACCAAAGTGGGCCGTTATGAATGCGCCTTCCCTGGGAGGTACCTGGTGGGTGGAGTGCAGAGGCAGAACAAAGTGAAAATTTTCAGCCGTGCTCAAATGCAGCCTCACAAACACACTGCACAGCATGCAGGAGTATAGCACTTGCAGTAGAATAGGCTGAGATAGCTACTCACAGGTACAGAGAGGCCACAGCTTAGAGGAGAGATCTCCTTTAGAGAGACATTTCTGTACAAGGGCAAGCTGACTTGGTTCCAAGTCCTTGTTCCAATGATCTTTCTGCAAAGAGGTGTCTGAGCACCCCTGCATTGGTGCAAGGTCCATTAAAGCCTGCAAGCCATCAGGGGAAGGTGAAGCTGCTTGGACATAGTTCTAACTCTGTCTGGGGTACGTCTGGCTCAAAAATTCAGAAAGCAAGAGCCAATTACCCAGCACCTCCCTTCTCTCTCAGGTGCAGGAGACGATCAAGCTCAATTACCTCAACTGATGTCATGCGGTTATAGAACTTCTGGAAATTGGCATTAAAAAGCAGTGGACATATGCCTGTTTTCCATTTTTAAATTTTAAATAATTCATAGAGAAATATTTCTGTTTTGATTTTTTTTTCAAACACTGTATGTTTAGCAACAGCCTCATTTTATTCAGCCTAGGTGCTCTGGGACTGTTTAGGCAGTCTAGTTTGAAAGCCAAGCAGGTTGTGAGATGGCCAATTTTCTCCCATTGCAGTAGAGTGAACATCAAGCTCAGTTTTCTATTGCCAATTCATACAGGAAGAATTACAATTCACTAAATGGATGAATAGCCAGCTCATTACAAAGTAGTTATTCCATAATTTTGTTCAGACTGACAGCAAAATCCATTCAAGGGATCCAGCTGATGGCATCCCTGTATGAAAGCATCTGTACCACCACAAGCTCTTTGTTTGGATTAGTTACCCGAGTATTTGAAAGTCAAGCTATTAGATTTCTGTATTTTTTTTTGAAGATCAATTTATGTTAAAATGTCTTGAGACTATATTTACTTGTAAGTCCTACAGCAGTAAAACTATAGAAAATTCTTGTGTCTTAACAGGAGTTTGTCCGTAAGTGTATGACCTTACTTTTTCATTACAATATGTTGTAAATTTAGAAAGTGCTGTTAATTTTCGCATTGCCCATATTCTTTAAAGCATTGAATAAATCACTATCATAAATCATTGTCTAATGTATCACATTTTAGGTCAGGCATAAGTCAAACAGTAAATATTAACTGCCCCTGCCACTCTGGTCTTTGTTCTGTTTTCCAGGATCACCTAGATGTTTGATAATCTTATTCCTTTTTTTTTTTTTTTCTTCTTGTCATTTTTTTCCGTATTTAAAACCAAGGAGTTTTTGTACTCATGGAAAAAAAAGTAGTAAACATGCTGTTCCACCTTTTTGCACTACCTTATTCATTATAGAACGCACACTGCATATTCTTGCTACCCATTACTCGCTTACCTCACCCTCACTGACAGATATTTTCTTTGTTTCAAGGGGACATTCACTTGTCTAAAAAAGTTTGTACAAGACTTTTGTATTTTTTTCCACATGACTTAGAGCTAATGAGGGAGTCATTATTCTAGACACCTTTCTTTGCTCAAGCATAGCAGATATGATGGTTTCAGTTCCAGCTACAGGATTTTGCCACTTAAGCTGTTGTCAGTTGTGGATTTAACACTGGAAGTGCTTAATGTGGTGATGGAAATAAGGGACACCATTCTTGAACCTTGCAGCTGCTTGAGTACACATAGGCAAGACAGACCCTGAACAAGGTGATGAGAATGATACATCTTAAAATTGTAAAGAAAAATAAATGTTAAAGAAGAAGTTCCTCTTCTGGTCATTGCAAGATCATTGCCGATTGTAAGTTCACTTATATTTTGCGGAGCCTATTTTTAAAATTTCCAGACAATGCAGCTTCCACCTCATCCCTTGGGATGCTATTCCACAGGCTACTGCATCTCACCATCTGGAAGTTTTTTCCTGATATTCTCTCCTAATTTTTCCCTTGTTAATATCTTCCCCATCATAAGCACCTATTAAATCACTTTTAAAATTGCATCTTCTCTCTGATACTATTTGCATCATCAGAATATACTGATCAGTTATGCCTCCTGTATGGAATTCTATAGGATGAAATTACCACCCCTCTCCCCCCGGCAAATACATGTAGTTATGTGTCCTGTTCAGCACAACTGATTTGAAATACAGCTTTGGCACAACTGAAGAAAATCACCCTGCTCTTAAGTTATACAGTACTTTGCCACAAGGTCCAGACCTGCCATGCCACACTCTTCCTCATGTACATCATACATTACACCCTATTTTGTTACCTTGGGAGAAACCTGTGTTTCAGCTACTGCTTTTAGGACCCAAAAACAGTAAGGATTGCTAATTGTTGTGTTCATGATATTAGTTGCTTAAGATCTGGGGGAAAAAAATGCCTTTTATCAAAGTACTTCTTAGCTTACACATTTCTATTTGAGTGCATGGATAAGTGTTGCAGGCTGTTTTAACCATCTACAATGTAAACTGCCCTCAGTTACCTGCTTGTTCTGGCAGCATTTTGATGTGGTCTTCCCTTGGAGCTAGAACACCTGAACAAGGCATGTATTTCTTCCCAGGACACACTGCTTCACAGGCTGGCATATTAACATCAACAGAAACCGAATCCTTGAACAGGCTGGAGCTGGATATAAAGGTGCTATAGCAGTGTTACTGTGGGGTCAATCCATGGAGAACACAATAGGCTGCTGCTTATGTGAGGCTGAGCTCTTTGAAATACAAGGCTGGGGGGTAAAACGGGATTGTCACAATTACCTTAATTATTAAACCCCTTCTGCTATTGCTCAAGGAAGATGGAATTCTAGTGCCAAAAAAGAGCTTTTTTGATAGATACACTGAAGATTGAAAGGATGTGTACTTTGTACAAATACAAGCATATGAAAATATTGTGAAACAGTCACCAACCAGTATCGCCACTTGATAAATGTTGACTGCTGATGCATATCAACTCATAATATACTACCAAAAAGAAGGTGGATAAGGCAGTTTTAGATGACATAATTTGATAAATCCTTTAAGAACCTGGGATGTTTAATCAATAATATCAGCCAGAACTTAACTGACAACCAGTAGTGCCCATTGCCAGGAAAGTAAATGGAACTAGACTGGTAAAAATGAAAATGACCCAGAAAATGGATGAGCCTAATGTGCGAATCAATTTTTTTGAGACTCTGAATAAGAAAGGAACAGAAAGAAGAGAAAGTTCGTTACTTTGCCTTGGCTGGAATCCCAAAGGATGGAATGAACAAATTTGCAAAGGAACATTATCATTTACCTTCAAGACAAGAGATATGGCAGAAGTATGCAGTATTTTAGCAAATTGGATGGTTCTGCTGCATTTTGGCAAGTCATCTGGACACGATGAATGCAAAGATGTGCACGTTTCACTTGTCCTTTTGGGAGTTAGGCTTCCACCAGTGCTCAGAAACGGTATGGCAGGAGGGCACACCAGCATGTGCATGCTGTATTCTGAGCTCCTTGCTGGTGACTAACACCAGAGACAGAAATACACGGATGAAACAGGACTTTGAGTATGAGACAAAAGGGAGAGTAATACCTGCCTTCCTCTTGTTTGTTAGCTTTATTAAGTTTTAAAATGCTTTTAATGTTTCTTTTTTCGGATAAGTTCTGTACACACACAAGGCTTTTGATAGGGTAAAACAATCATTTTTTTCATAAGAAAACAGTTTTCCCACTCTGATGCAGCAGTATTTTCCTGTTTTTCTTCTTCAAAGTAGCATAGAGACTTTCACAGGTGCAAATCAGGAGCATCTCCACCATACGTAGTACCCAAATTAACACCAGTGTACTTGGAACTGGAATTTGACGTGCTGTTTTGATTTGGGAATTGATCGCAGAGTCATGATTTGGGAGTTGTTCAAAATGCCTTGAGGTAAACAAGAAGAATGCCTGTTCCAGAACAAGGATTATTATACCTGAGAGAAATGATGATATTTTATGAAGCTAAATAGGAGGCTAGAAAATAATGTGTTAAAAAATATCCAGTCCTATGAGTGAAAATGCAGCATGTTCTTGCAAAGTTAAATTATTCAGTACATTTATCCACAAACTTGACTGAGATACAAAATAGACAAAAGTTATTATGAAGGGTGGTAGGCTGACAGTGGACCGAAGTACATTTAAAAAAAACAAAAATAGCAACAACGAAAAAAACCAACACAATATGATGTTCATCATGGTACAAAGTACTTGGTATTCCAGTGTCAGGTTACCGCTAGAAATTTCAACATGTCTCACAGGCTGACTCAGGAGGATTTTGACCACAACTGAATGGTAAAGATGAGAGGTTTTTTATTTGAGAATAGTGACATTTGACACATTACATCATGGATCTGCACACCATTGCAACAGAGCTGTTTTCTCTGAATATTGTCTCAAAAAAGCAACGAGATTAGTGAATCTGTAATGTACACTGCCTGGCTGGTTATATAACTGGTGCTCCTTGCCTGGTTGATTTCTAAGGCTAATCCATATAGCTCCAGTTTCACATTTTGTCTCAGTCTCTTGGCTGTGGCTGAAGAGGGAGCTGCCTCGCAGGTACTAGAGCTGTCACACAGCTCTGACCTGGGCTCTGTTCCCAGGTCCTCACAATGTAATTGCAAGGGATTGAAAAGATTCAAGAAAATGCTAGCCCTTTTGACATGCTAAGTGGGGAGAAGGTAAGAAAAACTGGGTAGGAAAAGGAAAACTTGCCTCTGCATGTTTCATTCAGTAGTTTTGCTTCTAAAGGATCCCTCATCAATTATAGGGTCTTGTGTCTAAAGCAGAGGACATCAGTTGTACACTCAGTTCTGCTCTACAGCTATCCAACTCAAACCAACCTTGGATCCATAGTCAAGCAGAGCAAATGGCATATGGTCCCATAGCCATGGTATTGCCTGTGACAGGGACTGCAATGACCACCGCGTCCGTTCCTCATGTTGTCTATGACTCTGTGGTTTGAGTTATTCACCCTGGTGATCCAGCCCTTCCTCCAGTCTTCACAGCCTTTTCTTCTTCTGGGCTTAATTCCCCAGAGGAAATTCTTGTTCCTGAAACATGCTGTTGAGTGTAGGTAGATACTTAGTAGGGTGAGCCTCTTCAGCATTGCTCATATGCTTTGCACATTGTTACTCACTATTAATAGCTGGTGAGCAGAACCCTTCACAGGCCTTATTTGTGCTAATACTTCAACAACTCTCTTTTCTCAGTGCCAAGCAATGCTACAAAAATGGAAAAATATAATCAAGTTAGGAAACAAAAACAAAAACAAAAGATGCATCATGGAGAAAGACGATCCCCTTGTGCACTCTTTTGACTTTTTTTCCAGAATTAAGAAACTGTAGGAGAACCTGAACAAGGAAAACAAACATCTTCCCCAGTAAATGTCTTTCCTCATAAGGGATGCAAATTTGATTGCAAGCATATGTGCTCACACACACACACACACACACACACGCACACACACACAGAGTATTCCACCTGTAGAAGGAGCCAGCTGCTAATGAAGCGTCTCAAAAGCCATTAGTAAGAACCAAAAGGTCAGTGCTTCTTGCTGAGACCTGCAAAGAGCTTCTTTACTGGTTGCTGCCAGGGTGAAGCTGGCCCTGGAGCACAGGGCTGCCCCAGGGCTTCTCTCTGTCTTGTTCCATGTGTGGGCACTGCAACTAGCAGGAAGGAGAGAGCAGACAGGCCCACTGGAAACAAACTCCTGCAGAAGATTTTCACTGTTGTAATACTCTTAACACGGTCCTAAGATGTGAAGCTGTTGTCAAAGGCGTGCTTGGGGAGTCTGGACTTTTCTGCCCTGGAATGTGGGCTCTTGAGTTTTGTGTTGTTAGATTCTCCCCCATCATATTGCACGAGCCTTTACAGCTCCACACTTCCAGATTTCTCTTATTAAACTTGCTTAGGGTTCTGTTAAAGCTTCTCAGAAACAAGTCTTCATCTGTATAAGTACCATCACAAAACAAGATCAAAAAGAATGCATCAAGAGAACAATAACTGCATATCATTCTCAGATTCTTCATAACCTTTTGCATGCTACTGAAAAGGTGTATAGCAGATGTTTGTTTTTGCATCATTGTCAGAGGATGTGCTGAATATGAGGGCTTTCCAGATGTGCGGGGACTTTATGATAGAACAATGATGGCAGTTGGCTACACCATGTCTACTTAAAAAAAAAAAAGAAAAAGCACATAAAAACAGGAATGAATGCAAACGACCAGCAAACCATGCCATCAGAATATTCTGTAAGCTTGTCCTCAGTTATCTCCTTATATCAGGTATATTTGCATAGGATTTTATGCAAGACTTCTGCTTCATGATAGACTGAAAAAAAAAAAAAGAGTAAGAAGGGGAACTTTGCCCAGTAGAAAGACTCAAATGTTTTTCCATTTATTCTTTGCTTGGTCAAAAACTTTTGTTTAAAATAGATGTTACTGCCCATGGAAAAGCTTCCCATCACATCGAGTTTGGGAAGCAGATATCCTGAAATAATTGCTACATTGCACAGTAGATATTTGCCTGCTTCTCAACTGCACAAACTGCTAATGGGTAATTGGAATGCAGGCTAAGTGATAAAATCTGGTACCATTACATTGAATGACACTCTATAAAATAACATCTGTCTGTGTGTAGCATAGGCTTAATTCCCAGCACACTGCCAGTCTATAATGAGAACAGTATACTGTAAGCACTGAACATACAGAAAAAAAAAAAAAAAAGTGCAAATAGATTGCTTTTCTGATAGAATAGAGGTAGCAAAAAGGCAGGTTTATTACCTGTCTGTAGTTTATAATGCTTTTTTTTTTTTTTTTTAAAGTGCATTTATACATCTGTCTTTCTATTCCTTTACAGTTTGTGGTAGGTCTGCAGCACATGTATATATATATGTATGTGTGTATGTGTGTATATCTATATCTAAATAGAGTTCGACCAGAGAATTAAATACTACTGCAACGGGCATCAAAGTCAGTGCAAAGATTCCCACTGGATTTAAAGCTGGAATCAAGAAGGCTGGAGCAGGCTCTAAAATCTGCTCTGCTTTCTTTTGTAATTTTGGCCCAGAACACAATACTAGCTTGTTTAATTTTTAATTTTTTATTTTTTGCTATGTTTGTTCTTATACACTCTTCCTAAGAGTTACTTAAAGCTTCTTGATATTAAAAGGACCAAGTAGAAATTAAAAATAATATCTTGTGAGCACCATTATGGTGTATTTTGTGTTTACAGATGATGTCACTAAACTGCTTGTTGTTGAGCTGATCTCAGTCAGGGAAACCCAGCCTGTGTTGTGTGAAATACCAGCTTCCCCAAATAACTGTCTGAGGCAGTATTTTCAGAGATGGGGGTTTTAGGACTCAGCAGCTGAAACTACAGAGCTGATGAACCAGCAACAAAATTTTATCTAATTTTAGATGCTTGACTGGAAGACTGTTTTCAATGTTGAAGTTTAGCCTCAGGTTTTTCTTTTTTCCTTTTTTCAGTTGACATAACATAGTTTCCTAAGAATGCCAGTACATGTCTGTATTAATAGTTATCATTTTTTCTTCCACTGGTTATGCGGAATGACAAGAAAAGAATAATGTCTGAATATATTCCCATGTGATTTATCTTTATTTTGCTAAGCTGTGGTTCAATAATTAGTACAGTATTATCTTATCCATAGTACAACATTATCTAAGAATATGATCAGCTACAGCAAATCCAGATAACATTTGAATATATCTATTATTACAGTTGTATCTGCATTCAAAGTTATCAAAGAGTCATATTTTTGGCATGCGTAACAGAAGGAAATACTGATATGTGTGCAATGGTAAGGAGTACAAAATATTTTGGCACTGTATGAGATTCCTGTTGGGAAAAGTTCATTAAACCCAGATTATATTAATCCTGGCATTAAAAATACATTGTTATAGCCAAAGAAGAAGAAGAAGAAGAAGAAGAGGAAGAAGAATAAGGAGGAGGAGGAGAAAGTCTGGAAAAATGATGGGAAGAAAGACATGCAGTCACCACATTTTTGTATTTTTTTTTGTAGAAAAAGCTATAATTTCTCAACAGGAACAAGTTTAAAGGGAGATTTTTTTTTCCCACAGTGTATTTCAGAAAAGTCTCATTTTTCCTGTTAAGGGTCATGAGACTTCTATTCAGTATACACATTTTATACAAAACGTTTGACAGCCTCTGCATATATCTGTGCTAGGGAAGGTTAATGTAACTTGTCAGGCAACATGTATTTACTTGTGGGAAATGGTTTGTGAAAGCATGCACGTTAGGTGGCAGGCTCCCAGGCTGGGTGACAAAAGTGCTCCCTCTCCTTCCTCATGGGTACATGTTACACATCTGTCATTAACCTGGAGATGACATAGTATTTTTCTCCATGCATTTCCTACTCCTCAAGGCTCACCTGCATTTTAAAGGATACAGTGAAATAAGGGAGGGGTGATACCTAAGAGTCACCCACGTGGGTGAGGCAGGGCTTTCTGCCTCTCTCCCAGGTGCCCTGGGATGGCTCTTCCCTGTCTGTGCATTTCTGTTTGGGGACAAACAAGGTCTTACCCCTCTCACTATTATTCTCCAAGATAAATTTATGTGGCAGTTTAGCAGTACTGGTCACAGCATGCACTTGACCATATCTGATATGAAGACAGCAAGAGAAAGCTCTTTTGCACTGAGATTTCTAAACTGTTCTTTAAAGTGCAAACTAGTGCAAGTGGTTTTTTTTGTTATGCAGCCACTAACATGGCCCAGGCATTAAATGGTCGTCCCCAAAGAAAGCTTTTGCACACGTTGGTTTATGAAAAGGAATATAAAGAGTGTGTAATCAACCACAGCAGTGAATGACGGAGTGGCAGGGCTTCATCCCAAGCACTGGGAGTCCTAGCAAGTTCTGATATCTCTGAGTCCTCAGATATTTTAAAAACATAGCTTGTGATAGTTAGTTTACAAAGCTACCTCATGTTGCTATGCAGAGCGCTACAGGAGAGAAAGAGGAAAAAATTTTGATCAGGTCACACTCACCCACACATTTCCAACTGCTCTTTTTTTTAAAAACAAAATGTCAACAGTAATAAGTCCTTCAGTCATTTCTAATGTGATTCTGCTCTCTCTTTTGACTTGGGAAACACTGTCTGTTTTCACGTTTGCAGGTTATACAAATGATATTTTATAATGTTTGCTCATATTCCTGCTGCAGATAACTATTTTTTCTCCATGTTTTACAAAGAAACACCCCTTTATTGAAAGCTGTATACTCTGCTTTTCATTTTCTTTAACGTGCTGTTTCCACCCTCATTACATTTTTTCAGGAAAATAAAATTCATTTTATTTTGTCTATTCACAGATAGATTATTACTGGGGAAAAAAAAAAAAAAAAAGCAGAAGTCATTTGGATTTATATCCAGTCATTGCTTAAATCCTAATGCTTGAGCCTGGAGAAAGGATGGAGATAAAATTTGAAAAGCCAAGGCAGGCCATTGTCTAGACTCAGCTACTTTCAACACTGCAGGCATTCAGGATATTACAGAAAAAGACCAGTTTCACAAGTGACAAGGAAGCAAGCAGCAAATTTAACAATATATCAGAAGAGGCGCGCCTGGTTGCTAGATGTGGTGTTAAGTAGATAGGTCTCCAAGAACAATTTATCTTCAGCATAAAAGCAAGGGTTAGTGTGGCTCCAGTTAATATTCAGAATACTCGGGGGAATGATGTATCTTTTCACAGCAGGCAGAATATCACAACTGTGAAGATATTTCTCATGGTGGTGGGGCATGATGAGGAGGAATCCCTGGGGACCCCCGAAGCACTGCTGCAGGAAAAGGAGGAGGCAGCATGGGGCAGAGGGTAGGCAGCGTAATGCCTATTGATATTTTTCTCCTAAGAGAGCTTGTGTGTTTCTACATGACACAGCGAGGAGGTGAAGCCAGGGTTTTCGATCTTAGTATGTTAAGGAAGATGCACTGGAGTCTGCAGACACATGGGGGAACCAGAAGGGAAATAAAAGTGTGATTTAATTACTCAGAGGCTCAATGTAAGTGCTAAATTACTCTGAGGCTCAGGGACAAGTAAATGACTGAGGGCTCAGAGGTCGTGCCGGTGAGTGCCATATAAATGACCAGGAAGGTGGAAGGAATTTCAGTGAGGTTTTAGAAACCCCCTCTCGTTTGCCCCAGGGCACTAGGAGCCAAGTTTTTTCATATCCTGATCACAGGACTGCTGAGATGGATGCTCAGGATGCTGAGACAAGCATCAGCAGGGTCTCTGGGCATTTGGTGTTGGCACAGTCAGATAACCTGGGCTGGCACCCAGTTATCCACTGTGGTTTACTTTCGAGCTTCAGCTATGGATTTAATCTTCCTGAAAGCCTGTGCAGAGTAATATGATACGACTTTATTTATTGCGTTCTACAGATAATCTTTAGGGAAAAGGTGATTGTCTTTTTTTCACTTATTTGTGTTGGATGGAGGAAAAAATTGGCTTAAAACATATGTGTTTTATTTTTTAATTTATAGATGCCAGAAATGTCAAACATGATCTTCTTAGTTTGCAGAGGAACTTAGCTGCGACAAGTACAGCACTGAGGGGTTTTTAAACTGTATTTGAAAGAGCAGTTTATATCAAAACTTGTATACTTTCCCTAATAATAAAAAAGATCCAAAACATTCTGAAATTTGCATTTCCTACCTCAATTAAATTTCTCTTCTTCAATTGTGCTGTTATGCCACTGTCACTATGGATTTTCAAGTAGAAACTGAGACTTTCAGGATAGACTAAGAATGAATTTTGAAGTGGAAGGACCAGTGAAAAACCTTTTTTGCTTCTGTTAAAGGGTTAAACACTTTCTTTCATTGGCTATAAATCAGCACAGTCACATTTTCCCTCTTTTGTAGTTCACTGCTAAGTGAAATCCCAGAACTTCTGCCTTAGTTAAAAAAAAAGTCAAGATTTGTCAGTCATAATTTGATATTTCTTTCTGCATCTTATTTTAGATAATACCTTCGTTTAATTTGAGTTTTGCGAACAATCTCCCTTCTCTTTAAAAGCAGACAGTTTTCTGCCTGCAAGGCTGGATTTGCTTTCTTGGTCAAAATATTTCAACCTAATTTTGCTCAGGAGATAATTTGTCTCCATGGTGTCACATCTGTCTCCTTCTGATTGGCCGCGTTTTAAACCCATCACTTTGATTTTAGCTGGCGTGTTTCTCAGTCATTCTCAGATTATTACTCTTTAAAATCAATTCTTAGCTGCAAACTGAGAAACTCAAAGGCTCCTAGATTTCCCCAGCCATAACTCCTCCTTGGTAATTAATTAGATGGAATTAATGTCCATCATTAATCAGCTTACTGCAAACTTGCCCTTTAACTATATTTAGTGGACTATCAACAGCCCCTGTTTTGCCCATTAAGTAACAGGGTGTCCTTAACTGACATGAAACGTCCCCATCAGGTTCCTGTAATAGCACACTCTTCCTGCTTGGAAAGAGTACATCCCATATTTTCTAGAACATAGCACGAGTGGATGTGTGTTACAGCGTGCATGCTGCAGCAGCAGGAAAGGCAACCACTGGGTTTTGGTACACACAGGGAAAGGCATAGAGAAAACCCGGGCTCTTTGCATTTAGCAAAGAGCACTCTGGGTCTGTTAGTAAAGGGCCAAAGGTGCTAAGATAAAGAAAGCACCAGGTATCATTTGATCTTAAAAAAGCAGTTTTGCATGGTTTGAGTGAGGATAAAACCTTTTCTAGAGTGACCAGCTAAGCCGAGTGCCCAACTACCAAAGATGAAGTTGTTTATGACTGGCAAAGCTCTGCAGCTTGGACTCCCTCAAGACATTGCCAGGGACAGTCTGGAGCACAATCTCGTGTCTGTGGAGCCGCAGCCTCCTCTTCCTCCCCCTCTCCGCACGGACAGTCAGAGCTTCCCAGAGGGGAGAGCTTTCAGCTTTGCTGGTCCCTCAGGAGCGGTGGATTGCTGTGATTTTACAATGGTCATGTCTGGAAATCCTGAAAGAATAAACTACCACTGGTGTAGAATGCTATTTTAAATAAATTAAGGGATGGGTAAATTGGATGATTTAGCTGTCACAGAGGGCTGAGTATATCAGCATGTAGGTGGCGATGGCTGTCACACGCTGACGTGCCCGACTGCTGATGGCTTCAGAAACACCCCTAGCAGAGCAGGCCTGTCTGGCCTGTAACGCTCTGTGCTTGCAAACGTCTGGGCCAGGGCCTCAGCGGCAACCAAAAGGGCACGTAAACTGTTCTAAAGAACAGTCAAAAGAAAATTAAAAAAAGATAACGCAAAAGCAAAAGAAGCTCCAAGTTTCCCGCCACAGCTAAATATCTATGTCAAAACTTTCACCTGAAATACCCCAACATACCAGTTGGTGTGTTGGGATATTTCAGGATCCCTGCTCTCTCTTCACAGAGCTGAGGCACTTCTGCAGTTTTCACAGTTTAGGCAAAAGTGTAAGGAATGGTGGATTTTATAGGTGTTTGCAGATCGGGCCCCACTATTGCTGATTAATTGCCAAACTCCTTGCAACACAGCTGAGCTGCTCTAGCCCTTGATCTATGTCGTTTTTGGTTGTCACTTTGCCTTTGAGCTCTACAAGGACAAGCTCCAGGAGACTGATTTATGCTCTTAAAGAGATTTATTCTCTTCTGAGCAGTAGCACAGTCTTTATCTGATTTGCTGCTTACTCCTGTAAACGAGATCAGGTGCTGCTTCCTGAGGTAAACACAAACTGCATGCTCTTAGAAACAAGAGTTGAGGATGTGCTACTAAAAATCCCCCAATCTTAAAAAATTACAGGAGGAGGGAAACTCAAAAAGTTGCATAACTTAGAATAGATTTTAGGGGGAAAAATGGAGCCAGCCTGCACAGAGGGAAAGGATGCCCATTTTTCATCTATGAGAAAGATTCCCAGCAAATTCCTCATCAAGCTGGATGTCACTTCTGTGTCCAGTGTGCTTCAAACACCTTTTTCACCACATCCCAAAATTGCTTTGCAGACATTTATGCAGCGAAGGATCAGCTGCTGAAGGAAGCGGAGGGCTTGCCTGCAGCAAGGAATGCCCTGCAGCTCCTTCAAGCAGCTCCCCAGGAAGGGAGGAGAGCACTGAGGCAGGGCGCTGGCTGCAGCTGGGCAGCAGTGCCACTGGAAATAAGGTCGCCCAGCAGAGACTCCACGTGAGCTTGAACAGAACAACCCCAGGTGGTCAAACTTGGCCCACACTGGGCCAAAGTCTGGGATCAGTCCTGAGCTGCATGGGCAGTGAAACCACTGACTAAGCTGTATGCTGAGAATAGGGTTGTTTCCTTCTGAGAAGCTCCATGGATGTACCTGCAATTTCAATAATCTCAGTAAAAGAAATTCTTCTTCCTTTCTACAGGTACTCTGCCAAGAGTGAGATCTAACGGGCATGGAGTTCCCTGTTACAGCTTGGAAATGCGGAGCAGGCTGACTTGGTACCCAGTTACTCAGCAGATGTTGCACGGGAGCATGGGGCCTCAGGGCTGGCACTTGAAAGGTGGGGAGAAAACCTCCTCAGGAATTTATTGAAGTATAAACTGCTTTTTAAGATTCTGTAGGATAAGAGATAATTCAGGAGACTTAATAATGGTTCTTTAAGAGTCAGGAAAACTTGGATACAGAAGAGGCCTTAGAAACACATGCAGCCCATTATATGCATATACAAAACCTCATTTTTCAGCTCTCAGAAGTGTAATTAATGGGGCAGAGTGGCAGTGAAAAACAGAAACTGTCATTGAAGGAAATATAGGTGTATTACCGTCCATCCATGGTAACTTTTCACAGACTTTTAGGTATCCACTGGCCTGCACAGGAAAGCAAAATCACTTATAGCTGGCCCAAAACGAGACTGATCTTACAACAAGCATTCACTGGTAAAATATGATGTGGACATCTCAGGTCAACTCCCTTGGCTACAACTGCCTGAACGACATGTTTGCTGGGAGCTATGGAAGGCTTTTCTGAGTATCCGAAATATCCATCCTGAGGGATGAAGGTTTAAAAATATTCTCTTCTGATCCCTCTAGGAAGTGCAGTTCATAGAAAAAGCTGGACAAGGAAAAATAATTATGACATGAAGCCGAACTGCTAAGTAAGCCTGGCTATTCATTTGTGCTGTGAGAGTTAGATCTTCAAAAGTATTTCTTTAGACATTCACAGTCAATTTCCATTACATTCACCAGAATCACCTGGGCAGTGTCTGTAGATTTAGTCTGTTACTTTCTGAATGTAATTTTTTGGAATGCTGACTGAAACCCCTTGAAATAAGAAATCGATTTAAGGAAATCCTACATTTTGGAAGAACAGTAATAATAGGTGCTAAGGCTCCTCGTCTGTTAAGCATTCTTTGCTTTTGCTGCTGCAGTTATCACAGTCGTCTTGCAAAATTCTGCAGTATTGTCACCACCTTCTCAGAACTAAAACTGTCATTTAAAACCTCTTCAAATGCAATGAAATGACATAGTGGTCTGTCTTGCAAAGGAGTCATGTTTCTGCGAAGGATTCCTGTATCACTACTAGTCAAAACATAGTTCTGGTAATTAGCAGTGTGTTTTAAAATGTTGCCAGAGGTGAGTCATTCTTCCACACTAACATGCTCTTGAGTAGGAGTGATTTTGATACTATTGTTCAGACCCTGAGATTACTGTCAATAAATAGCACATTAAGCACTGTAATGTATAGCTAAGAGAGTGAACAAAGGTTTTTTGAAAATAACATAAATCTGACTGATATTTCAAGGCATTCCTGAATACATAAATTCCCTTGTCTTTAAAAATTATTGTAAGCGGTATATGGGTATATCACTTGTTATAACCTTTTACATTTGCAGTAATCCATTTATTTTTAGAGAGAGAGACAATGGTAAGATAGCAGAAGAGAAGTGCTTTTCCTTGAATTAGCCCTACATCCACACACCGAGGCAATATCTGCTATGTGACAGAGCATGAAGGCTACACAGTCTTTCAGTTACATTGGTTCCTGTCACCCCTGCAAACTGAGTTGCATGTGAAGGAGGCAGAATTCAGAAATACAACAAGAGATGACCTAATGAAAAGCATCCTGGATTGTAAAGATTGTAGATATTTTTGAGTTTAAAGTTTCCCAAGTGTTTTTGTTTAAGGCTTCAGCATAATGCTGTCTAGCTTTGCTGTGTGGAGACTGGATCAAAGGTGCAGACTTGTTAGCCTCTGCTGAATTTCATCCCTCCTGGGGATTAGCTTCCTAGAAATGTCCTGAAAGTTAATGGACGTTTTCCTCTAACACAAATACAACATCAGAGGAGCTGTTCAGAGGGACTGAGAGTTTAAATTCACACTATATACAAGCACATTTTAAAGAGGCAATTTATTCTGAGTGCAAAGTACAGTACCTTAGGTTAAACATTTCTCCCTTGTTATCATTACCAAGTGCACATTGCACTAAAGAAATTATCATGCTAGACAGAAAGGGTATTTGAATCTTGTTAAGAGACAGAAAGAAGACAGAGAAATCACTTTCCAACATCTGTGACTCCTCCATCCTTCCCCCAGCACACACCAAAAAGTGCTTCTATTAAATTTCTCATGGGCTGTAGGTTGTACTGGACAGATCAGCCATTGTCATTGTTATGCATCAGTGGGGAAAGCAAACATACATAATATATTTTAAAAAATGCATGGCAGACAAGAAGAAGAGTAAAAAAACTCGCAGAGAATAATTCTATGTTCTTTTATAGTGCCATTTCTGCTCCAGAGGTATATTGTAATGATACTATAAAAACTGTATGAGGGGCTACAGGAAAATTACTCCTGTTTTCTGAAATAATAACATACCAAGGAACCATATAGACTGTATCATGTATTGAAATCACAGACTGCACAAGAGGTTTCTGCAGTTAGGGTAATAATCCATATTTATGGGTGTTCTTCAGAGTTTTTTTAATGATTAGTTAATTTATATTATTACTCATGCCTACCTTATAATGACAGATTTTTGCACAACCCACTACTCCCTTAGGATTTTGTTGTGAGGAGGTGTAAAAAAAAACTCTTTCAGGTGCATCAAGAGATGAACGACTCTTTCCGGAGCTGAGAGGGATGATCCTGGGAGATGCTGAGTGCCTCTAATGCTGCTGAGGCCCTTCACCTCCTGCTGAACTTGGGACAGATGAAGGGGCTCCACATACCAAGTGTCAGGCACCATCACATCATTATGTAGATGTGGCCCAGTTGTGATTGTCACTGACGTTGATAACGCCAACAGTCACAATGACTTCAAGATACTACCTCTGTGAATAATTACTTGCCAGGATAAATGAAGTTTTTACAGGCTATTAGGAAACTGTCCTTGCAAAAGTTTTTCTTGGGAAAAAGCTTTGATTATTGCGCAAGCTGTCACCGCAACACAGGCAGAAGGTATTTTGCACCTGAGTAGAAGATAGTAAATCATAATTAGTAAAGCATCTAAATAATCTAACAATAAATAAGCATAATAAGGTGTCACATGAGATATGGTGTGCTCCCACTATTGATGCTGAAAATGTCTATAAAATCAATGCAAACATGAAAAAAAGAAACTGGATAATTTTTTAAAACTGCAGAATGGAACTTCAGGCCACTTGAAATGGAAATCTAGGCAACATCAGTGTTACCTCTGTAGCTTACTTCAGAACTTTTTGTTCAAAATACAACTATTTCCAATAAATCCAGAGCTCTGAGATTTGACCAACTCTGTTCTCAAGCTAGTCAGTGAGACTCTGTGATACCATCATGTGGTGACTTTTTGGCTAGAGCTGCTGTTAAAATACTTCGTCCTGGAATAAGTTGAGAGGAGCCATGGAGACTGTGTTGGGCTGTGTGAAGAACAGCCTTTGGGAGGCAGAGGATGGAAGAGTGGGGTCAGGATGGCTGTGGCCTTTCCCATGTCCTTCTTCCCACAGCCAGCACAGGGTCTTGGGGTGAATGCCCAGGGTGCCACATGGACGCTAGAGCAGTCTGCCTCTTCATGGTGGCTGCGGGGGGAACCAGGGATTATCTCCGACTTGGCTAAAGGTTAATTTTACAAATTTCCTCTTCCTCCAGAATCTGATGAAAGGCCTGCTGTTGACATTACTGAATGAAAGCGCATTGGTTAATGGTTGTCCTGATCAGGTTTTTCTGTATTTTCCCTTTTCCATGTCCCTGAGATGCTAGAGCATCTCTCTTTGAAGACCAAGGTTTTGTCTTATCAAGGAAGTGTAATTACATAATTCTTTCTTGAGGTGACATTTAGGGGACTTCTTCCACAGCCTTCATTGGGTGGTAAATGTGTCTGAGAGTCAGAAATGTCACCGATTTTATTTGATGGAATATGAAGGAGAACAAAGAGTTTAGGTTTGTGGTAGTATTGCCTGCACATTCTTTTTTTTTTTTTTTAGCAACATATATTTGTGATTTCAATACTCATACCCTTTTTACAGTTAAATATCATCTGAACTTTTCTAAATATTCTTTTCTGCTTAAAATGCTATTATTATTTTCTTCTTAGTGTGACCAGAATCACTTATTTCAGTGAAGGTTACTGTATGAGTTATTATCCTTGATCCATCCTGTAATATTAAAAAAGTCTTTCTAGAAAAGCTGCATTTAATGTTTCTCCATATTTATCATAAAGTACTAAAATAACACATTTTTTTCTTCAGTATTTGCAGTCTCCCATTTATACTTATTACCCCAATATTTCTTATTTAGCTTTACTTTCAGTAGTAGATACTACAGCCTGATTTTCAGAATTATTTTCTCAGAAATTAGAATAATCTTTCAGATACGTTTAATACTATTTTAACTTTTGCTTCTTGGAGATTCTCTTGTACCACTTATCTTCCATACGTACTTCATACCATGTTTAGATTTGAAGATAGCTCATAAATACTGAAATTAAAAACAGACCTCCAAAGTGCCAGAAATTTAACATTTATTTTTGTTGCTACTGCTTAATATACTTTTTTTCTTCCATAATTGCCAATTATAATTACCTAGCACTCAAACTTATAGAAATTCTCAGTTTACTTGATCATTTCACAGTTCAATTATTTTTAAATACAGTAGGTAGCCTATCAATCTAGTACACTATAATTGATTCACTCAGTGTAACATTTTCAATCCTGGTCCACATGGATTGCCAGTGGACCATAAATCAAAAGCAAATAGCAGAGAAGTGAGTGAGGTGAGTGTGCGTGTGTGCAAGGGCAGTGAGTCTCTGGTGAGGTGAGTGTGTGTGTGTGCAAGGGCAGTGAGTCTCTGGTGGATGTTGCAGGACTCCTCTTTATATGCAGTTGCACTCAGTACATCAATTTATGACCTGATAGGGAGAGCAAAGGCAGCCAGACAGAAAGAGCTGATAACCCCCTGTGAATCCCACTACTGCCTTCCTGATGTATGAACAAATATAGGTAACTCCTCTCCAGCATTCTTAGTCTCAGGCTTACACATCACCACAAAGTTTATTGTTAGGAGTGAATGACCAGAGTGTCTCCAAGTATCCTAGCAAGAGGCTGAGGAGGTGGGTACCCAAGGGACCGTATGTCCACGTTGGCTGGGGATAGCAATGGTTGCTTAAGCAGCAATAATGAGCTAGTAAATGCAGTTGCATAGGGTGCAGAGTGAGCAGGTTCACTAACACTCCCAGCTCGCTTGATCCTGGGCCAGCAGTGAGAGCGCTGGTGCAGCTCCCAGAGGACTTTGTGGCACTCTGCAGGACACACCAGCACCAGCCAAGGAGCTCGGCAAGCCTGCTGTGGACATAAGGATCAGCCAGACACATGGGCAGCCTGCCCTGGTCACTGGATTTGGCCACGTTTGCTGGCAGCCAAGCATCAGCAGGGTGGAAGTTATGGCACCAGTCCTATCACATCAAATCTTTTGCCTACACCAGATCAATCTTCCAATGACATGAGGAAAAACGTGGACACAGTGCAGCGCAGGATGCTATCAGAAGCTATTCAGATTAGTTTTTTGTTTTCTTTAATAAAAGATATTTCTATTGTTGTACTTGCTGCTACAGCAGCCAAGAGAAGATCACACAAGTATCTGTATTATGGATCACCCAGTACTCCATCTGATAGACCTAGGTGTGTTTTGTGGCTTTACTGGTGATGCTTTTAGGAAGTAATTCCACAACCCTTCACTATATCTTTCCAAGACATCGCAGACTGCTACAGACTAACCCAAAGTGCTGTTGTGACCTAGCTAGTCAAATAAGATAAATCTTGTGTCACTCTTCATTGGCACATCGTTTTTTTCTGTGAGCACCTCGGCAAGAGGAAGGTACGAAGAGGTCAAATCACAAATTACAGAGCATTGTGCAAGCCATAGGAGTCCGAATGTATAAGCTATGATCAATTGGCTCCTTTCTCTGTTGTCTACTGCTGTAGTGCAGAAAGACAAAACGATGGACAATTTCCATTGTTTTTTTTTGAATGATACATTTGACATTTCTAATGTATGTGTTATGTGATTTCATCTGTCACTAAGAAGCGAAGTGGGTGAGATTCTTGTGGTTGACTATGTAATAAATATAGTATCATACACCTTTGAATATTTCATCTGCCTACTACTCCCTTCCCTGGAAACTTTTTTTCAACACCCAAACTTTTGAGCAGTTTCAAACTGATGCCTTTTTTTTCCCTGCTTGTTACAGCCTAACCTGCCACACAATTGTTTCCTTTCCAGAGCAAAACCCTATATTTCTCCCTTAAAGTACAGTAGTCCTAGCCCCAGAAGATGAAGACACAGTCCTGAAAAGCTGGCATATTCCTCATGTGTAAGAGTTGAATAATCCAGAGATCTACAGAAGTAAAACTGGATGTTTAGTATGACTGGAAGGGGAAAATCCCAAAGAGACCAATGATTTGCTGTGCTTCTACCCCCCAAAACATGATAACCATAAAAGTTGTTACCATCATCCTGCCGTGGTTGCTCGGCTTTAGGGACCTAGTGATAGGAAGTTGATCTCTCTGAGCAGGTCATGAAGTCAGAGGAGACACGTAGCCGTCAGCTGCAGACAAATCAAAGCAGAAGCCCGATATGAAACTCAGTATCTCCCAGGCACTCCAAATTGTCTAAGTGAGAAAAGTGTACTGCCTACTTGCTCTTAAGAAATATCTCTCACTGTTTTGCTGTAATTCTTTCTCTCTTTTTTTTTTTTTTTGAGTGTATACATGTCTGTAAACACAAACACATATTTCTGTCTAAACCCAGATACATATTTATACAAAATATGCAGAAAACATAGTTGTATTGCTTTATCAGAACTCACTTCTACATAACTGCAATGCTTTTAAATTTTTGCTGTTTATGATAAACACAATATCCCAGAATCTTGCTGATTATTTCTATAGCGTGATACACTCCATTGTTGTCTATATTCATAGATCATGCCTTGTATAGCAGTAAATAAACACAAGTGATCCTTTCTTTGTTTCTGTGAATTAAAAATGTCAATATTACCTCTACAACAAAACCAAACATTTTCAGTCTTGTTACACTGTGTTCAGCACAGCAGTTTAGCAAGAGTTTCCTTCCTAAATGTATCCAACTTTCAGAACATATAAATAAAAAGGTATGATACAAAGGCAGGGTTTTTTTTTTTGAGGATTGCCATACCTGAAATATTTACGTGGGTTAGTTTAGGGGCAGAGATCTCTTCAGTATAGGTTTTATCTTGCTTTTATCAGACTCTAGATTAGACTGATACTTGAATTTTTTTCCATAAAAGCCAAACGATTAGACAGAAAACTTTTTTTTTAAGAAAGTATTTTATCCTAAATTAAAACAAAACAGCAACAACAAAACAAAACCTTCACCTAGCTTCTTCATATGTAATATTCTAACAAAAGGTGATGTTTAAGCATGAGTGATTATAGGAAAATAGGGGAATAAAAGTTTCTCTTCCTTTATGCAAGAAAACAGCATGTTTGTCATTTTTTTTCATATTATAACAGCCCATTTCAAGATATAATATTGAGTTGAAATTCAGATGTATCATTGGTGTGAAAAAAGCTACATTTAACTGTCTAACAGAGATATTTTTCAAACTTGTATTTAGATAAAATCACCTTAATTTAATCCTTGTACATCTTGCAGCTTCGCGTTTAAAGGAACATAGAAACCAAGCCACTTTAGCAAGGGAAGGATCAGTAATCTGCCTTTCCTGACCTCACACTAACCATATATTCTTCTCTGCTCATGATAAATTTTCTATCAGGGCTTTGAATCAAATCTGTGCTATATATATTTTTTTCTTTTTCTGTCTGCTAGAGAAGTATATCAGTTAGGGATCTGATAGGATTTTCTTTTGCCACTGGTTCTAGTATGTTCCTGGGGTCACTTGAGGGCTGTCCAGTTTGCCTGCGATTAACCTCTGTTTGGCTGATGACAAGCAATTCTCTCAGTGGAATCTCGCCTGATTCCTTGTTTGCTTCCTCCTAGCTGCTGATGCAGAGGAAGGCAGGCCATCAGCCTCTTTTTCTTGCGACTTGGAACATAAGAAATACTGTCCCAGATCAGATTAGTTATCCAGTGTCCTCTTTCCAGTGGTGCCCATTTTTAGATGTTTCAGAGATTAGTGCAAGAATTTGCATCCACATATGATGGACACACTCAAAACAACTTATTTAAAGGGGAAATGTCTCCCTATGCCCAGGGAGAGAATAACTGACTGACGTCCCAGATGCTCAGAGTCAGTGTCCTCCAATTTATTTTATATCAGTGTGAGGTTAGTTACTAACCCTGAACTGTCTTAACCCCAGCAGAGACCCAGATTCTGAAGAATTGCAGTGACTCAATGCTGAATTTTCTTTAAGGATATGTGCCGGGGGGAGGAGAGTACGAGTAAGATAGAGGCCTCTCTGAGTATCACTACACTTATCTCGATATGCAAGCACATCTTTTTATAGGAGGGCATGAAAAATAGCAGTCCCCCTGCACCACAGGATCCATATTTTCCTGAAAGCATACACAGGGTTAAGCCCAGACAGACGAATGCTCAGCTGTCCTCACCTCCCTTGGGTGGCCAGCGAGGGGTCGCACCAGTCCCCATTCCCCGCTGGTGACATGGGCCTCCCTGCCACCAGCCCAACTCTCGGCGTGGGGCAGCCCCCACAGTGGGGTGCTGTGCGAGAGGCTTGGGTCACCCATTTGCCCCATCGAGCAGCGGAGGAGAGCTCAGCTGTATTGGGTCAGTTGACAACATGAGTGACAATGCTTGGCCAGAGTCCTGGGGTGAACTATCACTTTGCAATCTACTTTTCTTCTTCCTCCCTGCACCTGTTTTGCCTCCCTCCCTACCTCCCATCTCAAGGCCCTACTCCCAGGAGGCAAACTGCTCCCTAAACACCTGAAGGCTGACCCAAAAATTAACTGTCCCCTAAATTAGGACTGGCAGACTTCTCTGTAAACTAATCCAGTCTCTGGGAGCAGGTCTCCAGAAAAACATCTGCCCTTCCTCACAGATACATCAGCTACAAGTGTATTTATCCTCCCAGACAGAGATGCCCGGTTAATCTGCTCCTCCATGCAAACAGTAATGGAAGTACTAAAAGAGACAGTCACAATAAATTGGGGCCCAGATCCAGCCTGGATGTAAACCAGGGTAGTTCCTTTGAGATGGAGGCAGTGACAAACTTTTATGCCAGCTGAGAATCTGGTCTGCGAGGCTCCTGCAGCAATAGCGATACAGCTTTGCAAACTTCCTGACTGATGAAAGATGATTTTCTCTGCCAGATGTGGGATTATAGTCAGAGGACTGCTTATATTTGTTAACGGTATCTTTCTATTGCGACTTGACTGTCTTCAGTACAATAAAGCATGTCTTGGGCATGTGTGAATAAGGAAGGCAATACTAGTGTGCATCTTTTGAACCACTATCTTTTTTTATTGCTGTAATATTATGTGAACATTATCTCTTATCGAAGTGTCCACAAGTCTTTTGCTTGCCTGAAGTAGTTACGTCTGTTAAAAGGTTTTATGTTTGCCCAGAAAATACATTTTGTGTGTTTTTTTTTTTTTTTTTTTCCTAGGAATTGAGATCCCCATGAAATGTAACACGATGATTGTGTTTGAGTTGAATAAAAGCCATTTTTACAGGGAAGAGACGTTTCATTCTAATGACATGCCACAAGCTGATTCATCATTCACTTTTGTAGTTTCAATGACAAAAGACTTTTCAGAATAGTTCTATCCTTACTTTTTCATGAAGAGTTCATCCTTTTTTTTATTCCTGCTGGTTAAGTATGATTTCCTAAATTGTACCTTTTAGGTGCATAATTTTCAGCATAAAACTTAACACTTCCTAAGCATTTTGAGTTCAGCTCTGCCTTTGTTTCAGATTTTGCTTTCCTATTCTTATTGCTGTTGCTGTTATTATCACTGAAAGTGTGTGGGATGCTTAACACTCAAGAATGAGAAAAGGTTAAATATCTTACAGGCTGAAGACCAGACATTCGTGGCTTTTTCTTTAAACTGACATTTTTTGTCCCTCTTGGGATAATGCATTTTCAAAACCAATACACATTTTGCAGATATTTTGCATGGTGTTTTGCAGGCAAGCACCGTGGGCCAGCTGGATACTCCTCAGTGGTGAAGGGGAAGCCGTGCATCTGCATTTAGCACAGCCCTCAGCCTGAGATAACAACAAGCCTGCTGAGATGGGGGATAAGAGCTAGTGCACAGCTCACAGAGCCTTTGGTGGCTATCTGGTTGTTGGATGAGACTGAATATGTGAAGGCTCACTTACCTCTGCTGGCCAACGGTGACATAAATGCACCTGAGTCAGTGTAGTAAGCTCAGTTCTGCAGAACTGAAATCTACCGCAGGGCTTTGCAATTGGTTTTGGAAGGCAGAGCCCCAAAAGCAAGTCAAGTTGAAAGGCCAGGTCTCTGTGGGCGTCAGGAGGCACCTGGAGGGATGAGTGATGCATGAGTCTTCACTGTTGAGGGTCCAAATCTTCCTCACGTCCCATACTGCTGTTGGCACAATGCTTAGGAGGATGAGGAGGAAAATGTGTTTCTCTGTTAATGAGCTGTCCTGTCCCAACTTTTCTTTGCAATATAAGCATGATCCATTAAATAAATGAACAGGAACCAGTCATCTAGAGTATCAGTTTTCTGAATTCCAATAAATTAATTTGGACCAACATTGTAGATTTTGATCGACTTGATTTCTTAAAAATTAGGCAAGCAAAATGTATTTTTGCTTTCTGTGATTGTCAAAATCACAGAAACTGAGACCATTGTATTCTCAACAGAGGGATTGCTATCAGGCCATAAACATTATTTACAGAAGAAAAGCAATGTTTATGTTTAGCAGTGCTAAAAACACTGGAAAGGACTGTGAGCATTTGTTCTTTAAGATAACTACAAACTAAGCACACATCTAGGTTGCACTTGATTTCAGCTGTTTTAACAGATTTCTACAATGAACACCTTGCTAAGTGTAGAGTAGTTACCCAGCATTAATGAAGTTATACCAAGACAATGAGACTTGCAACATTAACTTTTTATCTTGTTTTCTGTAATGATTTTTCTTCCCTAATGGCAACACCTGCTTACATAAGCAGATTTTTTGGACCATTATTTTATAATTAAACTATGAGTTCCACTTGTTGTAACTCCAGCCTGAACAGGCACTAATACATTCAGAAAGAATGGATGTATTCCTAAAGCTCTTTAAAATTTCTAACCTTGGATAATTTGTCTCTGATGCTTTTCTTAATTATAATCCATTCAGAATAAAACAGGATGATTTTTTTTCCCCTCGAGCAAAGCCAGGCTAAATTCTAACGTATCTGCTCCATATAAAGATTTCTTTTTCATTCTGCCAAAGTGAATACTGCATGCTAAAGTACTTCATCGTTCATTAGTGTACAATTAGGCCCACATTCGCTGGTATGTGCTGCCTGCTTTGAGCAATTGTGGTGATGCAAAGCAGCTGTAAACTTGATTTTACAGTCTGGTTAAACCGGGTTTACAGCTGTTTTGTGCGGCTGGAGAGGATCGATGTATCCAGGGTGTACTGGTAAATCTGGTCTGTCAACAGAGAAAGAACTTGCATTATTATTTTATCAGTTCTCAAACTGTCTCTGCAAAAAAAAAGCCTTTGCAAGTTTTCATTTGGTGAGACCTGGCTCTCCACTTTGTTACACAGCTTTATGGCATTTTATAACTACAAATGAGGAAAAACACATCATAAAACCAGAGTTTAAATAAGCAGTATGTTCCAGAAATATATGACAGAAGAGAGCATGAGTTATGAATTATTCCTAATTATGGCAGAGAGGCAGAGAGATTAATGGCAGAGAGATTATATATGGCAGAGAGATTATACTGTGGCACAGAAAAAAACCCCACCCAGTATTTTCCTAGTGTAGCAGCAATCTCTGTGTCCAAGAATCTCTGACAGCCTCTGCTTCACCCTGTCAGCCTCCAAGCAGGTACTGGCTCCTCTGGGTGATGCAGACCCAAGGAGATATCCAGCCATGATATACCAGCAGGAATGTGCCTCCTTGGACATGGCCTATCACACCTCTTCTGCCAGGAAGGATCAGTTGCACAGCTCCCAGTAAGGATGCTGCAATTCTGCCCAAGGCCTGCCTCCTCCTCCATCATGCACCCTTACGGAGAGTCCCCCTAGGATTGGATGAAAGAGAATTTCAGCGGCTGTCTCCAACCTGGTGGGAAATCTACCTGTGCCAGTATCACAACAGCAATAAGAGAAGGTTTAGATCCCCTTCCCAAGGCTGCAACATCAGGCAGGACCACAGTGTAGGTAGGCTGATTTGACATAAGCCCTTCCAATGTTGGATATAATTTGAAAGGCAAGCACACAGTCAAACTTCCATTGAAACCAAGCCAAGTTTTATCCTGTCGTGTTTTAACCTGTACTCTTCCTCCTTCTGTGGTTGCTGAGGGCTTTGCCATGCATGGTTCCCTGCTCTTTGTGCCATACCACGTACAGATCTTATTTTCTATCTATCTTTTGTTCATTTCTCTCTTATACATAGGCAAAAATGTCTAAGCAAAATGTGAGTATGCCTAAATGTAAAACTGATTCAGAGCAAGAATTAAAAATAAATAAATAAATAAATATAGCCTTTTCAGAGTTAATTGACTTAAAAATCAAAGGAAACTGGCAGTATCAGTACATCTAGCTCAGCTTGACCTTGGTAGCACGTGCCTGGGCTTCTTTGCAGTGTGGTTCTGGGTTTCCCATTTCTGCCATTCCATCTTCTGATTTCAGCTGGAACTCCAGGGATTCAGCAGGGCAATTCATCATCAATGGGAAACTGTGGTGCACCAGGGAGACGCAGTCTGAAAAAAAGCTAGGCTCACTGCGTGCAGTAAGGAATAGCATTTTCTGGCTACAGGTCCTATCAAGCACAATGCTGGCCTAGCCGGATGCAGAAATTAATGTCAACATAAAATTAAATATTTAATTTAGATTATTATGATGGGAAAATTCCATAAAAATTGATCTTTCCCTGGAGATTTATTGATTTGCAAAGCCCCTATTTTCCTAACAAAATATTTCTGTAGAAATTGTTTCCATCCGTCCTTTTCATGACTTTTACAATGAGCAAACAGTCTTAAAATGCAAGAAGTCTTTTATTTCTCATTCAGGTAAAATAGTGAACTAAAACCTGCAAATATTCAATGCTTCCTCTGCCTCACTATTCCTTTGTGCCCAAGCTTACATAGCAGTAAATTGTGCTAGAATCTGCTGAAATCCGCACTTCACTGATGCATCCCAGTTCTGGTGGAAAGGACACTTCCAGTAGGTTATCTGGTGTAATGGAGTGCTGTAAAGACAGATTAGACTGAAATCAGGCTCTCTTTTTGTTTTGCAAACAAACAGATGAAGAGGAAGACAGCTCCTGCTTCAACAAGTGTTCTGCCTACATGAGCAGGCAAACGGCCGCTTGGATGGCAGGCAGGTAAGAAGTGGTTTGCTCCCAGCAGATCAGTGGTAAAGCTGGAACCAACGCTGACATCTGGTAAGAGATGTGGCACTGTTCTCCCCACCACCCGGTGGCTGCCCATCTCCTGCAGAGACTTCAGCTTACTTTTCCTGGCAAAAGGCACCTGGATCTACTACCACGCCACTGCAGCCAAGGACCGTGGCCATCTAAGGGAGATGGAGGGGAAAACAGAGGAAAAAGAACATTTTATTTTATTTTATTTTATTTTACTTTATTTATTTTATTTTATTTTATTTTATTTTATTTTATTTTATTTTTTATTTTATTTTATTATCAGAGTTAAAAAACAAAATGAATGTTTGTATGCCTACTACCTTTCCCAGTGTGAAAAGTGCCTGTAGGGCTGAAGGGCCAAGCTAAGTACCCTGTAGGGCAGTCTCTTGGAAAGTGCATCACCACTGTAACCAACGACACCATGGCTGCCAGGAATATCATTTGGCAGTGCTTCATGCTTCTGTTGCTCAGCTGCCTTTTGAGATTCACCAGCTGCAGTAATATTTCCATGTCATTCTTCTTCAGGCCAATAAAAATCATAACCATTTTCATTTTCAGTAATTACATTGCCATCAGCTTTGCTTCCACTGCTGTTTAGCTTTGCTGAACCCTTTTCTTTTGGTAGCAAATGGTCAATTATCTCTCCCTGTACCTCTACCAAATGTGTAACTACTTCTGCCATTTCCCCTATTGTACATTTTCTCCAGTTTCTTTCTTCTTCTATAAGGTTCTATCAAAACCCTCAGATCTAGACATAAAATCCAGCAAAAAAAAAAAAAGAAAAAAAAGGAAAATCTTCTCTAGACCCATTCACAGATTTCTTTCTGAAGCATGTGCTTGGTCTAATAAAAAAGAAATTTTGAAACAAAAGAACCACACCTTTCTCCTCACCTTGATGAGCCACCTCATTTATCAGGCCTGGACATTTTGTGTCACTGGTCAGTTTGTAACTTGCACCATAATGGGAAGGGTCCATTCCTGGTTGAAAATCTTGTAAAAGATATGGAATCCAAACAATGTTTTTACACTGTGTCACAAATATTTGCCTCTTATGTCTAACTGTCCTGTCATAGACAAATTAGTCATTCACTGAATAGCAGAGAGGAATTCTCCCTGCAGCCACTCCAAGCTGAGACATATACATTTGTCTATCAGAAGAAAATAATACCTTTTCATCTGAATGCTTTGTAAAACACTTCTTTGGCTCTCTTCCATTTTGAACAAGAGAAAAGCATCTGGCTACCTGGCAGTTTATGAAGAATTTGGATGTTTATGTTTATGGTCCTTTTTCTTCATTTTATTCCAATGTTTGTTTAGACCTGATCTGAAACACTGGTGGAGAAAGACATAATAGTATCTGTCCTACAACAGGATAAACAATCTCCCAAGAACAGCTTAAAAGAAGGGAGTTACGTTTTCACCAGTGTATTTTAACAGTAGGACAGGTGGTTCACAAGAATGACAGTGCTTAGCCACAGCACCTTTTCCTCAGGAACGGAAAACGCGGCCAGCCCTTGCAACATCATAATGCAGCAATCATTAAATACATGTGCTAGTTCCAGTAATAATGTCAAACACAGTGGAATGTAGTTGCAGGCTTGCAAGCAACTTACAGCCTGGCTTTGCTGGTTAGGATTGTTGGAAGGGCTTTGTAGCTCTATGTGCTTGGTATTGCTCTTCAGGCACTTGTAGCACCCTCTCTGTCCTTTCTGACACTCAAAAAGGAGTGCTTCTTTTTTAAGCTTCTTTATGAAGACACCTTCTTCCAGGAAGAATTTCTGGGAAGGTGTCCCATTCCACTCCTTCCTTCCTCTCCCTGACTGTAGCTACTTTCTCCCAGGTGGTATGCAGCACTACTCTCTCGGTGTTTTGCTCCAAAGCTTATTGAACAGGTTGAGTATTTTTGACAGTGGCCATCCTGCCCTTGCGATGCTGACACGCACATTGGTGTGTTCCTTCAGAAGCACTGCAAACCCTTTTCCTTCAGGCAGGTGTTCAGCAGGGGTGATGACAGGCCCGAGGAAAATGTTTCTGGGACAGCAAGGTAAACATTCCACTCTTCCCAGGCAGCTCCCTTTGCCTCCCCAGCACATGCCAAGGCTGTTTCACTGCCTGTCCAAACATGACAGCTCTTAGTACCTGTCATTCTTCCAAAAGTCAGAAATAATCAGGGTCTTGTGTCCATCATGCTGCCGTAGACACAAGGAGAACCATGTTGTCTGCATCTGCAGCTCTGGTAGCAGTTTTGTCGCTTCCTGAGGGAAAGGGAGGTGAACCCCACTGAAGAGGGAAGGATGGTATGTTGAGTTAGTTATGGCTTGGTGATCAAAGGTGCTTGGGAATATTCAAAAAACTTTACAGGGTGATTTAAAAGAATGAAGTTTCTTTAGTAATGATCTGTCTCTAATCTGTTTTACCTTTCTCTTTATATCTTAGTGAGTGATTAGATTTCCAAAAGTCATAATGACCAATAATCAGATGTTCAGAAAAGATCTGCTCTCTTTCTTATCAC
Organism: Chauna torquata; assembly: GCA_013399475.1. NCBI lineage: Eukaryota > Metazoa > Chordata > Aves > Anseriformes > Anhimidae > Chauna > Chauna torquata. Next base: position 191,344 of record VXAL01002594.1, read on the forward strand.
ATTCTAAAAATTAATAATGTGGAGTTTTAGATACTCCCAAAACTCTGGATGTCACAATGGAAAGTACCAAGGAACAAACACAGTCGGATGAATGGATCCACAGAAAATCACGTAGCAGTTAACAAGTGAGTGGTTGGTGGAATCGCTATCACCGCTTTTTCCAACACAGAATGCAATGTTCTGGAGCAGGATGAAAGGCACTAATTCATCTCTCTGAGGCTCATGTCTGTTTCTTTTGATGCATTCCAGAATTTTCCTTAGTCACAGAGAATATCACATTTTCTCCAAACTAATTTTAATGGCTCAAAAAATAACCAACAGGAGGATTCCAGGAAGGAATTCCCAATTGCTCAAAGAATTATATTTCCACCTTAAAGTTTATCTTTTTTTTTTTTTTTTTTTCATCTAATTCTTCTTTGTATTATTATTCTTAGGCAATTTTGGCATTCGTACCCTTTGAATGTCTCATTTGGCATCATACTCTCCCACAGCAATAACCTAGACAATCTCTATATGTTAATTGACTACTAGCCCCCTAGCCACATTTGTCATTCTACTCTAATTTCCTTTTTAATTATCCTTATCTTATGATATTAAGAAGCACAGATATGTTTGCAGATTTCCATGTGGAATTACAATAAACAGACTCGTAAATGCAGAACATTTACCTCTCTGATAATGTCTGTAGCTTGATTGAAAGTCCTTGTTTGTTTGCTGTTGCCAGTCATACATTTATTTCTTGCTTGGAGCCTGGCCTAAGGCCTGCTGATGTCAGCAGAAAACTTTCTCATTATCCTGTTGATGACCTGTGGTACAATTCAGGAACTAGTAGCGGACATATTAAAGCCTCATAGCTATTAAATATTACCTCTTACACCTTTACATGCCCAGAGCTTTTTCCTATCTAGGGCTGCCATTTCTCCCCACAGGATAAAATGGTCCTTCCTCAATAGACATTTGCAGGTGCCCGAAAGTCTTGAGGAGATAAAACCTTTACTGCCTGGCTCCCAACCTGCACACACTGCTAAAACTGTTCTGGCATTGTTGCAGTCCAGAGATCTTCCTCTTTTTGAGGAGCTGGTTTTAATTCTTGTTACCCTCCTCTGGCTCACCTCATTAATTAGTTTGCATCGGTTAAATTGCTTGGTTAAATCTAACGTTTATTTATTTATTTTATTTATTTTATTTATTTTTAATTTTCTGCTCTCATTTCCAGTATTGCTTGGGGAATGCTTTTCTTCTCACTCAGAGGAATGCAGCCAATTAAGAATAGCATTTGTAACCTCTCTTAATGAATTTTACTAACATACATCCTGTAGGGGAGTAATGAAAGGAAAACATATGACATATACCCCTAACTTTCATCTAGACACAGTAAAGAGAAGACTGTATCATAGCCAATATATAAGATTAAAAAGTATCTTTAACAATCTGGAAAACTGCCGGGCTAAAATGAAAGAACTAGACAATATTTTTGTAAAGAGGGTTAAAATTATCTATTATCTTAATGAAGGGAGATGAAATTCAGGTAAAAGGGAAAGAACAAAGTTATTACCGAAGTTAATTAAATGAAATGTTAAAATCTTTGTTATACTTCAGTTTTTGGAATCTGTTATGCTGTTACAATGTACGACTTTTGTGGAGTCCATAAAAAAGGAAATCTTCACCATTTCTTTTTCTCTACAGGCCACAGAGTTTTCCACAGGCACAGTTATAAACCTGGGGCTGTGCAGGAACTGGAAATACAATGGCCTTCAACATGGTTCTTACCTGGACTGTTTTCCTGTTACTGTAAAAGCTCTTCTGTGATCTGGGCAGCACAGAAACTTTAGAAGAGGACCCAGAGTCCAGGGAGAGCATGAAGTGCACTTACTGTGCGTCTGATGGCTGTTTTTGGAAACTGACTCCTAGCTGCTGTCCTGCACTACTGCAGGTTGTTGTGGTGCGGCTGAGGAAGTTAGCAGGGCATTGCTGCAGGACGCACAAGGGAACAAAATCTCCTGGTTCCCTTTTGTTTTCAAAAAGGTACAAGTGACATGTAATATTTTCTATGAAGTCCTGATTGCAGTTTTCACTCTTTTCTGGACTACAATCAGAGCAGGTCAATGGCAAAAAAAGTAAAGATTTCTATCATTCCTATAAGGAAAGAGTGCAGAAAATACACAATCTGCCTGCTGTCTCTTAATAATTTATAAGTTGTTAGTACATAAATTTACGTATGTGGCTGAGGTGACATTAATCCATACAATATATACCTGTGGGCACAGAATTGCTGTGACCTGATAATGTCACATTTGTGTCATGCAAAAGATTTTGAAAAGCAAGGTCTTCCATTATCTTTTTGTTTCAGAAAGATTGATTATCTTTCTACAAGCACAGTCAAAGGGCGAATAAAAGGAGAGAAGGGGAAAACAATATCTCTGATTTTGAGAGCTGGTAAACATGTTTTTTAGATGGGGTTACAACACACGGAGCCAGATTGTGGCTGTCATGCTCAGTTGTTAAGGTCTTACATAAAAACCTCAGTGTCAGTGGAAATTGTTTCACTGATGTAACTGAAGCCTTGGCAGAGGATGGGAGAGAGTGCATGGCTGAAATGAATTTTATGTGTGAGTCTAATTTTGTTCCCAGGTTCCGTATATAAAACAAAAGAAACAACCCAACCTTCAGCCATGGAAGTCTGCAGCTGGTCTAGGTGCACAACCTACACAGAATAAACGATGCACGTTTGACAGAGCAAGTGGTGCTGTGTTCATACTTTGTGTAAGAAAAGGTGGAGCAGGGAAGATAATGAGAGCACATACCCACAGGAAGGCTACTTATGGATTTAAACAGGTTCTAGCACTGGGAGAATACAAAGTGTCAGAGCTTTCTTGTGTAATGAACCCACACAAAATCCCTAAATAATTTCAGCGATAATTATTTTGTACATTTTGAGCCAGAATTTCTAATGATAGTCGCCAGTTTAACACCTGCAGTTACAATCACTTGTGTATGCAGGTACCTGATTGCATCTGTAATTAAAATAGTTAGATGTTTAAGTAACTTCAGCTATACCTGAAAAATTGCAGACACAAAAACACAGTCCTTACTGAGCGCACACTGGAAGCCTGGCCCTGCATGTCTGTTACATGTCTCTAACGAGTAAAAAAAAAAGCTCACTGCTATGAAAACTGATAAACTCTTCCTTCATAATGACAACGTAGCATGAAAAAAAGAGGTAAAGGCACAATACACCTTTTAAATTTTTTGTGTTTTAATTTTTTTTTTTTTGATAAATCTTCATCCTACCTAATAATCCTGACGAGGTTTGTAGCACCATTCTGTAAAACTATGGGGAGGTGAATTGTGTTCAATGTGAGAGGAAAGAAAGACAGTGTGCAGTAAACAGAAGAAAAAAAACGCTTCTGAGTTTTTCAGGATATTATAATCTTTGTGGAGCTTTGCATTACTTTTTATAATGATATTTTCTCTACATGTTCTCAGCTAGTTTCCAACGTAGTAAAACTGAAATTTTCACTATCATAGTTCAGTCCTTGTTGAGCAAGTACTATTAATTTACACGCCATGTTCTGGAGGACGTACTGAAATTTATTACAGCAAAGAGTTCTTCTTACAATACCTTTTCATATCTTACCAAATTTTATTTATTCACTTCTTTAACAGAAAGAGAAATGTTATTTTTCTGCTCCTCTAATTCTGAAATGGGCCCAGGCATTTCCCTTGCAATTTGTCTTGAATTTGAATAAATTTCAAAACATAAGGTGATCTTCATTAAGAAAAAAGCTGTAAGAATATCACATTTGAAAGTCAGGTTTGATAAAATGTATTTTGTGATAAATTTTTCACTTTAAAATGTAATTATGAGTAATTTAATTCATGAGTTTCACAGCAAATTGATAACTTGAGTGACACATGATTAATTTGCATGATTTACGAGAAACTCCTCTGAAATCAAAGATACTACAACTGTGCGAACGTAGTGCAGGGAGTTCAGAACCAAGCTTGTAAGGCACAAATATGCTGAGGAATATTCCAGTTTTACTAGGTATTTCTGTCTGTCTGTCTGTAAGAATATTTTCTTATAGCGTGCAAGGAAAGAGGGGTTTACTTGATTTTCCCTCACCTAAGCAAGCTATTGAACAGTTATTGACATATGCTTGCCTTCTTAAAATTCCACAGAAAATCATTTTTCCCCATACATTGAAATGATCTTGTTGTCAATTTATTCCAGGCTTTGTACTCTGATAGAGACCTGTAATTACAGGAACCTTTCAGCTTTTTAATGGTGATGTATTCTTTGTTTATTTTTCATACCTTTGGTCTACAACAGCTGCAATCAAACTGTGATCTGCGGATCATTAGGAAACATATGGCACAATATGATTAATTTAGTCGAGAACAATTGTGGCTGGTAACATTTTGGCTGAAAGGATGAAAAGTAAGCATTAGTAATAACTCCTCCAATGTGCTGGAAAGCAAGAGCAGTAATTGCAGAGTGTTACATGATTCTGTGTTATTGCATTGTGTAATATCAATCCCCCATCTTTCTTTATGAAATGATGCTTGTATACCCAATAGAACATTGCCAACCCATATCCCACAGGACTGTATAAATTTTTGCATCACTGAAAGTTTGTATTCGCAATGTAAAGATCGTTTGCAGTTACATATTCTTAGCTGCAGCACTGACTTTTTTCATTACATGTATTTTAGCATGAGGCAAAATAAAAGGAATAATAACCTTAGAGTGTGTGCATTGTGTTTAAATATTTGTGAAAACAGAAATTCAGCAAGGAGCAGCAGACGCAGTGGCAGGCTAGCTTACCTAAGGTGGTTTGGAAGAAAGAATTGTGATAAAATGAGGTTTCACGCATACACTCTTCTGTCCTTACAGTAGCAGGTAACCTTGGAAGTGTGAACTAAGTGCACTCAATGCAATATTGTCTTAATGAGTCTGCAGACAACCTGAAACAGTAACCCTGAAAGTCATGATCAGCCCCATTCATTTCATTGGGCTGTTAAGCTTGAGACATAAAGATGAACATTTGAATGTCATCATTGTTAATCATATCACCAGTGATTGTTTTACCAGGAAAATCCAGATATCTTAGATTCCCAACTGTTTTCCATATCTTCAACATACTAAAATGTCAACTGTTATCCCTCCGTCCATGCTACCCCTGACAAAATCTACAATACTGTGAATTATTTGGCCTCGCCAAAACACAGATGAATTAAAAATTTAAAAAGATAGTGGCAGGTAAAATCCTATTAAATTTACTACTCAGAGAGGCAATACAGTTCTGCTACTTTGATTATTTTACTTGTCCTTGTAATAAATTCGCTGAAAAAATGGAATTTTTCACTGCCCTTGCCAGAATTCTCTGGAATCCAGAAAGAAGAGCACAGAATTTAGTTCATACTTGGTATAGAGAAGTCAGGGTCCTAACTTGACATGAGTTTCTTCACTACACCTAACAAGCGGGTTGTGGTTATTAAGTAATAGTTGGTAACAATATGCATGTTTTAATCAGAAATCTCAGTTGCCCTTTCAGCTACCCACCCCATGCATACTAGGTTTTCTGCACTGAGTACCCAGTGCAGGAAAAGAATTGCTTCTTAGTCACCAACACAGATTGGTAGGTATGAAACCCAAGTGTGTGCCCGTCAAAAGCTCAGTATTTAAGGAAAGAAGGAAATGCTGGAACGTCTTGGCTGATATGCATTTTGCAGATCCTTATATTTCACCTTGTTACTTTTTTATTCACTGCAGCCAAACTGTACTGGACTAAAGTACAGTTTCTGCTCATGAAGCAGAAACAAATGGTTCTGACAGACAGATGGTACTTGAGTGAAATTGGAGGGCCAAAGCCAGTACCACCTCAGTTAGGCACCCCATTTTCTGAAAAGCCTGCCAGGGACAGAACAGCTGAAGCATTGCCTTAAACATTGCAGTGCATAACTTGGCATGTTAAGACAGGTGGAAATGACAGGCAGAGAGACCACTGTAGCACAGCAGACTCTCTGGTAAACTTCCCCTTGTTTTACCTGCTTCTATATATAACATGCAATGTTGCCAAATAGCTTTTTTTTTTTTTTNCCTGTCAGTTACATGCAACAACAGCATTTCCAAAGGAGGCTGAGATCTAAGCGACAAGGTATTGGTCCTTGATGGAAAAAAGTTTACAGACATCCCCAGCCAGTTCTGATCTTCCACATCTGCCAGACAATTTTTAATCCACTTAATGATGTTTTTTAGTTATTACACCTTGCATCATACTAATAACATAAATTCTTAACTATTATTCTACAATGCTGAGCACCTTGCTGTAACATTCATTTTGCACTTACCCTTCTACAACTCCACAACTCCATGAGGTTGCTTTAAACACTTGTATTCATAGCTGCAGATGTCTTTCTCATGTATTTGGAACAGAAGATTAGGCCAGAATGTTTTACTTCTGTGATATTTTTTGTCTCTTTCACTTCTCGTAAGTAATATATATAGATAAACAAAAAAGATAAAAGCATGCAACTGAACTCTACTGTTTCTGCTAATTTGGCATTTGGCTTGAAGGCTTTGCTGTTAATACTAAACCTGGCTGAAGAGCCTAAAACCGGCCCCGTGAGCAGTGGAACTACGTAAACATTTGGCCTTTTTATTTGGAGGCTTGGGTGTCCAGAAAGATTTGTGCTCCACCTAAAGATTTTCCCCTCACTGAAGTACCCATAACACTTGTCCTCCTCCTTGTGGGTTCCTTGTTTTTAAGACACCATACGGTTCAGCTGGAAAGAAATGCCTGCTTTTAGGATCTCTCAGATGTTGCCAGATCAGGTCTCACCAGGCCCACAGGAAGTGCCTAGTTGCAGGGTCTGAGACTGTGAGTTTCTGTCTGGTGGCTTCTGTTCCTGTAATGGAGCTGATACAAGAAAATCCCAGAAGAGGGAGAAACTATGCCTTTCAGGAGAAGGAACAGTGCTGTTCTAGTGAGAGAGCACCAACTCTTTCCTGAAAAATGTGACCAACTGCAAAATGTGAGAGTCCCTTCTTTGTCTTCTGGGCTGTGAACACTACCAGTGTATGGCCATATGCATCGCTGTGTTACGTAGCTGTTTAGTAGCCAAGGCACTTTAGTCAAGAAGTTTCAAGTTGCAGCTAACCATAGAGAAAGAAGATTTTATTGCCAGAAGCACATTACTTTTCTGTGAGACAGTCTTGGAAATTTGTTGGCTATAATGCTTTGGCCCTTGTGACTGTTGCAGTGTTACTCAGTTACCAGCAACAGCATAATGCAGCAAATTGGATTTATCTGCACTTCAGTAATGATTGAGTCTACCAGTAAAAACTACAGTCTGACAAACCCAATCAGTTACTGAAAATTTTTATATGCATACGTAAAAGTTTTTCAAAGTTGCTGTTCCACCTCTTGAGTGGAGTTTTTGATAGAGCAGTTAATATGAGCATATCTGTAACAACGTTGTAGAAGCACTAGAGCTGAATTTGACATTGTGAGCCATTTCCAAGGGTGTGCGGTACTTTGGGTCCTGATATGATGTCTATGACTAACTAAATAGGAAATTTGGTAATGTCTACAAAACAGTCTATGTCAGGGGAGAATATTTTGTATGGAATTTATCTGCCTTACTCCCTTCACTGGCTTTACACTGTATTTTTTCCATTGGTTTATGAGAGATTACTTTTATGCATGTTAACAATATAAAATATCATTCTAATCTTTTGAAACTAGCAGAGTGTTTTAAGTGCAACTGCTGGTTCTTATTACAGGGTCTGTCTGTTTATGGAGGGGGGCCTTGCAAGCAGCTTAGGCCCCCTCCTTTTTCTGAAAGTCTGGCATGCCTTGGACTGACCCGAATGCTAGAATTAAGGGTCAGAGCTTGCTCCTGCAGTTCACGACATGCCAGTTCAAGGGCCCTCTCCTACCCTAGAGAACTGAACTCATGCCTCAGCAACTTGACCACTTAACAGGCCTGTAATGGTTGCAGTGCAAGGTTCTCTAAACCCCTGCTCCTGAAGCTCTTCCCGCTTGCATGGGGTAATAATTCATGATGCCGTGGAGATGCTGAGCAGGCATCCAGCTCAGCTGTTAAGGGACACCACTGGGATGTCTCTGCTTTCCCCAGGGGTTAGTTGCTCAGTTAGGTATCCAATGTAGAGCAGGTCCAGTAGGAAAAAGGCTTAATTCGGAAAGCCAGCAGTGTGGCATACGATCTCCTGTCAGGTAGATGTAAGTTAAAGGATGATCAATTGAATGTGGGACTGAAGCATAAGCACCCTGAATTCAGGTTCAGCACTCTGAGCAGGGATTCCCTGCACACAAGGGGAGGATAAATTATTGCCCTATGCCGTGTGCCACAGCAAAACAGAGACACCTGCAGGCATGACAAATGGAACCTTGGCCTGTGCTTATGCTCTTTTTCAGAGCTATGCTCAAACGTGGTTTTGTATTATGAGAAGCAACCACTCTACTTGTGAGGAAAGCAGAGGCGATGTTCAGCAGTTGCCTTCTTCCCAATAGCCTTTTGCCTGAAGCCTGGTTCCTGACTTGAATCAGAGCGGGATCCAATGTGCACGCAGCATGATCTGGGGAGGGAGAGAGGCCCACATTCACATTTGAGTGCGCAGGCAATACTGCAAAACGGAAATGCTGGGTACCTCCACCCAGCTGGGCAGCAGCTGTCTGGACAGAGGCACCTGAAGGAGCACTGTTTACCTTGTGAACTGAGCCAGACACACTCATGTGATATGAATAAAGTTTTGTTTTTAAACGCAGTCATGTGAGAGAGACTGATATATATTTTGAGAAGATGATATGGGTGCTATGCATTCAGGTCTTGATGTGATAATGTTAGGTTTAAATATTTATTGTCTGTGAAAGACTGATAAGATAGGAAGCATCTGAAATAGACTGAAAAAATCTTGCCAAGGCAATACCATTTTACAGAATTGAAATTATCAGACATTGACCTTGATTTCAGAGTTCTCTACAAATGATTTGCTGATGCCAAAATCCATGTAGTTCTTTTTAAACCCTGGACCATGTTTCCTTAAAATGTGATAGCATATTTCATATTTATGTCACATGTGTGCCATGTTTCCTAGGTTGCTGTGCATCCCTGTGTTGGAAAGAATTCAGCTGTTATTGAGTAACTGGAAGGTGTTATTTGAAGGGACTATCTCCTACTTCTCTGTAAACTCACATGACTAATAAAAGTTGGTGCAGAAGCAAAAGATAAAGTGTTTAGAACAAAAAAAAAGGCCACAGACCAAAAGCCTTTCTCTGCTACATAAAACATAAACCTGCCAGGGAGTGATGTCCTGAACATCATATATCAGTTGACACAATGTTCTAATATTATTATCCCCTTACACACCTGATAAATCCCATCCAAATATGTGAGATTAGTAAAGGTGACATTTAGACCTTTTCTGCACAAAGCTGAATTAAATGGATTGTGCTCAGGGGGTAACTCCACAGCAGGGACCTAGCTTCAGACAGCTCTGATGCTACCGGGCTGCAATAGATACTTCAGTTCTTTTGTGTCCCTGTATACAAAACCCGTTCAAAACTTGTTTTGGATGACACCTTTTACTGAAAGCGTTTCAGACTCCTCCACCAAAGAACATCCATTTGTTAGTTATGAGAAGGAGGAGGCATTTATACTACCTTTTATTAATACCCATATTCAGAGCCTCAATCAAGAATGTAATTGCCTGAGGTTTATGCTATATTCAACAGAAAGATATTTCTGAATGAAACAGGATTCATTTTGGGAATTTAACTCAGGCTGTTAATCACTCTCTGAAAGAGCTTATTTCAATGCATTATTATGCAGTGAGTTAAGAGAAGGTAGCTTTGTTGTTCAGGCTGTCAGTCCGTGGTCACTTAGTGTCAACCTTCATGAACAGAGGTCAAGGTTGTGGAGGGGAGGTAGAACAGCTGTGGGATATGGTTCCCTAGGCTGTTAATTAGAATAATACTCCACATAGTCTACTATACCTAGCTGATGCATATGATCATGAGTAGTCTCAGAAGTTAGTAGGCATACCTTGGAGATTGAAAGGCATAATCCTGTGATCTAGTCACATTCATTCCTGTCATGCCACTGGCTATGAGGGCGCACAGGAACTGAACAGGAGATATAGTCTATATTCATTCTCTATCCATTTTTAAAGCTTATACAGAACCTTTCTAAAGGCTATACAAAAGATGGAAGCAGGGAAGTGCAGCCTGGGAGGAATATAGGGTCACTGTCTGAGCATGCAGAGACAGGGTTAGGAAAGCCAAAACCCAGCTGGAATTGAATCTGGTGAGTGATGTCAAAAGCAAACAGAATGTCTTCTATAAGTACATAGGTGATAAAAGGAAGCCTAGGGAAAAAGGGGACTCACTCTTGGATGAGGAGGGGACCTGGTGACACAGCACATGGAAAACACTGAGGTACTGAATGTCACCTTCTCTTCAGTCTTTACTAGAAAGACTGGCCTTCAGAAATCAAAGGACCTGGAGATGAGGGGGAAAGTCTGGAGCAAGGAAGACCTTTGGTGGAAGAGGATCAGGTTAGAGAATACTTAAGCAAACTGGACATATATAAGACCCAGGGCCCTAAGGGGATGCACCCACAAGTGCTGAGGGAGCTGGTTGATGTCATTGCAAGACCACTCCTGGTTATCTCTGAGTGTTCATGGTGACTGTGAGAGGTTTCTGAGAACTAGAAGAAAGAAAATATGACTCCTATCTTCAAAAAATGCGGGAAGGATGACTCAGGGAACTACTGGCTGGTCAGCCTGACCTTGATCCCTGGGAAGGTTATGGTTACCTAACCCTGGAAACCATTTCCAGGCACATAAAAGACAAGAAGGTGAACAGGAGTAGTCAGCATGGCTTCACAAAGGGGAAATCATGCCTGACCAACCTGATAACCTTCTGCGATGAAATGACTGGCTTAGTAGATAAGCAGAGAGTATTGCCTACCTTGACTTCAGGAAGATTTTCTACACTGTCTCCTCACTGAGAAGCTGATGAAGTATGTGCTAGATGAGCAGACGGTGAGCTGGATTGAAAACTACCTGAATTGTGTTGTTGGGCCAAAGTTACCAACAGAGTAGAGTCAATACACAGGGAGTTATGTACATAAGCGTCCTGCTTCCTGAATTAGTTAGCTGCCATGCAATTAACAAACTCTTCTTTTTTTTTTTTTTTTTAGTTTCTGGTCTTTATGATTTTTCATGTGGAACAAGATCTCCAGACCCTGAGGACTGGAGGACTGACTGTTTGTCTAGTGAATTTCATGACTTGTTGTAATTCATAAGGACAAACATTTGATTTACCAGTGGAAAAGAAAAAAAGAAGTTTGTTCAGGGCTGAACTGTTTACCCTTTCTCTGTCTGTGCTGTTCAGAGCTTCTCAGACTACTGCCATTGCCAGTGACAGAGAAATATCTGTGTGCGTTACTGATGTGAAGGATATAATGTTTTAAAAAATTGAGTAACAGAAGTATTTTGAGATTATATCTCCAAGTTAGCTTCCTGCTGTGACAACACATCCTGGAATAGAAAAAAGTGATGTCAGCACAGGTGCTTAGTGAATGAGACGGAAGATGACATAAAAGAATGTGACTGCCCATTCTTTCCTAGAAGATACCTTGAGAGAAGGTGAGATCCTGTAGATCAGTGTCAGAAACTATACCTTTCAAGCCCAGAAATTAACAAAAGAGTTTCAAATTAAGAAAACTACAATTTCAAAATAGTGAAATGCTAATCGTTGCTTTGGTGTCATTGCAGGCTAATATTTTAATTGCCTCCCATTTTCATGGTTCCTGCTTTTCTTCATTCTAAAAGAGATTAGTTAACAGCATAGATGATTTTAAAATGTGTATCATTTTTTTTTCAGGGAATTTTTTTTTGAATTTTATGGGAAAATGCAAACAAAACTTTTAACATTAAAAAATGTAAATAACTACAAAAAATTACTAATTTTCATGAAGCAGTATCAAGGAGATTTTATATCTGGACTTCATGCTAGTATTGGGATCTGAAATTCAGATAACATTTATCTGTAATTCGAATCTGTTAGCTAAGATCTCTGAGTGAAATGCTACCTCCATTGCTGTCACTTAGTAAACTTCCATTGAATTTAATGGGACTAAATAATCCCTCTTAAAAATCTTTCAAACAAATTGAAATTTAATTTTGGACAAACTTAAGAAATTATGACAATTTTTCCCTAGAGAAGAAATATAAAAATTTAAGTCTTTTAAAACAGTTTGTGAGAAAACAATTGTATCATAGGTCTTTTTTTTTTTTTTTTTTTTTTTTCATTTTACTGTGCAATTTTAGGTATATAAAAACACATGAATTATTTTCAGACTGCCCAGACAGAAGAAAAATTTTTTTCCTGCCACACTGTTAGCATTTATAGTTAAGTAGAAGAAGACTTAAAAGGACAAGCGGAACTAATAAATATAAATTTTTGGTAAGTAAATTGTAAAAACAGATCTACCACTGAGCACTGAGGTATTTTCAGAAACATGTAGATGATAAATATGATCCAGCTGTTAGAACTAACTGCTGAACACTTGTGCCTCTCACACCGTAGCGGGGGGTTGTTTTAAGATTGTCAGTTCTGTGGACAATATGTAAACCAATCACATGATCAGCAAGACTTTCATACAGAATAGAGATTTATTTATAACAACTAGTATTTGCAGAATTATTTAAGTTTAGAGCTGAGAGATATTTCAAGAGATTAAGAAAGGTCTTTTGTTTCTAAGCTGCTTTTAAAAAAAACATTCTTTTTTACACATACATTACAGAAAAAATGTGCTGCTGATAGATACAGTTGGCTACAGACAAGGTTAGTTGTACATCCTTTTCAACCAGATCTAATTTTCTGACCTAAAGGCTTCTCAAAAGAAACAAAAGAGAGGTTGGATACAAAGGCTGTGCCTTTAGAATTATTCTCACACATGAACAGAAAGAAATAGCTTTGTTGGACAGGACTGTTATCTTGTGTTCTGGAGGAAAAGCAAAAGCACTAACTCTGTGTACAGGATAGTAAAGCTGCAGTGTACCAGCTGTTCAGTGTATTCATCAAGAAGGAGTATGGGTCTAATTTGGAGTGGCAGCTCCTGTGTGTTTTGATTGTATTGTACACACTTAATGTCTGAGTCACTTTTTTTCTCCATTACCAAAGAAAAAATCTCTCTAACTCTGTGTGTTAGTATGTGCTGTCTCTGACTTACCTGAATATCATCAGCTGCAGACTTTCAACAGCCACCCCCTTCAGCTCACTTCTAACTCTAGTGACAGAAATTCTGCCTGAATTTCTCATCAGAGACCTCCAGGCAGGTAATCACATGCTAAATTTTACAATTTCAGTGATTTTTCCCTGCACCATGAAAATCTATTAGTATCCTCACTCAAGAGTTAGTTGCCATTATGATTGTCACAAATCTGTTGTATTGCATTGATAGCATCCATGACCAAAGGTGAAACATGCTGACAGTGACTGACCACAACAAAGTGCATTTTTCACCTGCACAATTCCAGATTTCCAAAATTCTCTATTTCAGTCTGATTTTGGACTGTACTAGGCTGTCTGAGCTATTGTTAAGTCCTTTGTACGCTACCTGCCAGAATGTTATGTACTTGCTGTAGTGGCAGCTCCTTTTGGGAAAGTGCTTGTTGCCTCACCTCGCCTCACCTCACCACCATAAGAGCTCCCATTGATGCTGTCTGTGGTCTTGCCACTCATGTCTAATAGTGTTCACTCGTTCAAACAGTGGCTTCCCAGAAACATGGGCTGGTGACTTAAACCAGCCACCTTGCTGCTGCCTCTAACCCTCATGTCTCATAAGGTAGTGGCAAAGGACCAGATGTCTGAGGGAGCTGTGAGGAGCAGAGACCCCAGGTTTAGGTTTTCCACCACAATATTCTGTGGTTTGGAGGGTGAGTCTCCAGAACCAGAAATGCTTTGCCAGCATCAGATTTACAGCACCGATGAGGAGGTCATTATTAGGAATTTAGCAACCATTTTTCAGAAATTTGGAGGTTTGCGATCGCTTTACCTGGCATGGCATTTAGATTTAATTTTTGAATAAAGTCCAAGTTATTAAAGATATGCAGAAATATTGGGCTTTAACTTTTTTTGTTGTTGTTGATGTTTTTTAATTACTATGGGAAGTCCCTAACCATGTGCAGCTTAAACCCACAACCCACCCTCCCCCCAGGATAAGCCACAACATACCGCCTACAAGTTATCTGCATCCAGTTACAGGCTCAGACCATGTCTGCAATAAGCACCTGGCCAATCTTGCCATCATGACACCCAGATAATTTCAAGTCTGCCATTTGTGGTATGCCACAGAGGCCAAAGATCCTGTTACAACTTTTAGTTAAATATATACATTTCCAAAGACTAGAATTTGAACCTAGGTATATTTACTTTGGGCTGAAGATCGCCTTTAATTCTTATGTACAATTGGCAAGGTCAACAGCAGGATTATGCCATATAGAGAAATCGTTATATGGTTTATGGCAATTACCATGCTTATTACCAACTTGACTCATCGTAAGAGATTAATCATATTAAAAGAAACTGACATGGGGAACATTATGAAGTACCAGCTAACACACAGATCATAGAATCATTTAGGTTGGAAAAGGCCTCCAAGATCATTTAGTCCAACCGTTAACCTAGCACTGCCAAGTCTACCACCAAACCATGTCCCTAAGCACCACATCTACATGTCTTTTGAATACCTCCAGGGTTGGTGACTCAACTACTTCCCTGGACAGCCTGTTCCAATGCTTCACAACCCTTTCACTGAAGAAATTTTTCCTAATATCCAACCTAAACCTCCCCTGGCACAACTTGACGCCATTTCCTCTTATCTTATCGCTTGTTGCTTGGGAGAAGAGACCGATTCCCACGTCGCCACAGCCTCCTTTGAGGTAGTTGTATGAAGCAAGAAGGTCTCCCCTGAGCCTCCTTTTCTCCAGGCTAAACAACCCCAGATCCCTCAGCTGCTCCTCATAAGACTTGTTCTCCAGACCCTTCACCAGCTTC
>VXAL01002597.1:1017-18549 GCA_013399475.1 Chauna torquata
GTCTCTGGGACTACCAAAGACTGCCATCAAAGTGCTTGGAAAGAAGGCACCTTGCTTATGGCGCTTATCACGGATAAGACATGCTTATATACTATGACTCAAAGGATCCTGTTCTCAATCTAAAAATGCAAAAAAGCATTTGATGGTAGAAATCTGCACTGCAATTATACTGCCTTACAGAGGGAGCCTCCAAACGGCAGAATGATAATTCTCCCACGCACAGTGCCCTACAGGCATGCTCAGCCTGGGGCCTAAGTTAGGTCCCTACCTACAAAGTCAGTGTTTCCAGGGGATAATTGAACATCAGTATTACAGTCTTACCTCTATTGATTGCATATAANNCATATAATGAAATTATACCAGTAGATGCTCAAAATGAGAAGGTGAATAGCCCCACGCATACAATGCATTCTCTTTGAAAGAGAACTAGATCTAGGGGGATTTTTGTGATACTTTATAGACATAGGCAGTGTTGGTCAATCCACATCCTTGTGGCTTGGGCCAGAGAACTGTTGACCACAATAGAAATCTTCCCGTACTGCTCCCTCATAAATGATACTCCCAGTGACAAAGAAAGTATACAATGCAGAAATAACAGCAGTTGTCGTGTTCCCCCCATGTTTATGCATGGAACTGTGTTTTGAGGACAGCTGTACTTGCTGCCTTTGACAGAAGTAGTTTAATTCCTTTTAAACTTCTCTAGTCTTAAAGCCTGCATTATTGTTTATTCAGATTGGGTAGAATTAACAACTTGTAAAACACTACTTCTGCAATAATTATTCATAGTAAGAATCAGTACCTGCTGTAACACATCCAGGTGTGGTACATATGTTGCCTGAATTGGTTCCATAGTGAGTGCCTGGAAAGAGAGGAATAAGAAAGCAGACAGGATTAGTTGGAAATCACTACCAATGTCATTCAACAGCAGTCCAACCTCAATGACAGTTCTGCTTAGTTCTAGAGCAAGTGAACATTTAGTGTCAGTAAAAGATATCAACTGTAAAGATATCTTATCTGCAGACACATGAGGAACATTTCTGTGCAAGCAGTACTATAATGAATACAGAAGTGTGCCACTATTATGTGAGAAAATGAGTCCGTATCCTCATTCCAGCAGAAGCTGAGAAGTGTTACTCTTAAGTATTTTTTCTTTTTTACCATTTAGTCTTGGTTTGTGAAATTCTTCCAGTGAAGAAGATCCACAAAAACACTATGCACTGCTAATGTCAGTGGGTGAGCGGGAACTGGAACAGTGCCTAGCTCTTATTGCTTGGTGCTCTATACTAAATGTACTGCTATGAGTCTGATGGCAGTGATATGGAGTGTCTTGATGTGAAAACAAAAACTTGACACCCTGACTTTCCAACACAATTTGCCATGTTTTTAAATCTTTTTTTTTTCATCCTTACACTAGGGTGTTTGCAGAAAAGTTACTCAAATTCCTTCCAATGAAAACAAGTGTTTTACATGAGAGCAAACAAGATTACAGTAATTCAGACAGAAATAAAACAGTAGGGAGGAAAAGAGGGCTTTGAAGTTCATCAGTAGAAGCAACATAAAAAGCCCCCACTGTGATTGGGAATGTAACATTCAGGGTTCAGTTGAGTGCAGTCGTGCTGCGTGGGAGTAGATCTGCATTAGAATAACTGCATGCCTTATAATAGTTTAGTGTCTAGCAATCTGAACATGGGATGAGCAAAATATGTGTAAAAATATAAAGCTTCACATAGAGGGGTTCAGCATTTTTGTACCAGATGAAGCAAGCACAACTTCTGGAGTTTCCTAAACCCTCTAATAAAATACAAATACATTTAAAAGCCCAGAGTACTTCCAAGGTGGGAGGAATAAATCTCTTTCTAGGGAAAAGCTAGTAGTTCAAAGCCATACTTAAATTTTTTCCCAAAGGAGAAATAGTACGGGGCAAAGTGGGAAGGAGAACTGCACTGACTATGCCGTACTTCTTCCATCATTTCTCAGGGATGGGACAGGACAGGACTCAGCTGAAGCCTGTTTTTAACTGAAGTTTTTCTCTTTAATATAACCTCACAATATCTAACTTCAGTTAGATATCAGGAATCCAATGGCTTTCAACAAGATTCTAACTCCCCTTATTCAAAAAGCTCTTGTGATTATGAAAATGTAATTGAGATGCATAAGCAGGGAAGCTAAATCTGTTTTTGAAGCCTTGGTTGCACACACACAGCTCTAAAGCTTTGCCACAAAAACACATAATTAGAAATGCCTGGTGAGGGGCTCTCAGTTTAATTCTAAAAGTGGCTCCTTTGTTTTTTATCAATCATCTCTTATGCTTCAGTACTATTCCTGACAAAGAACCAAGCCAGCCTGACTCCGTACGAGATATGACCAACAGTGCCTTGTTTTACTTCATGAGGTATTTGTTGAGTCTTTACTTACTTGACTGAGGCTCTGTCAATTGCACCTCTTGAACCTCAAATAACTAGAAACAAATGTAAAATGCACCTTCTACTGCTTCACTTTCTCAACCTGCTTTGCTTTTTAAAAAAAAAACAACAAAACAACAAAAAAAAAAACCCAATGAACTGCTTAAGTTTTCAGTATAAATATAGGTATTTCTCTACGTATTTTTCTTTCTGGTTAAACATTACTGACAGGTTGAGATATAATGACATAGAAACTCCTGTTTGACATCCACAGATGAAATCTGCTCAAAGTACAGAGGTGGGAAGGAAAACTTACAGGTTAATAGAGACCAAAAGTTGCAACAAGTATCTAGCAGGATTGAAATAGATGGGATAAGAAATTTCTGAACAAGAAACTGTAACAGTGGGGCATAAGCTCATGTTTGACACTAAGGTAAGGCATGAAGATAGTGATTTGTAGCAGAGGAAAATCCGCACACTGAGCTCTGAATCCCATGTTCCCTCTGCTGCATAGAAAGCAAACACTTCAGTGGAAGGGTATGTGGGGAATCAATGCTTGTCTCTTCTCCTATCAAGTCCTAACTTCCATTTGGCTTTTCCCCACAGCTAACTTCATCTAGGATTTAGTTTCTTACTACTTTTTTTTTTTTTAAATTAATCACTCCATTTTCCCACTTTCTTTTTCCTTCTGAGATACCCACCCTTGGGCATACCTTTTAAAACAATCAAAGAAGGAAGTCAGAAGAAACAGAATAGGACAGAAAGATTTCATCACTGCAACTGCTTTGTACACTATTAGGTTCTTTCCTGGCTGACAAAATTCAGGAGCTCAGCAGTATTACCCTTGCATTTACTTCATTAAGTCACACTCTTGCTCTGTAAAGTCTTTTTTTAGTAGAAAAGAGCCAATGATCACTCTGCAGACTGAAGGCATTCCTCAGTCTGGCACAGCACCATCAGAGAACTGACAAGGGAGGGTAAGCTTTGATGGAGCTAAATAAAATGACCTTAGCTGTGGGACTACTCCAGAAAGAAGAAAGTGAGGGAAAATAAGCACTCCAGACAACTTCAGAGGCCAACTACTCACCAGAAAAATGTCAGAACTGGGCCATGCTTCAGACCCCACTGTGATTCACTGCAGAGAATCCCATTATCTTGACTTCACAGGAAGCCACTGAGCAGTATTACATTTACCAAAAAGCAGCAAGATTAATTTCTAAAAACCGTAGAGCACTGTAGTTCTCTCTTCAGCAGTTCATCTTCTGACTGTTTTTTAAAATACAAGTTGCTCTTCACAGCCTTATTGAAGTTTCTTTTCACACAACAAAACCTAAGCAAATCATTCTCTAAAGTCTCTGAAGCATACAGTTCGTTTAGTGTTTTGCTACTGCTTTTTGAGGACTACAGATGGCTGCAGATGGCACACATTGAAACAATTTTTAGATCCACAGTTGTCATCAGGCAGTCAAGCGTGAGCTTTACCTTTCAGCACCTTATCTATTTCTCACAGTTCTTACCTGCAGAAGTGCTGTCAGCACTGCAGACTGCCTTTGTTGCTACCATAACAGCACATTAATACAACAAAAAATTAACGCAACAAATAATGTAATCGCCAAATTTAGCTTTTTTTTTCCCCTCTGAAAGGACAGTCTATGCCACATGCCAGTGTCTTCAGGTGGACTCCACAAACCAGATGTTTTTTTCCCTTTCGTCTATCTTATGTGTTTTTTTGTTTCTCCTACAGTCTATCTGTAAGCATGGCTGACACAATTTCAGGTAGGGATCAGCAGACTGAGTAATTGCCCACTTTTGCAGCCCTGCATGGCCTGTCACTCCCGCTAACAACGTTCGCGGTTTACATTCACTTAGCCTCATCTTAGCAGAATTGAGATGGAGAAGTCTTGCCACCCAAATATCACTTCATCATGACTTTCATGTTAGCTGCCACTTCTTTAAATTCTCAATCTCCTTTGACTAGATGCCTCACTAATGAACGTTCATGTAGCCAAAGAAGGATGAGGCATCAGTCTAGGAGACAAGCCAGATCTCAGCCACAGCCTTTTCTTACTGTGCTAGTGTTGAGTTTAGATATTGCTGCCAGTCAGCAGGCTCTTGTGAACCCGTTATTTAAATGCACATTACAGCATTGGAAATGCAGAGGCATAGCATGGCTTTTTGAAATCCACTCTCACAACAAGGTGCTCCTTACTCCAAGGATTGTATTTCTTTTTGTTTGTTTGTAAACTGCCTAAGAGGTGCATGAGTAGGCCCTCTAGCTCTACGACAGCCTGTATAATAGATGTGAGTAGTGACAACCTGTAGGGATGCAAACAAAAAAAATCTGCAAATCTTACCTGAGAGAAACCCAACAAGCTTGGAAGCCAGAAAGTGAATAAAATATCAATTAAACTAATTATATGACCTTTGAGCGGTCAGGACTGGCAGTTAAGTGAGAATGCAAGTTGTTTGCAACTCTAAGCTGTTTGGAGAAGTCACTAACTATGACTTGACATGCCAGCTACAATAAATGTTGAAATGTTCCTCAAATTGTAACCTCTACAACAAGTGATGAGATTTGGAGGTTGGTAAATATTTGTGAAACATAGCTGAGAGAGAGCTGTGAAAAGGCTGCAAAGATGTGGGTGGTGATGGAAAGATGTAATTGAGAGCATGCTGTAGTCAGATTCAAAAATGAATGACTTCACTTCTGTCTGCCTCCCTTTCTATGCTCACCCAAATATTACCCTGCTATTCTTACTATACTTTCTTTTAGCTTACTTAGACAAGGTTTTATGAGTATGAAAACTTCTCTGGATGTCAAAAATCCTCCAAAGAACTGTGCAACTACCACTGTGTGAGTTTCAGTGTGTGTGGTTTTTTTGTCTGGGTTTATAGATAAAATCATAGTCAATATTCATGTGTATTACAGGTGTTACTGCTTTAGCCAGAGGCTTGTTTCATGCACCACAATGCTCTTCTGCAAAAACTTGCTCCCTCAAACAAAGTCTATAAATACATTCATGTATTTAAAAAAAAAAAAAAAAAGATAATTCCTTTAATTTTCCATTAGCTAAATAGAATTATTTTTTAGAAGCCTGTCTGGGTAGTGCCAGTCTGATAAAGGATGTAAAAAGATGAAGCAAAAAGCTCTGAACTGAGTCTGCTTTTAGTAAACAATCCACTCCCTCATAGATATTTCAAAACTTATATAAAAATATATAAAATATTTGAGTGAAATTAGTAATAATTTAAAAAAAAAAATCCTAAGGGTAATATTCTTGGTTCTATTACAAGAACACTGCTCAGCTGCATTTTTTCTGTTGCTGTGTAGGATTTATATCTGTCACCCAGCTTTGAGCAATACACACTTTTCATTTGGTAAGTCAAAGACAGACTTGATCCTTTTGGCTGGGCCTGGATATGGGCCTAGATATCTGAACAGAACCAAGTAGAGTATTTGGGCAAAACTTTTCAAGAAACAAAAAATGTTCCCGTTCTGCATTGGAACTTTCACTAGCTGCACTGAAGAGCTCTTGCTTTATCTAAAAGCTGGTGTAGACTAAAGTTCCTGCTGCCCAGTTCTTACCTGTCACTTATGTAAAGCTGATGGCTACTCCAGGGTATGAATGACTACGTCCTGTTGTCTCCTGTTGCAGCAGTAGTTCAACTATGTATACTTCAACACTAATTGGGAGAGGGAAAAACCTACTCTAGGTCAGTGCTGAAAACACTCACTGAAGGCATGAGAAAAGAGCAGGGAGGAGCTGCACACTGTACAGGACAAGCAGCGTATCAGTTCTGCTATCATTTTGCACTCACATTCTGCTCAGGAATGTCTGGATCTGGGAAACATTTCAAATGAAAGCTTCATTACTGATACAAGCCTGAAAATTATTTAGATTTTGGAATTCCTTTTCCCCAAACAAGTTGTTGTGGTGTGGTTTCTTTTTTTTTGAACAATAGTTTACACTAGCTTTGTATTGCATTGACTCTTCCCATGCATGTTGATGTGAGACCAACATTTGGGCAAATATTAATAATGCCTGAATTTTTATTCTTTAACCCAAGAAGCAACACATACAGAAGATTTCTCAAATCTTTTATACATCCAAGCAACAAAATTTTTCATAGCTCAGTGCTCTGATACAGAAATTCCTGCTCTAGGACCTAGCTCTGGGGAATTTTTTTTTCTCCTGTCTCCTAAGATATGAGCAACTTACTGCTGAGTATTATGAATACCAAATACTCAGGGATCTCATCTAGCACTGGAACAAATGCTGGTAACATTCAATTGCTGGCAGTGAAGGAGTAAACAATAAGGCTTTTCTTGTGAATTATTACTCAGAAATGTGCAGCGCTGATGTATTTACAAGTGCTGAAGAAAGCAGTTCACTGCAGGCTGGGCATGCAGAGACGATGTAAGGAGAAACAGTGCCTTGCTTTAGTTTTGCTATTCATACTTCTGAATTCTTTTTTCTCTAGTAGCTTAAGAAAGCTCTGAAACCAAGAGGCATTAATAGAATTGATAAACATGAGGCAGGTGCTGGTACCAATCCTGTCTATTGCTTCACAGAATTTTTAAATAGAACTCTGCATTTGGTGTGCTAGTGAAAAACTTGGTTTTGGGAGCACCCATGCTCTGCAATTAATATATTTAGGCAAAGCACACTGAAGTAACATGCCTCATTGTCAGGTTCCTGGCAAGTCGTTCTAATGAAAGTCACTGAACCACATCTCATCTAGAGCTCAAATCACCTGATGTAATATTAAAAATGTCTCTCTCTCTCTCTCTCCAGCAGTGCACTGATTTTTTTAAAAAAGCTTTCACACTGTACTATAAAATATAGAAATGTCAAGACACACACACACACATTCCCCTCTAAAATAGTGCAACATTTTTTTACCTTTGTCAAAAAAATATTCAACTCAAAAAAATGCACAGAATTACTTAGTCTTGCTTCACATAATTTAATAATAAAATAAAATCCAACATAATCCTCCCTCTGCATGAGCTTGGAACAAGGCAGACATAGTGAAGCCCCTCACAGAGATGAGCTCACCTTCTGCCTGTATTTTTGTTTTCATTTAGCTCTGCAGAAAAGACTTTTATGTTGTTTGCAGGGGAAAGAAGAAAATCATTTACAGGTTACTTACCTCTGCTGCTGGCATACAGGATTACCAGGGTGACCACAGAACAAGTCATGAGGAGCAGCAAGACAGCCAGACCAATTGCCACAAAGCGCCAGGATTTCTTCCCAGGTTTTGCTGATTTTTCCACAATATCCATTTGACTTTCCGACTTCCCCATTATTGTAACTCTAAATTGAGGAGGGGAGGGTAAGAAAGAATTAACAGCACAGCTAAATAAATATGGGGTAAATGCATGACAAATCAGAGAGAAAAAGGAAGCAGAATAAAAAACAAAGGTAAAGAAAACTTCCAGATTATTACATGTATTTGTCCATTTGATTGTCCACAGATTTGCCAACCTCATTCTCCATTTTTCCGTGCCTACCAGATTGTTTGCACTCAGGACGTGCTGCTGGGGGCTGTTCTGGGCTGCGCTACCCCAGACTCAGCGATGCAGTGTCATAACTTCAGGAGCCTGCTTTGGGAAGCATGGAAAAGTCTCATGACTAGGTTGGGCAACTCCTTTCTCCCAAAAGGGGAAGGAAGGGAAAAACTTCCTCCTTCCACTCCCCACTTCAAAAAGTATCTTGCTGTTTTGAAGAATTTTTCTCTTCCTGTGTGGATGTGAGTAGCTCTGCTGGGCTCTGTTAACAGCAGTAGAATCCAAAACGAGATATTTCCAGGTGTGAGTGTCTTCGAGCTGTGTCTGCTCTGTCCTTAGCAAAGATGAAGGGTTTGGGAAGTAGAAGGCTCCTAGAACATGTCTCAGCTCCCAGGCTTGCAGAAGCTTCTGACCTCCAGCTTCTCAGTCTTCTCAGAGCCATGCCCAAACTTCTGAGCTCAGCTGTGTGCAGTTCCCAGCTCCAGGCAATGCTCCTGAGCAGCAGGGGGAGGAGGGGTTGCATCACACAAGCAGGCTGAGGGCTACGCACTCAGAGCCTGCAAGCAGCACAAGCTACACCGTCTGCTGTAGCTGCTGCTAAGTTTCCTCTAGCTTTCCTGAAATCTGCCACCAGGTTATTTGGCTGCTGTGCTCAAAGGAGGAATGAGAAGTCAGAGAGGTGCAAACCTATTGAAACCTTCTGGTTTTGAGAGTGCTGGCAGCTTTTTGGTGTAATACATGGAAACAGCTTCTGGTTTGAAAACACGCTGATTTATAGATAGGTGCAGGCTATGCACAGAATTCTTTTTAGGCTATTCCTTGGAAATCTATCTGCTAACAGCTGGGTAAGAGTAAAAGGATAGGTATGTGATTTCCCTTGTTTTTTGTTACTCTTTTCCAAAACTGACTTTGAAATGGAGGGAGAAGCAGGTTTTTTTTTCTTTTTTCTTTTTTTTCCCCCTGCAGGCTGGTTTATTGAACTCTAGTGTAACTTGCTGCCAAAGTTAACACTATATAAATTTTAAGGTTGGTACCTCTCAACCTGAGCACTTCACCAGCACTGTGAGCTTTTTGTGCGTTCAGGAGGAAGTGCTGAGGGCAGAGCAGGGATTTCTTTGCAGCAGTCCTGTTTACTGGGAATGTACAAACAGAATGTTCCAAGAATATGAGCACAGACCTGTTTCCCTGAATGGGGTAGGAAACAATGAATGCCAGTTTCTTCTGCCAGGAGTCCAAGCCTCCTCTTCTAGTCAGTGCTCTGCCTTTAAAACCTCTCTGAGAATTTGCCTTTCTTTCAGAGTCACATTATCTTAGGCTTCTGTCAAGTGTGAAGGCAGCTATTCTCATCCCTCCACCTGAAGAGGAGTCTAAGAACACAGAGATCTGGAGGGGGTGGGGGAAAGATTGCACTTTCAGATCCTGGGTGTCCATATGTGAAAACTAGCTACAGAAGGGAAGGCTGCTTAGGAGAACAGAGCTATAAATTTAATTATGAGTTAAGCGATCTATTATTTCTGTTTGAAGGGAGTTCCACATCTAGCAAAAGAACAGTTCCTCGCTATTGCACAGTTTTACTGTTACCATGTGATGCAGCTGGCTCTGAAGGTCTACCTAGTTCAGTTCCACAATATTGCAATAGACAAGTGCCTCACAGGATTTAATGCAGTTATTTTTGTAATGTGGCTGTAAGATACCAAAGGGCATTATTTTCTCCATTTGACAGATGGAGAATCAAGATGCCAAGAATCTAAGATCTTTGTGCCTACTGCTTTCTATGCATGCCTGTCATAAGCACTGTGATTAACATGGTGTCTAAGGCTAGGAACGCTACGACGGATTCAGACTGCCTACTCTATGGAGGGCGGACCCTAGCTCCCCATATAATCAGGGGACAGAGGAATTACAAAGACCTAAGAAACATCTGTAATAAATGATTTGAACAAGGCTAAAAGTGACTTAATTGAGGTCATGCATGACCCCCAGATAATTCATAGATTCCCTTGAAAAGCATTGTCCTAGTCATAAAGAAAATGCTGCAGATCCTTCTTTATTTTCTTTTGGGAGGAAGTGGGATCTGTATCAAGAATCTTTTCCTGTATCTCTAATGGCTTCACTTTCTTGCAGAGCTGAGGAAAAGGTGTACTATTTCCAATAGGAAATACAAGGAACTTTGGGTGTAGCAATGGGACTGGCTTGCATTTCCCAAAGGTTATTTTAGGCCAATCTGAACTTTAGATTGGAAACTCAACAGTGACAAATATTTTGCATTTCTCTTACTCATGCAGCTTAGCTCTGAAATAAACTATTTAGAATTTGTAAAGAAAATGCTTCCATCATCAGTCTTCAGGCAGGTATCAGTGACAAATGGTTTAGGTAATGCTGAACCTGTTTTTGGGTTAGAGAACGCAAAAAAAGGGAGGAAATGGATTAGTAAGTTTAGAATAGGACCTGACAGAAAGTGATAAATTATTATTTTTTTTAAATGTTTTTCTACAGTAAGTCTGCATCTGGGTAAGCAGTAGCAGTGCACTACCCAAAGCAGTCATCCAGAAGTTTGCAGTTGTTGCAGAGAAGTAAAGGAGGTACCTCACTACTGATATCATTTTCTGTTGGGAAAAAGCTGTTTTTATCTTATGATTCAAATTTGCACTGATTTGGCAAACACAGTATATACGTGTATATATGCATTGTCTTTTCCAGGCAAGTATAACCAAGTCAATTGGAAGCCATAAGACTCTGCCTGGCAGTGAGTGAGAGCCAATGCAGACTGTGAATACGATCGGAAACGCTGACAGGCTTAGAAGCAATCATTGCAGCTAATGAACATCCCATCAGTGCATGCTTTCAGACAAATTATACAGAAAGCCAATAATAAAAATCATGTGCTGGACCTAAAAAAGCTGAAATTGGTTGTTGTCCTTAAGATATCAGTGACATAATCCACTGAGCACTTTTACTGATGAAATACACTGGGAAAACCTGATGTGGACAGTCCTGAAGAGAATCCTTTTGTACCTTTTAACTTAGGAGGAAATATTTTTTTCTTCTACTTGATGCATCTATGGGCAAATTCCCCCCTTAGGAGAGGCAAGCAGAGCTACTATTAAAGGCAGACAAGGGAGCTGTGAGTATGTATGTGAGAGCAGAATTATGTCCTTAATACAGACATGCTGAGGGTGGGAAGACCTGAATATTTTTTAAAGGACTTCTGTTGGTGGGAAACGATCTTGTCATTGTTTTCTTGACTGATCAGGACATGATACGCTTCTGGTTTGTGCTTAAGTTTGCGAGGGCAGACATGAGCTTTAAAATACTTGTTGATAGCCACAGAGATAGCAACATTAGTTAGTAGGAGGGGTTTTGATTTACTACTGATGTATCTTATTTTTATTAGATGTTTCTGTTCATGATGGGAAAGCTGGAAACAAGTATTTAAGTCACTGTGCATTAAGAAAGTCCTTCTCTTCTGCACGAGAAGCACCAGCAATTCTAAAGGACATACGTGAAGAATCATTAGTTTTGATTGTCTTGAATAACTTTGTGTGGTCACTGAAACACAGTAATCTCTCATTTCAGTGGTTCACCACCACTGCAGTGAGGTCCCTGGTCTGGTCATTGCTTCTTAGAGGAAGGACCTGTTCTGGTTTCTGACACAGTGTCAGTGTCACCTTGTAGATTTTATGGCAAAGGAGATCTGACGATACAAAGTGGAAGTATTTGCTTAAATCTCATGTTCTACTGAATTGTTCATGAAACTTTTTTTTTATGCTGCACATTTCAACCAGAAATGACTACAGTTTCACTGTACCCTGATGGGGAAACTGAGGCACATGAAGGTGTTGCAGCTTGTGAAAGTCACAACAGTAGTCACTGCCTGTGGAAATCTTCACATGCTAGTCATTCATCTGCTGGTTTAGTTCACAATCCATTAGACCCTTATTTTACAAACCAGTTTAAAAACTGTAATCATTATTTAAAATAATGTGAAGGGGAACACCAATATGAGGATTTCTTTTGCCAGAAATTGAGAAACAGTAGGGGTTTACAATTATAATACATGCTATCTTTTTCCCAAAGCAATTTAGATGCAAAACATATGAAGTAATAAGGTACTTGCTGTTTACATTGGGCTACTTTGAAAGGATTTTTCCCTTTTTGCTTCCTTTGTAACTAAAGGAGGTTCTTCTGTTACTGGAATTTGGATTTGTAAAGAGCTTGCAATGACAAAGTTGCAGTTTAAAAAAAAAAAATAAATAAAATGAGATTTTACACTTGGATCCAGAAGGGCTGGGGCATAAGTAGAATCTGGATGACTGCCTCCTTTTAGGATGTTTTTACGTGAACGTTAAGACCCCATATAAGACCATTTATTAAAGAGGCACACAATGAAACATCGCAAACCACACAGAACTATTGCTGGTCTGGTAGAGAGGGAGGGAGCTAGTCTGGAGGTTTTATCCAATGCTTTTTTTTCTTGGGAAAGTTTCTCAAGTCTGGGAGGAATTTATGGTCAGACAGCTGAAGCCCAGAACAGCAAATAGTCTAGCTGTTACCTCACTTGCCTGGAAGATTGTACTTGATTCAGGGCTGTGAATATTTTTGTTTTCATATTTCCTTTGGAGAATCTGTAATAACCATGGTTATGCCTGGGACATTGTGCTGGGAGGAAGATAGTATTCAAGGATAATACAACCATCTTTCTCAGAAGTTTGGCTGCTATGTCTTACTTGCCCACCATGTCAAATTGACCTTAAATTCTTGCTTTAAAAGGAATTTTTTCTAAATATAAAAACTGTGGGGGGTTATGCAGTATTTTCTCTGTGCATATGTTTGCTTTACCATCAGTGATATGTATCTCAAAAACCGTGTGCTATATGAGACTATATGAGAATATATCACCTGATTAGTTCCCTCCCATCCTGGGGTTTTGCAGTCATTTCTCAATGCTGTGACTATGACCTTCTCCCGACACTTACTCAGGTTACACTAATACCGTTTGTTGTATTTAGTACTGACGTAACTGAACGGGCTGGGTCATCTGAACAGATGTTCTAATGGTTGCTGCTCTCCATATACTCTAAGAAATCAGGGACTGCATGAATAATACGGCAGCTAGTGCTCTGGGGTTCTCCAGCTGGTATTAAACAGCTATACCAAATGTACAAGCACCTCAACCTCCTAAAGTAATCAAAACCAAGCAGGACATGGTGCTGACATCGTCCTTAGTATGATGTGGCTTAAGTATTGCTACCATGGAAACAAGGTATCCATCTCTATTACATTTTGTATCTCCTTATAAACTGATGCACATTAAGATGCAAGAGAAAATCACATACCCCTGGATGCCAGAGTTCTGTACTTTGCTCTGAATACATGCAAAAGGTAACACACAAATCTTGATCTCTTGGGCAGTCATCCAAAGCCTTTACAGTGATGCAGGCATGCAACATCTCTCATGACATCGCTCCTGTACAAGGTGGTTAACACAGACTTTTTAGGGGCTGTAATGGGCTGGCCTTGGCAGCTACTTGCAATGTAATTCATATCCTTGGCTAGTATCTATTAATACTTAGATATGCTAAAACAACCCTGGCCAAGCCTCCTGTGTGAATGCAGAACCACTGAAAAACTTTTGACATTATGATAGTCTGTAGTTATTCTAAGCAGTCACTCAGCACCAAGCAACTGCTAACTTCTGGAGTTCCTCAAAGACTTCCCTTTGGTACGAACTACTTGTAGCTAACGGCAGTGGAAAAGCTATTCCTTCAAGTTGCGTTAAATGGACAAGCAATCCAACGCTGTCCTCCACCCAAAGTCATACTCCACAGGAATTGAGGGCAACTTCTAGTGGATTGTGGTGACACTGTGATGTGTAACTTTTTTATACTTTAATTCTCCTGGAACAGCCAAATGTTCTGTTCTGTGTACTGCTGGGACATCAAAGCATGAAGAGCTATCTCTATTTCACACAGCAGCACTGCCGTCAAACCAGCATAATGCAGATGCAGCTTCCAAAGAAGGACTGGAAAGGACCTTGTCCTCCATTATGCAATAATCTCTCTGAAAATTCACCACAAAGCTTACAGAAAAGACATTGCTTTAGGACTTTGGTCATATGTTTTGACTCTGGCTTTAGAAATAAGAGAAGTTTTCCAGTTAATCAGTTCTCATTGTTTCATTTCCCAACTATAATGTGTACACATACATAATGCATATAGTGATTTCTCTGACTCACACATGCAAAAAGAATACTGCAAATCCAAGCAAGCAAAAATTATCATGTGTTGGATGGACAGTTTTCTTCCAATAGTAATTCAACAAGAATTGCTCTATAGAAAGGTATTTTCCTTGTCTCTCACAGAAACAGCAAAAGCAACTTGTTTTGAAAAGTCATTCATAGATGAGAAAACAACAAAGACAAGTACTTTTCCCAAGAATTTCATACTTTTTTGTCCTATGTTTCCCCTTGTGTTTTTTTTTTCTGTTATTTCTTTGAGTCCTTCCAATAGAGGAACACACAGCAGTATGGGATATTGTGTTCTACTTAACTTATGAGAGTTTCAGGATTGTGCTCCCACTAGAAGTGACATGTCACCCAGTGAAGAACATAACTGAATATGTTAATACGCAAAGCGCATGCTTGTGCCGCCTTACGTTGCAGCTTTGCATTTCCCTTTCTCTCTCATTCTGTTGCTTTGGATTCTGCTGATGATGGATATCAAACAGATATCCATCTCAGATATCCACTCAGAACACGTGGGTCAGTTAAGAGCGGATTTTTTTCTAAGGTGGGAAATCTTTTTTTTTTTCCATTCAGCTAGTTTTATTCACCTTGTACAATCTAGCAATTATATCTATCCCCATATCCAGGTATAAGCGCAATACCAGATCTGAAATCACTTGCATGTGAAATATTTTTCATTTCTTCTTTACTCACCAACTCCAGGGTATGTGTGTGTGAGGCAGGGGTATGGAGAATACTGTAAAAATCTTCCAAGAAACTGCTTTATAACTCTCTTGTTACTTTTCTGGTTTTTTTTAGGACGATAAAGAACGATAGCTAATTTCTGTTGTGACTCGGGTTTCAATTTTCAGGTTACACAGATACCAAGACACGTATTTTTTTCTCTGTATATGAATTAATGTAAATAGGAAAGCTCCTGTGAATGAAGGTGTATACAATTGACAGATTACTATCAACATCACTATTTTGCTTACTAACCAACAGTATGCAATAGTACAATAATGTAGAATGTTAGCAAATATCTTCATTAACCTCAGTCTGTGCTGTCGCGTTCTGAAGAGTAAAAGGAATACTTAAGAAACTGGCAGAAATTAGTCTAGTATATGCACTTATCTTAAATACAGAAGATGGTCTGAAGCTACAGAGTGACATTTAAAAAACAAACAAAAACAAAAAAAAAAAACCAGCCTAATCCCCAGTAAATCAGCACAATTAATGACTCTAGGACAATGGTTACCCTTTGATTTATTGTAGCAGGGATGCAGAATACAGAGGATAACTCATGCTCAAAATGATGGGTTTGTCTTTGAGAGCCAGTCTAANGGAGAGCCAGTCTAACCCTATTAACTGTAAACTAGCATTAAAAAAAAAAAAAAACCAATGCTCAAATATCTTCTCATAGCTGCTTGGCTACCAGATGTGTGTAGTGTAAATAACCCCCAGTAGATGCATGTCTGAAACAGATTAGAATCAGTAAAACCTCAAAGTTTAGGTGCTATTTCAAAACTCTTCCCCCACCTCCCTCTAAAGACAATGATCTTTTGAATATCATTAAAAGAAAAAAAAAACAGACATTGGTATTATTAGGTATAAAAGACAACGGTTTCTGCAATGAACTTCTAAATGGATGCACTCTCCATGGACACGTAGGTAAAAATGAGAAGTTGTCTTACCTCTGCCTTGAGGAGAATGTTTTTCAGCTGCGTAAGGCAGGTGGTTTGTGTAGCTTCTGCAGTGTAATTAGAATATTTACATTTTTTGGTAGTCAGAAGCAAATGCTTATTCTTGTTATCAGCAATGATCTCTTTAACAAGGCTTTTCCCAAAAAATGGTCTTGCAAAGTACTGTGCTTACACCTCCCTCTCACTTCCCTTGTACATTCACCCACACAGAGGTGGATTAGAATGCCCAATGAATTAAATGCTTTGCTTGGAGACTTATCAGGGAGAATTAACCCTTTCCACCACATCTGAAATCAGTTGCCTTTATACCTAGACTGGAAAACAGGTTGTGCAGCAGGCACTACCAGTGCTATCCTTAATGGGACAAGATGATTTACTAGCTTGTTAGCATTTAGAAAAGTCTCTCCTATTATAGTAATTAATTTGTAGGACAGTTCTCAGTTTAACTTGACATGCTTTAATTCTTTCCCAAGAGATTTTCAAGTATCTATGGCAGGAAGACTTATTCTGGAAGTTAATGTCTAATTTTCCATGCATTTAATTTCCATGCAGTGCTCAGTATTGCAATTATATTTTTAATGACACAACACTCTAAAATTCTACGTGCATGACTTAAAAGGTATGCTTGTGCTTTATTCTGCTATGTGGGAAGACATTGCAAACAAAATTAATTTATTTTACTTGAAATTATTTCCAGCTACAGGACATGTACAAATTTCAGCAGTAATATCTATTAAATGTGTATTGTTTGTATCTTTCAAATGAAAGAAGATAGTTCTGCTTTCAAAGGAAAGATATTCAGACCAATTGAAAAATTTAGAGTGTACAACCAGTCATACGAATTTAAACACCATGTACATGTCATTTAATTAAACATGAAAGACCAACTGTAAGATACTTCTTGATAAATTGTTACACTTAGTTTCAGCAAGACTATCCATGGTGTGAAGTCCTGAACCGTCAAAATGCTTATTCATGTGTTTAACTTTTAGCTAATGTCCCATTTTCACCTATACCTCACCTCCTTCCTGCATGCCCACTGATGATTAGGACACTTGTGGAAGCCAGGTTTGCATCATTCAGGCTGAAGAGGTATTGAGCTTGCATCCTAAATGAACAGTTGACAGTTGTGTCAAGGTGGCTGTACTTTCCGGAGCTGCAGGATAAAAGAAGGCAGAGAGATCTGGTCAGCTCTTTCACAGAGCATCTGCCGGAGGTGACATACATCAAGAACGGACCCTGGCTCTGGAGATGCAGAGAGGTACCTGAATGCCCTCTAACAAAGGGTTTGGATTCTAGATGCACCTCTGTGGTTAGAGTTTCCTATTAGGTACTACTGGGTTGATGTATGGTTTGCTCTCAGAAACAGCCAACTCTGTGTGCAGAATAGGGTGCTAAAGTGGCATGTGGTTACCAATGTATAGCAAAGAGGCTGGGGCTAAAACTTAGGCAGTGTCATGCCTATAAGATGGTATCAAAACGTTCTTATTTTTTCCCTTGCCGTTGTCTACAAAGAAAACACAAAATCTGTACCAGCAGGCTGCATACTGTGGGATGCCCAGGATGCTTTCCTGTTCCCAGTAAAGGCTGAGGCACTGAATTTACTTGTGCCAAAGAGCTGTGCAAATAAACAAGGGGGTGTGCAATATCAGGCACAGAACAGAGGGGTGATCTCTACTAGCATCACTGATT